>CM075851.1:56867122-57467122 GCA_037975125.1 Latrodectus hesperus | reverse complement strand
AGGATTTGCCACATGAGTTTATAAACTCAATGTCTATTAGTTCTCTTCACACACACACTTTACACATATGATAGACAATATTTAAATCTTTACTTCATGGCATTTTTTAAAATTCCTTATATTTAATAAAATTCTAAAAAATGTGTGAATATCTTTAAGTTTAAAATCCCAGAGAGTATATATATTAAATTATATAATACTAAAAACACAAATTGATACATTATTAATTAATATTTTAATTTTGAAGATATAAAAGAAATGTCATAGTTTTGTGTACAATATCTTCTGTAATTAAAAATTATGTAACATGTAAAATATACAAATAAAATAATATAAAGTTATATTTCTATATATAAAAAATATAAATATATTGCAGTAAGAGTAAATTATCATGTGAATGAGAATATGATATTCTAATTAAAATAGTACATTTCCAGCATCTTGTATTTCTTGGATTATAATATTAATGGAGGACCTTGGATGTAAAGTAGTTAAAATAATGGATTCCACAGCATTTCTGATAAAATATTCCATCAATTTTTCTTCGCTACCTGTCAAAGACAAAATATTATATAAAGAAAAAAAAAAGTACTGAGGAGCCAGAAATTATTATGCTTAAATTGCAAAACACATAAAATTTGAAGACATCTCCAATATTTAATAAAATATATTTTTTACACACAGTGAAATTATAATATCCCATGAAAATATATTACTAATATGAAAAACCTATTTGGAGTATAAGAATAGTAGTTTAAGATCAAAACATGTAATTTCAAAACTCTCTGAGGAACATTTTAAAAAGAATAAAATTATAATTGTATATTTATTGTTTTGAAAGTCAGCTTAGTTATTTAAAATTCAAATAATCTGCTAACAGTAAAAATCTAATTTAATACTTTGAAAATTTCCACTTAAAATTTATAAAAAATGAAAAAAATAGGTTAAGTACTTTTTTTTTATTTTGAAAAGAATTATTAAAGTAAAAGCATAAATATTTTGAAGTTGTAAAATGAAAGTCATTGTCTATAATTCTTCATAGTTAATATAAATAAATTTTTAAAGCTCATAGTAAATGTAAATTTACCTAGATATAGTTATAAATGTAAATAAAATTTTAAGATTTACTTGTATTTATTATGAAGAATTACGCAACTGCAATTTTTCCACAAGTATAAAAAATTAAAAAAATATTATTCAAACTATTATTATAAATTAGATTTTTTGATAAATTTTAATTTCATAAAATATATATATGTCATAGCTTACTTATTTTATGTACTTAATAAAACTCATAAGTAAGTGCTTCTTTTATTATAACTATGACGTTTAATGATAGATCTTTTAGGTTAAGGAGATCAAATGCAATTAGCACATTGCTTTTCAGTATATTTTGTAAGTCTTAAACCAAATTATGAAAAAAGGGGAAATTTTGATACACACATGCCGTTTCTATAGATATTAAATGATAAATTGTCAGATGATTTCAATAGAAGATGTCACAAGGAGCTATGCCCCAGTAAAACTTTAATGAACGAAAAAAAGTTTTTTTTTTTTTTTCAAATTAAAAAAAACTGTTAGTAGAAAATATTACAAGTGTATGAAAAATTCTCCAATCCTCAAAGAAAAATAAATACTTTACTTTAATGATTAGAGTAAAATAATGAAATAACATACCATATTTATTAAAAAAAAGGAAGGAGACTGTGTGGGAAGAACTTTTTTTTTAAAAAACACTAAGAATCTCTTATAATTCACACAGAAGATTCAAACACTCAAATCTTCTGTGTAAATTATACCAGCATATACAATAACTAATATTGTTACCTGGATTTCTACAAGAAAATGTTCATTTTGAATGAAAATTCAAAATATTGTTAATAGTTTAAATAGACAGAGCAATTTCATGGCAGTCTAGCTTGCAAATCTAAAATTATAATTCTAAAGGATTTTAATCAGCTCAAGAGAAATATCAGAAATTTCAGACAATACAGTGATCCCTTATTTTTCGAGGTTAATAAGGACCAGAACCTTCCACGAAACTGAAAAATTGCAAAGTAAGATTTGCCCCCTATGAATATTCGTGTATGCAGGTACACAAATGATTTAAACATGTAAATAGTATTAATATTTTACACATTTAAGACAAAAATTACAGCAGTATATGTATTTACTTAAACATGTCAGTGCTTATTAATAAGGCTAATTACAAAACTTTATACAGTGCCGGAGGAGAGGATCTCACTTAACTCATAGAAGCTTTATAGGCTCACTCAGAGAGACTCTTCTGCTGGAAGTGCTGATGGCAGAGCCAGAGGATTTACCTTGGAGCAAAATATGGTGATGGTGATTGTGTTTTTTCTTTTCCTTCAAAATTCCCCAGTACAAGAAGATAACCCTATCAACAGAATTTCTGAACTAGGCAGCTTGAACCATATTGTTGTCAATCTCTTGTGCAAAGTGTTGCATCGCTCTTGCCATGTTGCACAATTGTTGCAGATTCTCCAGAGTAAGGAAATCCTTTTCAATTTCTTCTTCATCTTCTTTTTTGTTTTCTTCCTCATTTGCAGACTTTGCCATCTCAAGGAAGTCTTCATAGGTCAGTGGAACCAAGAAATAATCGATAAGGGTGCTGATTTCTTCTTTTGTTATATGTCAACAAATCCTTCATTCCATATGAAGTAAGCTTATTTTCATTGGTCGATGTCTCACCAGGAACCAATCACACACCTTTGGTATGTATTCTGAGTCAACTCCACTCTTTGTTTGATAAGCAGATATTCTTCTCTCACACATCAACGTGAAACAACATTCCTTTCCCCAATGTGGTTGCGGACATAATTGTATTTTTATATTTTTATTTTTTGATGAATATTTTGAAAAAACCCACTGAAGCCACAAAACATGAAGCGCAAAGTGGTGAGGGAACACTGTAATAAGTAATATATTAATATTATTCCATCCATAATAAACTGGAAAAAATCTAATTTTAGTAAACCATTTTATAAGTTTATAGGTGCTGTCACTCTACAGTTTGAAACTTAGCTTAAGTAGAACAATTACCTGACTGTCCAACTTTTGGCTTGAATGAAACTTCAACAACAGCTTTATCATATAATTCTTTACTAATTTTTATCTCAGTGGGTCCATAAACTGCAGCTTGAACAACAGTTTCTCCTATAAAGCTCATAATGCATTAAAATGTAACAAAAAGTCAAATTTTATTTAATGGCACAGTAAAATGTATATTTTATAGAAAATTACAATAAAATTTAAGAATTTTCAATAAAAAGTAAAACTGAATCATTTAAAACATTTAATAAAACAAATTTAGAAAATATTACAGAACAAATGATAATTCAATTTTTTATTTCTGACAAAACATAGCTTAGTAGTTTTTATGGCAATAGAAATTGTCACATTTTTGATACAATTCTAATATTGCCACAAATCAAAGGAATAAAATTCTCATTTTTATATTTACTTCCTGATTTCATCTCAATTGAACATCAGAAAAATTTCATAATTCAAAAGCAAATGGTGAAATTGAAATTTATAAATATCATAAGTAAAAAACTTTCTATAATGAACTAAAATTAGGTGTCACCAATATCAAACTATATCTAGCTATTAATTGTTTTTGAGGAATTTTTTCTGACAATGAAATAATCACCAACTATATTTGTCTACTTTTTGCTCTTGGTCACCTATAACTGTAGTGCTCCTTTTAACCTCAATGTGGATAGTTCTAATATAAAATGTGCATAAATTCTCTCAGCCTGATAATCTCTGATTGGTCAAGAAAAATCAATTTTATTTAATAATTAATCTAACAAAATTTTTTTAAAAAACTAATATAACAGTAAAGAAGATAAGTTTATTAGTTACTTTGCAATCATTTTTCACACAAGGTGAATTTGTCTTAGAACTAAAGTTTAAAGAAAAGATAATTGTATGATCACAAGGAGCATTCAAAGTAAAAATGCATAAATAGAAGAAATAACTATCACACACTCATTTTCTGTGTCTAAAGTTTAACTTATACTATACAATAAATGAAACATTAGGCAAAAGACTTTTAATCATTTACATCCAATACAGAGTTCAGCTGAAAATACAACTAGTGGGCAAATATTAGATGGCTGTATGGATATAAATATGCAAATTTGGTTTACTGCAATAGAATGCTTTCTTACATTCATGTGATGTATCTGACACTTCCTGACACAACCTCATGTGAGTATGCATAAACATTCATTTGGAGTTTTAGTAACTCTAGATACATTTTTCATTTATGATTGAAATTTAAGTGTTTGAAGCTACTTTGTTTTAAAAGTATCAAATTCAAATTTAAGCATTTGAAGTTCTATTTTATTTTAAAAAATATCAAGTAGAAATTTAAATGTTTGAAATTGTGCTTTGAAAGTATATCAGATTGAAAATATTTGAATTTCAGAAAAAGTGTGTAGAGAGCAAAAAGAATGGATAGTGATTAATTTAATTTGCACTTTTTAAAATCTTTCTGCGTGTGAAGGTGTGTCAAGAACTTTATGAGTTATTTGATTCAAAATGTTGGTTGTAGATTAGATTAAGGGTAAAGTGGTTTCAAAAGAACTGTGCAGACATTTAACAAGGATTTTCAACATCTAATGTTTAATTAAATGGTGACCCACATATTCAAAACCATGTATGGAAAAATTTCACATTTGCATAGAATAGTTGATAAAGTTTCTTCTTAATACTAATAACCCTTGCAAGTAGGATCATCTAATACTCTCATTATGGTGAGATGTCATTAGGTGGAATTGTCCAGAAAATTATTGTTTGTAATAATTTATGAAATTTATTTATTGTTTAGAAATATTTGATATGTATTTAGGTTTACTGTGAATTTAATCTTAAACTTAAGTTTTCATAAAAAAAAAATGTATACTTAATAATAAATTAGAAACTCAAGTTTTTCATAAAAATATTTTTTATTTACATTATTGATTTTTATTGCCTGTTTCACTCCGGGCTAGAATGCATTTTCACTGATATTTTTTAATGTGAGCACCACTGATCAGTTAATTGAAGTCTGAGTTTTCATAAAAATACATGTTATTTACTTTTATTACCCAGTTGTCTCCTACTGTAGACTATGGGATATTTATTTTATACTTGTTTTTTAATATGTAATCTTTGTGAAATTAGTTTCTAATTGATAGTTTGAGGGCAATTGGGATTTTGAAAACTAAATATTGCACGAAGTGATGTTATCTAAGTTGGAGAAATAACTGTGCACACATGGCAAGAATCTGTACTGGATTATAGGACTTTATCCAAAAATTTTTTAGTTCAAACAAAAATACATTAATTTTAAATGAGCAAGAAATTTCATCAATATAGTAATTAACACAACAAATATTATTAAATCTCCTAACCTAGTGAGACTACAGGTTTATTTAATATAATGATGGATTTTGCATGCAAGAAAAATATTATTAAATACCTGATGACATGAGTGCAGACCCATCACTACGAGATAAATTGCAGAACTGTACTGAATGCATGGCAAATTAAGAATACGAAAAATTATAAAAGGAATAAGAAACTGACGAATCAATATATTACATTAAGATGTATACAGATACACATAAAGTCAGATATTTAGGATGACAATGCAGAATAAAATTAGGGGCACAGATAATTGCGAACAATATTTTGATACTTGCAAAATATGAAACGTTCTAACCACACGCGCGAGTTAGTTGTATACAATAACAACAAAAGTAAAAAATGCATAGCTAAAAAATTGAAACTAGGTCTTGCTTATGTCAAATTGCGTATTTTTAATATTTTTAAATAACGGTTAAGAGTAGCTAAAGTGACATTTTTTGTTTCAAATTTTGATCTATAGATGAATGACGCAATTTTTATACCGAAATTAACCCTAGAAATTTTTAATCATCAAATACGGGCATCAACACCTGAGTTGGCAACCTTCTCCACACATTAATAAATTTAATCTTGGTGTTGTATGTTTTGGTTTTGTCTAAGTTGTATAGATAATATGTTTTTGACTCAAATCACAAGGTTTGTGCAAACGGTATTAATAAAAGCAATGGAATAGTTCTAAAAAAGTTTGTTGTTTTTGTGTTTCGATTTTCTTTGAAATTGTGGTGAAAAGTTTGTAAGAATTTAGAATTCTGAGGTTTTTCTTTGGCGCTTTATAGTTGTTTTTTCTATTCTAAGTATAATTTTTCATTTTATTTCTATTTAATTTAATCCTGGTGTTAAGAGTACGCCTATTTCAGTTCTTTCCAATTGTATTAAATGAGTACTATTGAGAAAAAAATACTTATATGTATATATATGAGCTCTTTGGATTTGAGCAATATTTTGTTTTTATATTATGATACTCTCCAAAAGTGAATGAAATGGCGGCTGACGTGGTATTCGTGGACTATTCACCACGCACAGCAAAAATAACTTCTTCAAATACACTAGACTTTGACGATGATCTTTCACTAACTATATTATTAGCATCTGAATGCGGTGTGAAAATTTTTTTGATTTTTCTATGCCCCGAAAATGACATAGGAGGAATTCCGAAACACCCCTTTCATTTAAAAACTGAACTAAATCAGATTATCACGAATCCAAACGGTATAACCGAAGTCATATTTACTCGTCATGGGAAAATATTAATTAAAACAAATAACTCAGAAGCAGCCACAGAGATCGGTTGTATCCGACGTATTCTTGGAGTTCCTGTAACCACGCAAATTCAAAAGGAGAGCTATACATCAAAATTTCTGTTGACAAACATCTCAATAGACTTGGATTTAAACCTGCTCGCAGAGGAAATTAAAAGAAACTAGTTAATAGTATCAAACATAAGACATTTCACTAAGAAAGGATCATCCGAGCTTCCTGAAAATATACTTATCACCATTTACGGCTTCAATTTGCCAAAAGAAATTAGTTTATTCTATTTGCGATTTAAAATAAGACTTTTTGTTGATAAAGTTCGCCAATGTGGCACATGCCATAAATTTTCCCATCCCACTAAACAATACAAACAATGCGGCTCGGCACATGAACACAAAACATGCTCTTCTAATACAATTATATGTGTAAACTGCAAAGGCAATCATTCAGCTGATAATTTATCATGCCCATCTTGTCTTGAAGAAAAAAGATTTCTAAAATTCAAAGCAGAAAACCATTTATCATTCATCGAGGTGAGACGACAATTCAAGTCACCTAAAAATTCTTTCGCTGGAATTATCCGTTCAGCACAACCTAATGTGATTAATAAGAGAGAAATTGAAGAAGATATCAATAAATCAGTATCCAGAGTGACTGAATCATATACTAACACATTATCGAAACTGACTGAATCTTTCGAGGCCAAATTACTAGTTCGACAAACTAGACAAGATGAAATTATGACAAAAATGTTCTCGTTAATAAACAATACAATTGAAACATTTGCATTACAAGTACAGGAACAGCCTGAATCCCCTAAACAAAAGTCTACCTGAAAAATTTCTGGGCTAAGATCTTCCCAAAATAAATATGGATCAAATACTTATATAATTCCAGAAATATCCAAGAACTTTAATTTCGGATTAACCTCTGAAGTCAGTCAAACAATAAGTGAGTGCATAGCCATGGAGAAGAGCCCTAATAGCCCTCCATAGCACAAATACACGGGTACTACTCTCAGGTGCTTTCAAATTTTCTGTCTGTTTTTATATCATTTTCCTATATCTTCATGAATAATAAGTTTTCTGTTCTATCCTGGAATGCTAGAAGTATTTCTAACAAGCGCCTATATTTTAAGTTCTTTTATTTTACTGTAACAAGTGTTATTGCTATTCAAGAAACTTTTCTGGAAAAACAAGACTCATTCTTTTTAACCAATAAAATTATATTTTGGAGTGACAGAGACCGTGGTCGGGGAGAAAGTCTCCTGACTGCCATAGATAAATCCTATCCAACTCAAATATACAACCCAACACGTCTTCCAGATGAAGGTCGAGAACTTTTGACTGTAAAAGTATCTCTTTCTTCTTTAACTCTTTTTTGTAATAAATGTATACATCCCTACTGGAAATTTTCAAGCGATTGGTTAAACAGTATAATCCAAGATATCAGATCACCTTTCATTATTCTTGGAGATTTCAACGTTCGACATACCGATTTCAGGAGTCTATCTAAATCTCCCCAAAGTCTTGAGTTCTACGATTGGATACAAGAAAGTAACTTTTGCCTCTTGAATACTAAAGTTCCGACGCATTTTGGTCCACATCACAACTCCTCTCTTATTGATTACTGCATAGTCTCATCAGATATCTTTCATTTGTGCACTATCAATATCCATCCAGATTCGTTTGGAAGCGATCATGTACCTATGAAGACGTTTATTTCTATCAATGATAAAAACCCACAATGGCGAGCGTGGATTCTGTGGACTGAATTTTTTACTTCATTTAACCAGCAGTTAAATAACAAATTAGAAACTATCAACCAATTCAGTGATATCTGTCAACATTATTTAACTAAATTTCGAAAGTGGCAAAAGTTCCCCTATAAATCCTACTCTCCTTGGTGGAATTCAAAATGTAACTCTCTATTAGGACAAAAAAGAAGACTCTGGCGTATAGCCAAAAGGTCTTGTAATGTGAACGCATGGATACAATATAAGAAAATTGCAACCGAACTACACTCCTACATATTACTCATGTCTCGCTGTTTCTGGGAGAAAACTGTGTCATCTGCCGGACAGTCCAAAGATATTTATCGTATTTTAAAAAGTCTTCAAAATAGAGTTTCCATATGCACAGACTCATATTTATATATAATGGAAGGATCCAGAACAATAACTGACGCTGTCACTCAAGCAAATCTTTTTGCCAACTACTATTCTACGCATCCTATTTCTGAAGGAATTCCACTAGATTTCAGCACAGACTTCAAGTTTTCATATAACCTACCTTTTTCATTGACAGAACTACTACATATTATAAATAAATCATGGATAACAGGAATAGTTCCAGAAACGTGGAAAAATATATTCTTATCCCCATTTTAAAACCAGGGAAAAGCTTTGATGACATCAAATCCTGCCGACCTATTTCTCTTACTAGTGTTCTTTGTAAACCAAATGTCCTTCCATAGGGGTGTCCCTCAAGGAAGTGTATTCCTCACGAAGTTCCTTTCCTTTTTACCATATTTATGGCAGACATTTATGAAATAATTCCCGATGGCATTGAGTGCTATATTTATGCAGACGACATAATATTACTATATAGATCTACAAACCTAGAAAAAAATTAGAAATCAAAATGACAAATGCGCTTATCAAATTACAAAAGTGGTGCCAACAATGGAAACTCATGGTGGATCCTCAAAAATGTTCAGTCATTAATTTCTCGACAAGGGGGAAACAGCCTAAATTCAATTTATATATTAATCAGCAACCTATTCGATGGAATCAGCATGTACGAATTTTAGGCATGCATTTTTCACATAACTTGACTTTTCGGCATCATTTCATACAAAAGAGAAAAGCTACTCTAAAGAAGTTGAATGCCCTGAAAGCAATTGCAAGCAATAGGTGGGGTGCACGAACATTTCACCTAATAAAGATAGCCCTGTCTTATATTGTCAGTGGGTTGGATTATGGATGTCACGTATTCGTCACTGCCAGTAAATCAAACCGAAGAATCTTAGAGACTCCGTATCATGCCACTATGAGAATTGCTACAGGCCTTCCAAAATGGACATACATCATAATTCTTCATCAAGAAACCGGAGTTCTTCCCTTATCAACAAGGCATGAGATGCTATCCCTAAGATTCTATGTACGAAACATTTGCAAATGGAAACTATCTCCTTGTGCTATTTGGTGGAATAAAATTTCATTCAATCACATGAATAGTGGCCAACCTCTGGCTATCAGAGCAAGAGACTAGTTTTCCTCTCAAGGAATCCAAATAGACCAATTATTAAAAATCCCAATTTTAATTCCTCCGAATAGAATTGAAGAAAATCCATTAAACGTAATTATCAAATACTCAGGCTTGCCTTTCCAGTCGAAAAATATACCCAAAGATATTATTTGTAATAGTTTTAATGAATATTATAACTCTATTTGGCAGGACTGTGTTAAAATTTTTACCGACGCTTCAAAACAAGGCTCAAACCTGGGAATTGCAGTTTTCAATTCTAAAACCAATACATCGATATCAGGTAAAATAAACTCTCTAAACTCAATATTTACCGCAGAGGCAATGGCTTTGCTTACTGCTGCATCTAAAATTTGCGTACAGGCAGAAAGATATATAAATAATCTTCACTGATTCATATTCATGTCTCAAATCTTTATCTACTTGCAGTCAAACATCTCCTGTTATCATTCAAAAAATAAAATAAAAATTTTATACCAGTGCAAACTTGTCAAGAGATACAATTAATTTGGATCTCGGGACATTCGGGAATCCATGGAAATGAGATAGTTGATTCTCTAGCAAAATTCGCAATCTTCAGCCCTTATTGTCTGAAATCTATATCTCCCGAAGACTTTGGACATTACATAAAAAAAGTATTCCAGCTTAAAGGATTAAACAAGGGATTAAATAACGAAAATGCTTCCAATTTTTCACACTTGATACCCATAAGTAAAAAACACTTACTCTATTCCCAATCTTGTTTAGAAGATATATTGCTATCTAGGGTCCATACCCAAACCTATCCTACAAAATCTGTTCTATTCAGATTCCATATGTCCCTCGCAGACCGTTGTCTGCGTGGGAAGCCTTAAACAATCGATCATATTCTGTTATCTTGCCCTTTATATAATGACCCGAAAAATGATCTCCGTAAATCCTTGGGAATTGGAGCTTTATCATTTTCTTGGATGTACGAACTGTCCGCAAATCCAAAAGTGAAAACTCGAGCTTTATGCGAATTCATGAAAAAAAACTTACAGATTTTGACATAATATGTCACAAAAACGTCATCTAGTGCTTATCTATCATTGAAGAACTTTTGTCTATGCTTATCAAAGAGGAACCATGTTGTAATCCCATGAAACTTGTTTGCTGCGTGCTAATTTAAATCCGGTGACTTTGTGTCAAATACAGCCATTAACAATAAACAATAAGGATCAATCCAACAACACTATTCCAATCAATCACCTATTTGTGTGTCTTCTCTCCTCAATGTGAGCTATAAGCAACTTCAGCAAAGAGCTCCAAAACTGCCGGCCACAACCCAACCCAACGCATAAAAGCAATGATTTTTTAGGTTTTTATTAGTGGTTTAGGGCACTCCGTGGCTGAGTGGTCAAAAGCATCATTCCGCTAATTGCTTGAGTGCGTAGGAGTGTGGGTTCGATTCCCACCGTGGCCCTGGGTGTTTTCTTCGTTATTCTTCTGTGGTTCTATATCTGTTATCGTGTTATTTGTTTATTATCGACGAAGACTTGCAAGCGGATCTCAAGAATCAAGCATACAAGTCTGAATATATGTAATGTAATAAATAAATAAATAAATATTAGTGGTATGTTAGCTTTGACAACTACGCGTTATCACTTTGATAATATCAATTGTAATGTTAATGGGAAAGAACTTGAATACGATGTATTTTCGTCAGAATTTAAATAAAGATTTAAAATCATTATTAAATTCAATTTTTTTAATAAAAATATGGATGATTCCTAAACACTTGCTTCTTTTTCCTAGGATACTTTTTGATTCTTATGATTGTTTTCAACTGTAGGAAGTTTTAGGATTTTGCAGACAAATAAAATTAAGAACCAAATTATGTTATCTCACCTAAAAGTGTAATATGGTACAGCCAGTTTTTTTTTTTTAGCTTTTAAAATAATGAAATGGTTGGCTCTGTTCAATTCGAATTCAGTGACTGGAAAGCCGGAAGTGAGTTGAGAAAATGAACTGAAAAAATTAGTAGTTTCAAGTTCAAGGCAATATGATGTTTGTTTTTGACTGAATATGTTGTATACGGTGATAGATATAGTTACCTTGTTTTAATATTAATTTGCAATCTGATGAAAAATTGATTTTATATGTCTAAAAATAAATATGTTGTAATGTATGAGAGAGAACTAACTAATTTTTTGTGTAAATAAGAACTATTCAGTTGAAATTTGTGTTTTTTTTAAAATTTATAATGCAAAATGAAGTTTAACATTTCATTTGTAATAATTAAAATGAGAAATCAATCTCGATTAGTTAAATCTAAATTATTATCTAATACTTTTAACAATTTGTTAGAAAGAAATATCACTAACACCTCAAACAAAAATTGCCCAATCACTAAGAAAGATGAAAAAAAGAAAAAAATTACAATTACCAAAAGAATTATTTATCCTGGTAGTAATAAACAGCCTGAAGTTTTGGAGTTTCAAGATTCATCTCTTGCAATGAAGAGATATAACTTTGAAAATAGATATTTATATGGTCCAATTCAATCTATAAAGAAATCTATTACTAGTACTTCAGTTGAGAGGGAATTAAAAATTAATAATTCTAGTAAAATCATACAGCACCAAACAAATTTTCCAATTATAGAGCCATGTATTGAATCAAAAACCAATTTGATTCTGAACTGTAAAAATGATCAGCAATTGAATTTTGAAAAAATTTTGCATTTTCCTTTAATAAATGAAGTTAATAATAAACTCAATAGTGGTAAAATGATAAATGAATTTAATTTAATAAGGAAGTATTTAGAAAATAAATGTAATTCTTTTATGCCGAGTATTTCAAAGATATTGGAAAAAACTATGCCAAAAGAGAGTGCTGAAGCATTAGCTAGGTGGAAACAAAGTATGATAGAAAAACTTGGAGAAGAAGGATTTGAAAAATATAGACAGGGTAAATTTTCATGTCTCTTTTCTTATCTTTAGTAGATGTTTTTTTTTTTATTAAATATTTAATAAGTCTGTGATTAAATTGATTTGCTGAATGCTGAAATCCCTTTTAATTCTTATTAATCTGTGAGTTTTATTTTTTAATTATTATTAATCATGTTTTAAAAATTAATTATAAAAGTTTATTAAGATTCTTCCAGTATTCTTAATTAGCAAATTTTATAACTGTTAAAATTTAAGTCAAGATTTGTATTAATGAAGAAATCATGAATCTATTTTATAATATTTTCAGTTATGCATAAATTTATACATTTAAAAACAAGTCCATCATTGTCAACTTTAAAGGACATTTCACAAAATATAATCCTCTGCACTTTTAACAATGACATATACCTCAAAATTTGCATCAGCTAAACCTTGAAATATGTGTCACAATGAAATACAGAAATCTCAAAAATAAAATTGAAAACTTCTGATAGCTGATAAACTTCTGATGCATTAAAGCTGTATTAGCATCAGACTACTGATGAAGGTGAATTCTAAGCAATGCTATTATTTTTAAACATCCTGCATAATACTTCTCAGCTGAGCTCAATAATCAACCTATAAAATTAATAATGTAAGTAAATTTTTTTAAATACTTTATTTTTATAAAATGAAAAGTTTATAAAGATACCTTAATAAAAATGCATCCAGTATAATAAAATAATGTTAGCTCAAATACTTTGCAAATCATATTATTAAATTTTTTAATCTTAATTTTATTTAAAAGTTAAACAAAAATTTAAAACCTAAAATAATATTAAACTATTTATTTAACTTTTAATTATATTTTATCATATGTAGACTAAGGTTTATTAAGAATCTTCAACTCAGGTTTATTGGTTTTAGTAATGACTTGGATTAAAAAAAAAGAGTCAAAACCTAAATAGTTATAATATTTAATTATATATTTCATGATTCTCATATACCATCCTTTTAATATTTTTACAAAAAAAAAAAAAAAAAAAAAAAAAAAAAAACGCTAAATATTTAAATTTATTTACAGCACCATTCGAGTTATTTTTTTAGTTTCCATTTTATTTTTAATGCATCAATTTTTTATCAGTACTGATATAAAAACTGGAATAGAAATTTAGTTTTCATTTATTTCTTAATTGGTTTATTTCTAATAAGCTAATTGTTCTGTTTCTTTCCCTTACATTTTGAAAAAATGATCAAAATTTGCAACATTTAGCTATATATTTGTTGTTGAAAATGATCTACAGGATTATATGCAAGCTCCTCTTTTTTAAATTTAAACAGAATGATCTTTTCAGAGATTAGTTATTCATTTCTTTTTTGAATTGTAATTTGAATTATAATGCATGAAAAATCTGTATATTTTTTTACCTTGGCAATTTGATGAATTACTGAAAAGTCATTTTTACATATTAATTCTTTAATAAATCCAGTATTTTAATCCTTGAATTAAAAATGGTGATATAAAATTTCTCATTTTTGATATGATAAATTATTGATTTCTTTTTTTTTCCAGATAATTTTTTGTTTTGATTTTTAAATTTCTTGGATTATATATGGGAGTTAATCTTTATTTTAGAAATAATTTGTGTCTGCAACCAATATATATGATATAGATAAGTGAGTGGTAAGACTGCTACAGATAAGTCTGTTTTTTGAATATTTCTCAAAATTATGAAGAAAAAAAATGAAATATTATGCATTGGAGCACTAAATAGCTGACATAAACATACTTATTTTTTGAGATATAAAAAATTAACTACTTGTTGACAATTTATATCTTCTATATTGTAAAAATTTTTAATAAATTGTAATCCATATTGTAAAAAAATATAATTTTCTATTAAAATAAAATTAGTTATTAATTTTGGGTTCATCATCATCATCTCTTTAAAATATTGCTTTCTTTATATTAAAGATTGAAGTGTTTTTGGAATTTAGATATTGTAGAGTATTGGATGTTAACTGTATTTCATTTTTAGAGGTTCAGTGTTTAAGTATTTTTTGTATAGTTCAATTACACTTACACTTCTTTTAATTATAATAAGGCTTCTTCATTTTCTTCATACTTTACACATGTGTAAAAATTGTCTGCATTTTATATTGTAAAGTATTTGCTTTAGCTCACAGTTTAGATTCAGAGCAAACATCATTTTTAGAAATAAAATGTAAGGTATCAACCTAATTAATATTATTCTCTAAGTCAGAATGATGTAATTTAGAAGATCCAATATGTCTACAATAGTGTAAAATACAAAAGTAATTTTTAGTACAGGTGTGTATATATATATATATATATATATATATATATATATATATATATATATATATATATATATATATATATATATATATATATATCATACACACACATACACACACAATTTCCTGTTTAAACATACATACCCTTTTGCATATTGGTGTTGATTTTCTTCTTTTTTCACAAGTTTGAAAATTATCCACAAAATCGATTTATCTGCAATAATTTACAACTCACTTTTGTGATAATCAATAGTTTTCTGTTTTCAAAATGTTTATGGCCAAGCTTCCAAGAAATCATCAATTAACCTATCAAAATCATGTGTTGATTTTTAGTATGCATATCTTTAATGCTTTATATTGATTACTTATTATCTTTGTCTTAGAATTGTTGGAAAATGGTTCAGCTCTTCATGCAAATATAAATAGCTACTTAGCTTCTACTCCTGAAGATGAAATCGAGATCAATGAAAGTAATCAAGGACATTGGAAAAGTCTTAAATCAATTTTTCCAAACATATCTAATGTTAAACTTTTAGAAGAAAAAGTTTCTCATCCATTTCTATGTTACAAGGGAGTTGTTGATTGTTTTGCTATGTACAGGTATTGGCTATATTATTTTACATTTTTGTGTTGCATTATTATATATTGTGTGTGATACTTTTTTTCAGTTATTATATCATAAACTTCATAGCATAAAACTTTTATTAAATGTTGCTAATTCTTAATAGTTAATCAAAAGAACTTGATCATGGAAGCTATTATACGAGGTTTGTCCGGAAAATACATATAAAAGTTGATCAATAACTTTACTTTACAATTAATCAGGTATTACAATATGGTCTCTTTCAAAGTACTCACCCTGGGACAAGATACACTTCTGCCAACAGCGTTTCCACTTTTGATAACATTGCTGAAAGTCTTCAGTTGTGGTGCTGTTTAGTTGCCGTGTAGTTTCTGCCTTGATGCCTTCCACATCTCTCACGTGCCACTCCCGAAGCCCCATTTTGCATTTAGGGAACAAGAAGAAGTCACAAGGGGCTAAATCAGGTGAAAAAGGCGGGTGGTCTGAAACGGTGATTGAGTTTCGGGCCAAAAAAGTCGCACACAATGAGCGACATGTGTGCGGGCACATTATCGTTATGAAGCATCCACCTGCCCCCTTTTGCCAAATCCGGTCGAACTTGTGCCACACGAGCTCTGAGACGTGTCAAAACTTCAACGTAAAAATTTCCGTTCACTCTCTGGCTCTGTTACTCAATCAGAGAGAGCTCCATGCCGACGGCAGGTGAAAAAGAGTAACTTTCAACAAGCAGCCACACACTCCTACTTACACACAGAGTGGTCTGACTCGAACTGAGCATTGATGGGATTGGTTACAGCTGTAGTGCCACCTGGCGGTGACTGCAAACAGTAAAATAAAGTTATTATTCAACTTTTATATGTATTTTCCGGACAAACCTCGTATATCTTCTTGAAGAATATTGATTTTGAAAATTCAGCGGTTATTATGGCATGTTTGAAATAAACATTATTTTTAATATTAAATTCTATTGTTATTAAATGTTAAATGAAAATTTGGAATTACTTATTAAGTGGGAAAAAATTTTTTTATTGAATTCTCAAATCTGGAATCTGATTCTAGACTAAGTATTAATACTAATTAGTAGACAGGACAATCTGTCTCTTTTTATGAATTATTAAGTATTAATAAAAACTATTATTATTATTAATAGGCTTAAAAAGTTCCTTAGATTTCAACGGTTTTTATTTATTTATTTTTATTCTAAGGCATTTAAATTAAGAATTTCCTGAAAAAAAGCTAGATGACTGCAGGCTTGGTGTTATTTTTAATTTTTGTGCCAAACATTGTGCAGTTATCTCATCAACCTAAATTACATCACTATATCCAGTTATGAATTACCAATCATGCTTGAACTGTAGCTTTGCAATCGCATGCCATTTTAAGTTTCAAGTATCAAAATTTTAAGTATTTAATATAATTATTATTACAGAAGTATTAAAATGCTAATAACTTGAAACTAATTTCTCTAAGATTACATAATAAAAAAGAAATATAAACTAAGTATCTCACAATCTACAATGGGGGACAACCAGGTGATAAAGCTAAATCTGTTAATTAAGACAGAAATTTACAGATGAAAATTTAAGGTGTTAAAAAACTACAGTATAGAGTGCAATCTAAGGCAGCATTGAATTGGGCAATAAGCTAGATCTGTAATATAAATTAATACTCAAATTTGAATTAACCAGACACTGATGCCCACCTATTAAAAAAAAATTAAATTGTTGTTTAATCTAGGGTGGCATTGAAGTAGGCAATAAAGCTAAATCTGTAAATAAAATGTATTTTTATGAAAACTTGAATTTTAATTAACTGGGCTATGGTGTCCACCTTAAAAAATCACTATTTCAATCCAGCCTCAGTCTATAAAGTCAGCTATAATTAATAAATCTTAAACATAAATAAATAATCTTATAAAAACTAGACTTTAAAATTTATCAACATTACCATATTAAAGAAATGTAAATACAGAATCTAAGAAATATTCGTAAACAATACTTAATATATAACATAAAATAACTCACCTAATTATTGCTTGCAGAATCATTGCACCACTATGCCACAATCTTTTCGGAATGATTATGTGGCCATTCATACTCTACAATGAGAATAATAATTCCAAATAATGAAAACAATATAAAAAATTATTTTATAAACATTAAAAAAAATGGTACTTAAAAATCTTAAAATAAAAATTTCACTGCAAACTAATATTCAAAACTTTTAAAAAATTTTGAAATGTAAACATTAAATTATCCACTTTAAAAACTTAAATTGTAATCAAATATAAACAAATTACTTATCAAATGCCTCAAGGGGTACTAGCTTACAAAACAAATTTCATGCATGTATGTGCAATCACATTATGTTATAAATAAAACATAATGAAAAATGCATCATACAAATAGATTCTGATGTGGTAAGACAGCTTAAAGCATTTTAGCACTTACATTGGTCTGTATTCTTTAGCCAATTTCCTAAATTTATTTTTAGCAAGAAGGGGATGTATTTTGGCTCAATCTCAATTTGCCATAACTAAAATAAATTAGAATAATTTTGATTTTTTTAAATAAAAATAATGACTAAATACTATTATGAATATAGAGAAGAAGTTTAGAAAACTTTGTTTTCATTGAAAATACCATTTGCATTGTTTTCAGTTGTGGTTCTTTAAGATAATTATTCTTAGATTTTTCTTCTCTTGCTAAGAGTCCCATTTAATTTAAATTATGGCTGAAATTGTATGAATATTTTCTTTATTAATGTAAAGATTATTTTGTTTATTTAAAACATGCAAGCCAAAAATATTTTATTGTTCTATTGATTTGTTAAAAAAAAATATAAAACTTCAGTTTTTTTTTCCTATGAAATTAAAAGTACAATTTGAAATAAAAACTTTTTTTAGCTTTGTTGTGCTTATATGAACTAATTTCATTTTAAGTTATACAAATCAATATTTTCATTATAGAATAATTTTAGTTAAGTATTGAAATTTTATGGGAAACTTTAATTTAGTATAGAAGCTATCACAATTTTTTATAAGTAGAATTAAATTTCACATCTATGCAGCAAATTCTGCAATTGCTGCATTCAAGGCTTGTACAACTTATCAATAATTTTTTTCCAAGACCCTAGAAATTCCTATAAAATTTTAATTTTCAATTTAGACACTCTTTTGTTGGAAAATTTTTATCAATTTTTTTGTTTTATTAAACATTATTTTATTTGAATTGAAAAAAATTATAGTATCCCATTTGATACAAACAAGACTATATAATATAGTTGTAAACTATTATAGTTTGATCACAGAATAGATCTTTTATCAACATTAATGTCTTAGAATTATGTGTTAAAATTGTATGAATTCATTGTTGTCAAACTAATCTACAAATATAAAAGCTTCCTCTTTAGTTTTTTGAACTTGTCTAGTTAGGTGTTCTAAATATATACTGCATATATTTAGAACCTCTTAAGGAAGGAAGAAAAGAAAGGAATTTATTGTTTCATTTATTTCTTAAAAATGTGTGTGTGTTAAGGAAAAAATGTCTTTTTGTATTTTAGCTAATTCAGTACCATTAATAATCATAGGCATCATTGAGTAATAAAGATATTTAGTAGTTTTTCTAAATATCCTAGGTAACTTTATGAAAATTTTCCTTTTTAAATAAATACAAGAAGTACTTTTTCTGTGTTTACCTCTAAGTATTATATTTTTACTCATTTTAAATTATTTACTTAAAGTATCTCAATTCTGAAGTACTTTTTTTCTTATTGTTTATATGCATCTATTTATGACTGAAAATTGATTTTAGTTTGTGTAAGCAATTTTTATTTGTGTTTATGTTGTAAAAAATGTAACTGAATTGTTTCATTTTTAACAAAGGTTTTATTGTTAATACGTTTCTTGCACTTATTAGTGAAATCTGAAAATGTAGGCTTTTATAAAATTTAATTTTACTGATATGAATATGAAATTTATTTATTTAAATAAGTCATTTTTGATATCAATGACAAGAAAATTAATAAAAAAGTGTACTATATATATATATATATATATATATATATATATATATATATATATATATATATATATATATATATATATTGTAATATTCTATAAGGTAAAATATTCCATATTTAGGTCTTTAAATTCTTAAATATCGAAATTTCTTTTGTCATTGTTTTATGCATCTGAAATTATAGTACATGCTTTAAAAAGTTTTCACAGCCTAATAAAAGAGAATCAGAAGGATTCAGCTCATAAATTTAAATTTTTAAATGCTAGGTCAACCTGTATGCTTTTAAAATTATTTTAAGCATAAAACATATTCTTTTTCTTTTAATTTATCATCAAATAAAGTTATTGTTACTTATGGTATTAATTTACTTTTGCTACTTTTTTTTGGTCTCAATCTTCTGTAGAATATATATTTTCTGAAAGTAACTACTTGATAGTGAAAAATTTTAAATTGTAGTTAAGCATGCTATTTATATCATATCCAAAATATAGGAGGTATCAGTATAATATATTAATTTACAAAGGTATGTTTAATTTTGGTGCCAAAGCAAAGGTATCAAGTTATATTTAATGGAACTAAAAAAAAAAAAAAATACTGCACCTTATAAGATAGAAAATTCAAAGCTGCATCTAATGAAATTGATTTAACTTTAAATATCTGAGTTACATTTTATCTAAAAAAAATGTTAAATTAATATTTATTATAAAGTTAGCAAATCTTGTCAGTGAATTTCAGAAAAGCAAAAATTAGTAATGTATTAAATTGTAAATCTGAATATATTTAAATAAAATTAATTTAGAATATGCTTATGTAAGGGTTTGAATATTGTAAAGAATTTATCAATAAACAAAAAAAATGTTTTTTTTTTATTTTTATTAAATAGTGATAATCTGGGGATGAAAGGTGAAATCATTCAACTTGAAACTTTTAAATATTCTTATTCAAAGATAAATTATTTTTATTCATCTTTGAAATTTACAATAAATTAGTAAAAAAAGCCATTTAAACAATTTAAATGCTTTAAAAATATCTATTATTATATACAGTATTTAAGTAATACAAAAATAATAAAATATTTAATTGAAACTCATTATGTAGTAATTATAGGGCTCAATAATGATTTTGTAATTATCAAAAATTTTAAATCTAATAATAAATATTCAGTTTTTATTAATATCTATTATTATCACTATTTGAAAATATGATTGAAAAACTTTGTGTTTGTACAGATATATTTGATCAAAAATAATTGTATTATTTATTAAATGTGTAGCTGTTGATAGCCTAGAAAATTTTTGTTTGACCCCTGGAAAATCCTGGAATTTGTTTTTTGAGAATTTGTACTAACGCTATTATAAATATCTTTTTGTTTGTTAGTGAAACTAAAGTTTTGTAATCAAATTAATAATAGATATTCCCAAAATTGAAAATCTCAACTTCACTAATATAATTATAACAGAAATTGTTGAAGCTACTTTTAACAATCAATGCACACATGTCTTAAAGATAAATCTAAAAATAAATATTTTTTGAAAGTGAAAGATAAGATAATTTTTTTTCATTAATGTAATTGTGACAGTAAAAATACTTTCAAAAACAATTCTAATCAATCTAAGTTCTAATTTTAAGAACTTAAATAATTAATTGGGGATGTTTTTCTTTAACTAAAACACTTTTTCTTCTAAATATATTAATTACATTTTGAATCCAAATGAATAAAAAAATCTTCTGATAAATACATCTTGAATTATTCAAAAATGTTCAAAATTGATGTGTTCTGCAAAATTTCTTAGAATTAGGTTTGAAAAATTACTAAATTTTTTATATTGAAGAAAATAAAATAGTTAAATAATAAAATGCTGGTAAAATATAATTTGTAATCTCTTAATTTGATTGATGTAATTAGTTTATCTGTCTTAGATACAAATTTTACTTGTTGTGAATTTTTAAAAATGAAAAAATATATTATGTTACAACAAATTGATAGAAACCTATAATATTGTCTCTGTGAAGAATTAAAAATATATATGAAAATATTATAAAAATAAAATTCTAACAATTAAAAATGAAAATAACTGCAAATACTTAAAGCTATATTAAAATTATAAAAATTGAAATTATGAATATCAGCTAAAAAGTAAAATGTACTTAAGAAATAAAAAATAGAAAAACAGATAAAAATTTCTACCTTCAACTAATGTTATAGAAAACTTTTGTGCTACACATTCCAATTTAAAGAATTTAACTTTTATTTAATCTTTTTATTTAATAAAATAGTATTAAAATCGTGTTTATTGCTTATTTTGAATTAATAAAATTTATCTTGATTTATCTTCATTAACAGTGGATTCAATAATTCTTGACTGATAACATGTTGAACTGATGAAAAATATTGAGTAAATTGGTGAAATCCTAAAAAAGCCAAACTATATTTGTCTGATTTAATTAGTAAACATAATCCACTATTTCTAGGCAAATCTTAGCAAATCTGATGTAATTTGTTAGGCAAAATATCAATATTGTTCTATATTTTACCCAATAAATTACAGCACAGTCATGTACTCATATATATTGTAGCTCGTTACTTTCCTGTGACACATAAGGTCACTAGTTTTTCCCATCCTCTGTGGTCCATAGCTGCTTCTCTAATAGACTCCCAACTGACCCATCCAAAACTGTTTCCTTTATTTAAGATCATTTGCCTAAAAGTTATTTTAGGTTGGCTTCTCATTCTGTGCCCATCAGATGCCTACATGAGCAATAATGTTCACATATACTTCATACTAAATTGTTTTCTAGCAAACTGAGATATGAGAATTTCAGTGTTATTTATATAATTTAAAAATTTTATTACAATAGTTTAAAACTGTGAAAGTAAATTTTGAATATGCTGTATAGTTGGCAAAATTAGTTTCTAATTAGATGGTAATCTTAATTTCCATCATCTTTGTACTTATGGAATTGAAGTCTTTGCTCATAGAATGAAAAATGAATTTTTGATATTCTGTATATTGTTAATTATTCTTTTTTGTTATAAAATAAATGTAAAAGTTATTTCTAAGTGATATTCTCTTTAAAAAATCAAATTTCTAAATGTTGCATTCTTAAAAAAATTTTAAATTGTCTAAAATTGCTAAAAATTTCATATTCTTTATTAATATTAAAAAATATAGTTTTTTATTTAATAATCTCTTTTCTAATGTAAAATATATGTTATAAATCTTTTATGCATTTTTTGTTCAAATATACAATTTTTTGCTACCATTAAACATGATCATAAAAGGAGAATTGCTTACTAAATTGTTTTAATTCCATTACTAATTATAGAAATAAATAAAATAATATAAAAATAAATGGCAACATCATTTATTAACTTATTTTATTTAAGATATAATTTGGTAATTTATTTTTTGTACTGAAAATACGCATATTCTCATTTCTCTAAATTTTTTTATGCTTTATGTAATGTGAATATTATAATTTAATATTAAATACTATAACTTCTTAAATGTGTAGTAAAAAATCTGCACTAGCAAGAAAATGTTCTTAAAAACATTTTAATAAAAGTTTATTTAATATTTTAAATTTACATCTTGTAATGCACATTAAATATTGCAAATTACATTATAATATTTCCTTTACAAATTGCAATAAAAATATTAATAATTTTTATTTAGAAGGTTGTTTATATGCCTTTATTATATTTAAAAATTTTTGAAATTCTATTATAGTATTAAAATTGTTTTACATTATGTTTTATTATAAAGCTTTAAAGGTATTTAAAATAAATTTTCTAAGAAAAGTCAGTATCAGACTATCATCAAAAATTTCTTCTTTTTAACTTTCTGTTAACTAATCAACTATCCTTATTATTTAGCATTTTGGCAAGTCAGTATCAGACTATCATCAAAAATTTCTTCTTTTTAACTTTCTGTTAACTAATCAACTATCCTTATTATTTGGCATTTTCAGAAAAACCTTTTCTCTAAAATATTTTCACTTCCTATAGTTATTCTTTTAATAATCTCATACAAACACAAAATTTTACCCACTCTCAAATCTAATTGATGTTCAGAATGATAATTTTTCAAAGAAATTCAACTTGTGGATTATAGCCCTCTATAAGGATTTTATAAGTATATAAATTTTATCTAGAATGTTGTTGATGTAAATTGCTGGCTTCTTTTTGAATATAATGCTGTTACAGAACAATTAGTGCTGTTTAGGACATCTCCTTGGTAAATTATTATCATGATGATTGCTTTCTATAGAAAATAATGTTTTAAATTTGTATATCACTAATTTAAAATTCTGCCATTTTAAATAAGTGTTATATATTTTATTTAATTAAATTTTTAAGCTTTCATGTTTTCTTTCTACTTTTTCTTATGCTTTCAACCTGAAACTAAAAGGATAATCATTAAATAATTTAATTTTTTCTAAATATAATCATAATTTCTTTAAAAACATTTCTTATTTAACTTTATATTACTAATTCAAAATATAAACCTGATTTACCCCTGTAATATATTTAAATCTAATGGTAATTGAATTTTCATTTGAATTTTATTTGTTAAATATTACAAAGCTTACTTTGCACTTATTTGAAGATTTAAACTTATGCAAAGGATTGTTGACTGGAAACATTATATAAATTGTTTAGCAGCATAAATCAATTCATACATTTCAACAGTTATTTTAATTGCATTGGATTTAATTTTTGTTTTTGAAATTGATTTAATAATATGAAATAAATTTTGTTTTAAAGTGATAAATTAATGATTTTTTAAGAAAATGCACAGATTCAATAAGCAGATAAAAGTGAATTCTTATAATTTTGTTTGTTAAACTGAATCAAAATAATAAATTTTATTTACATCACTCAATCAAATGATTATAAGTTTTAGATTGTAAAGTTTGTTATAAATTAAGCTTTAGTAAATATTTATTATTTTAAAATAAATCGCTCTGAAAGCAAGTTTTGTAAATTGGATAAATTACAATTTACCTTTAGGGCCAATAAATTTTCAGTTTCTGTTTTCAATCTTAATATATCGGTAATAATGCATACATTTTATACACAAAAAAGAATTTCAAAATAGGGAAAAATAATTAATTTTTTATAGTAATATGACAAATAAATTAGGCTTTCAAAAAGTTGCTCTAAATAACTGAAATTAAAAGGAACTGTGACATTTTTAATTATCAAAATCTTTTTTATTATAAAGAATAATACATTTTTAATTTTCCATTTTACTATTTAAAACTTTTATTGTTATCATGTAAGTGAAATGTATTTTGTTGAGATTTTTGTATTGAATATTATAGTTTAAGAGTAATTGTAAAAACTATTTTTTATTTTTATTTAAAATAAAAATTTTATTTTTTAATTATAAATCTAAATTGTTAATCTATAAAAATTAAAATATTTAATTAAAAATTTAGGATTTTTAAACTTAGTTATGAAGTTTATAATTTCATAAAATAATTATTTATTTATATGGTTGATAACTGGTGGAGAAATTTTCCTAAAAACTACATTCTGAAATTGATTTTTTTTTTACCTATTAATGTCTTATTTGCTGATAAATCTTAATTAACGTAAAATAATAATTGGTGATGATTCTGATTAAACTTGAAATAAGCAAATATTATACTGTGGAAAAACTTTTCATAAATGTATGTGAATATGAATGTGAGGAGCCTTGCACAATATTTATGAGATGTTTTTATTTATTGTGAATTCAAAATATTACCTTGGTGGAATAAAAAAATGTCGTATGAAATAATCTTACGAATAATTATTATCTAATTAAAATAAATCTACTGTTTAATTAGTAATAAAATTATTCACATATATTGTTAATTCAATTATAAAAACTCTGGAATTTAATGTCTTATAGCATTTGAAAAGCAAGTGTATCATTCATCACATTTAATTTAACAAATTAGATTTCTTGAGAAGTATTTTAAGTCTGATGGAGAATTTTAAATATTGTCTTTAATTTTTATTATTTGTGTTCAATTGATATCAATATATTTTACTGTCTCTTGTGTTTTGTATTTTTATAAATATTCTTTTATTATTTTGAAATAATGCAATAATATTTGGAAATTACAGGGATCAATTAGTAGTCATTGATTGGAAAACTTCAAAGAAGGCAAAGTTGACTATTTCAAGTACTTTTGATAATCCACTTCAAATTGCAGCTTATGTTGGAGCTTTAAATTTTGATCCTAAATTTCAATATTTAGTAAGAAAATTTATGTTTCAGTTAAAAATAAGTAGCTGTTGTTTTGTTCTTATGCTAATTATTTAATAAATATAAACTAACTAAAAATGATTTTATATTGCATTAAATATGATATTGTTATTATTATCATTTTTATTTTTTTATTTATATGTATTGATTTATAAAAAATGCTTATAAATTTATTTTGGAAATTTATTAATAACTACAAATAGAAGTTCGACTGACAGTTGAAATTTACTAAAGCATCTTGTTGACGGGGAATTAAGATGTCTGAATCACTTAGAATGTATACAGAATAAATATTTATGTGTTTCAGAGAATCCATGTTTTTAAAAAAAGTAAAATTTTCAAAACTATTATAAATATCATTTACTTCATAAGTATTAAGATAAAAATTGGAATATAATTATGTAAAATAAATTTATAAATTAGCTTTTTTATAGGTATTGAGTAATAAAAGTAGAATTTTATAAATATGTGAGTATTTTGATACACACATATATAAATTATTTTTAAATATTATAAAATAAATTATGTCATAATAAACTGTATCAACTTCCATTTTGTAGAATTAATCTTAATGAAGAAAATTAAGTAATTCTATTAAGGAAGATTTTCACTTGATGCATTTTGATTTTTCCTGTAATTTAAATATAGTTTAACTTTAATTATTTTAAAAAGTTTTTTTCATATTTTCATAAATGTTTGCATATATTCATACAATGTTTATACATATAGTATAAGATAATGGTAGCAAAACTCTTAAGTTAAAAGAACTGAAAATCACTATTGGGAAAACTTAAAATTTTTTGAAAACCTTGTTTTATGGAGTTTAATCTGTGTAAAATCTTTTTCATAATAATTACTAAAATTGTCTTGTCAAAATAGTTATCTATTATGCAAACATTTTTTTTACCACTTTTAAATACATGATATCTATTATAACTATTTTTCCTCTATTATTAATTTAATTACAATTTTTGACTTAATTACACAAAGTTATTTTTATTTCATGGATGCCTATGATGCTTATGGTTAATTAAATATTTTTTTTAGGTTGATAAAGGGCTGATAGTTGTTGCTTATGAAGATGGAAAACCAGCAACTGCTCATTTTCTTGACCAAACAAAATTGTTACAGTTTTGGAAAGAGTGGTTAAAACGAATTCAGTTATATTGGAGTTTAACTGATACTAGGGAAAATAGATTATGATTAATTTAATTATACTATTTTATCATTTTCTTATTATCTATGATGAGAATATTAAATATATTTTCATACAGTTTTTTTTATTTAAGTATCTTGTAGAAAACTGCAACACATTCTTGGATTTAAAACATACATTTTGTTTTTAAACCTTTATAATTTTAACAAGGATTTAATTTAAACCCATTGAAATAAGTTAAATATATCTATATTTTTCTAGTTATAAATCAGAAGATATATTTGAATGAGATTAAATCTGCTATCCATTTAGCATAAAATGTATTTGATTTGCTTATCACAAAAGTAAAATTATTTCATTATATAAAAAGGAAAAAGAGTATATGATTTAAGATTTTTGTTGATTTATGCCAATGACTAGACAGGAATATGTCTCAGATTTCTTTACATGATTACTTCAGTTACCAAATTATTAATAAATCAGTAATTAAGATGCAATGAAGTGTAATTTGACTGAAATAACAATAATTTAAATTAATAAAATATTTGTTGGCTAAACAATTGTTCTCATATAAAATGAATTAAATATAAACAATTTGGTTAAATATTATATAAGTAATATATATACTGCAAAAAATTTATAATAAATACTAAAGTTTATCCTAAAAAATATCTTTTTTTTATTTAGCAAGCATAATAAATTTTTTAATAGAATAAATAAAGCAATCAATTGAAATGCTTTAAAACCAGAAATAAGAACCTATCTTAAAACACTCATTTAGTAGGAAAATATGTAAATTATAGGGAAAATATCATAAACATGCAATTCATTTTTGGGAGATTTTTGCTTCTAAAAGTTATATATATGGTTGTTATCTATCTCTTTTGAATCTAATAATATTTATGATATGAAAATTTAAAAGAATTCTATTTAAAATGGAGAGAAATTTTGTTTGCTTTATGATTTTAGGTTATTGGAATTTTTTTTTATTCAATTATTAAATAGTGCATTTCATTATATAAAAAATACAATTTAAAATTTACCTCAAAATATTTTTTAATTTAATAATTTTTAATACTGTGTGTTAGTAATATTAATAATTTTAATAAGCTGTGTAAATATTATTTTATATAATTAAAATAAATTTGTATTTCAAAAGTATTTTGAATTTTCTTTAGATAATAAAATCAGATCTTTCTAGATAAAAGACGATAAAATTACATTTTTATACATTATGTATTGTATGAAAATTAAATTCAGCTTTTAATTATTAAAATTATTTTTTAATATATGCAACATTTAATTATAATGTTTGTACATTTTATTGTTATGAAGTTATATTTTAATGAATAAATATTATACCTGAGTTTTTATTATTTTATTTCAAATTTTATTATTTCAAAAAAAACATTTAAACTTGTGGTTTACTGATTACACTGTACAATAAACTTGAACTTTTTTATCTGTCCTTTAGATAAAATTATGTTTTTGTATAAACATAAAAAATGTTTTGTTCATTTATAAAAACCTAAAGGATCCATTACACACTGTTTTTATTTAAGATCCACTTATCATTCATACAAATTGGTTACAGAGAAATATAATTGCAGCTTGATTATAGAAAATGTTTACAATTAAGCTTCAGCATTTATAATCAAATACAATATTAAAATGCATGTTTGGTCTTCTTTTGTATTTATCTGTGGTGTCTGTTTATTATTACTGATCTTCCTTTCAGCATTACAAGAGAGATCAGTAATACTCAAGTAACATTTCTATTTTATCATCTACTGAAGTATTTATCAAACATAAAAGTGTTCTGGTGAAACCCCCCTTTCTTGATATTTATCTCTAATTGGTCAAACATTTTTACGAAAGATGTCTAGATTCATATATATTCATTCCAGATCAAAGTTGCAATGTGTCATTAAAACAAAATTATTTGAAATGAATAAAACATTTAGTTTAATGATATATTGCAGCCTAAAAAATGTAAGCATTTTACAGTATCACCAAAATCTTCATAGTTTTCAGCTTTCTCATTTGTAATTTTTTTTTCATTTGCCTCAGAATGTTTTTTCCATAATGTGCAGTTATTGGTATTATCTTTTTTCAGCACTGCAAGAGGCAGAAGCGATAGCATCTTTATATGCTGGGGCACCCTATGGGCATGTCATCATGACCTTGAAAATGAGTTAGTCTTTATAAATTAAAAGTAAAGACTAAGTAGAATGTTTTTTCATCTGGCTTGCCACCTCCAAAAGTATCATTTCTCATGAAATACATTGCGGCCATAGTATATTTTATGTGTCCCAACTGGCATTAATGAAAACGACGAATCTTTAGTTTGTGTGGAATTCAAACTCATTGTCAGCCAATAACGAGAATGAAGCCCTAACCAACTAAGACACCACAATTGCTATCTCGGAATCTGAGCACGCTGATTTGACTGACATTTTTTTGATAAACATTTTATTTTGAGATACTTTATTACACACAAAGGGCTACTTTAATTTGTGGGCCAATAAAATCCTCTTCTTTTATTTTTGCCACATCTAAACTTTAGTGTTTATTCCTGAGGTGATAGAAAACAATTCCTTCCCTCCATACATATTTTTTAAAAATATTTTCATTAAACTGAACTTAATGTGCTATAATGAAGGAAGACAAATTGTGTGTTGCCAAGTGGCTTATGTTTTTGTACTAGATATGAAATTTTTTCTTGGAGGCCACTGTTTACAGATGTATTGATTTTTCTGTTGTTATTGCATTCGTAGAAAAAGCAGCAGAATTTATTATATGCCTGTTAATACCCTTATAACTAATACAAATCTCCACAAATGGTTATTTGAATTTATTAATTTATATTAAATCTGCAATTTTATTCTTTTGATTTTATTTTCCTTGAATTTAATTTTCTTCATATATAATTTTGGAAATTTAACATTTATAATATATTTAGGAGGAGAAATTAGATCTCTGTCTCGTCAATATAAATAACTAATGATTAAGTGCCATTCTATATCAAAAAATAATCTTCATCGAATCCGAAAAAATATTGTCTGGTTATTACTCAAATTTTAATGTTTCATAACTTTTTTTCTTTCTATTTTGAAAATTTATTCCCTCATGAAATGTTTTAGGTTTTTCTAGTTATGCAGTAAGAGATCCCTCTCAAACACAATGTTTCAACATCCAAAGATTTTTGTTTCTTTAGTTGTGTATGTTATATTGTAAGCTCGGAAACACTGTGTTTTGATCTGATCTTACTTTAAGATTGGTAAAATTTAATTAATCACTAAAGTTTATGCTGCAAACTGTACAGATTTAAAATGATTTCTTATGATTGGTAAGACATATGAAACTTATGTGTGACAAATCAGAAAACTTGGCTTCAATGAAGTAAATTGCATGTTCATTTAGAAAATTTAAAGGACATTTCATTTTTCTGATATTCTTTTATTAAAAAAAATCTATCAAGAAGTAGCAATACATAATGATGTAATATTTAATATGTATCTGTGATAAACGATAAAGATTTCCTTGAAAATGATTATTTATATTCGTTGTAATCGTTAGTCTTGCTTTTCCACCTGGTGCAGCTAGGTTCAAATCCCGGATGAAGTCATATCCATTAATTAGTAATGCAATGCTTTTGAGTATGTTTAAAATGGTCTACTTTTTATGGAAATTTGCTATAGAAATTTTAATTCACTTTCATTAAAATTATATAGCTGTGAAAACTATCGAGGTGTAATACATATTGTGAATTAGTGCTGATCTGCATTATTTTTTTTTATAAATTGATTTAATTAGTTTATCCTTTGTTAATTTAATAAATATTGAAAGATTGTAAAGTTTTAAATATTAAAAATACTTAAAATTTTATAATATAATCTGCTTAATTGATTTGTTTTTATTTTTTAATATCATGTAGATTTAAAAGCATATATGTGATGTAAAATAAACTCTTTCGTTGTTTTGACTCGTCTTTTATAATCTCGTCATCTGATTTTTTACATTAATTCAAAGTTGCCTAAACATACTCTAAAAATATAATGGAAGTATCATATTGATTAACTCAACTCTATCATTAATATTGTTTAGGGTTGTGTTTTTAAAACTGTTAGATATTTTCTGTGTTTTTATTTATACTTTTAACGCATGATAAATACGTATATATATATTATGAAATACGTGTTGAAAATTTTCTGTCACCTAACAAACTTAAGAATTTTATGTATGAGTGTTAGCGCACACAAAGATTTGAATGTATTTTTAGTTTTTCTCTTTCTAAAAAGTTTTATAAATTTAAATTATTAATTCAAATATTTTATCAGTTAAACAAAATATTTAATTTGCAAATATTTTCTTGATAATATATTTCCTACTAAGAGAATTAAAGTTCCTTTAAATTTTTATCCTAAGGTTTAGAAACATTTATTAAAACGAGAAGATATGCTATTTTATTTTTATTCCCCCTATTGTTTAAATAGAAAAGCAGGAAACAATGTTTTATTTCTCTAATTCTTAATGTGAGCTTTCATAATTTTTTACAAACCATTAAACTGATTTTTATATTGTTTTCATGAGAAATATTCATCATTAAATATTTTAACCTGCAAGTGGTCTTTATAATTACTGGTGGATAATGGGATATTCAGCATTTGATTCCTCAATGTGAATATTTCAAGCAGTAAAAATCTTCTAGATTCTTCGTCAATGGGTTCGTCTCATACCAGTAGTCCAATGGGACGTCAATAGTACTCATTGGACATACAAAATTATTTATCGTTTTTTTTCCTAACTTAGTTGTACTGTTAAATATTTTTTTAAAAATCTGTCAAAAATTATAATGTATAAATATATTTTAATAAAGTGGCTAATAAAGCTAATAATTTACAGCTAATAAAGAAATGAAATATGAGCTTAAATGAATTGACCAATTTAAAATAAAAAATGACGGCCTCTTTTGTTAGATAATTAATATTATAAAATGAAAAGGAATAAATATTTCCTAAATGTTGAAAGTAAGCATTAATGACTCAAATCTGTGACAAGATAAATTAGGCATTTAAAATAATGCATCGGGCGCGGTTGCTCATTGGGAAAAGGTATTGGTTTCCTGATGAGAAGGTTTCTTATGCAATTTTTAGCAATTCGGTAAGTTCCAATGACTCTCTACAAGTATAAGATAGAGAAAGGTAGTATAAAATTATCAAGTGACGATGAAGACACCTAATATAGATATTCTACATTAGGTGTCTTTGTCGTCATTTGATCCATGTTTCAAAATAAATGTGATCGGCTGTGTTTAGCGGCTATTGATCGACAGAACTCGGGTATTTGGTAACGTATTGCTATAATCTAACCAAATCTTAAAGAACACTATAGTTCACTTCAGATTTTATATTTACATTATAATCAACCTTACACAAAAATTATAATTATTTATACCACCCTTTTTTAAGCAAAAATTTAAAAAGTTATCATCCGGTATTATAATGAATAGGGTATATTTTTCTTATAACTTATTTAATATTTTAGAATATCATATAAAATACACTACTAGCCATTAAAATTGCTACACCAAGAAGGAATGCAAATAACAGAACGATATTTATTGGACACATACATTATAGTAGAAAGAACAAGTGATTAGATTTACAGGAAATTAGGATGTATAGATCTTGAGAAATCAGTACCCAGAGAAGCCACCTCTGGCTGCAATAACAGCATTAATCCGCCTAGGCATGGAGTCAAACAGAAATTGTATGGCATGTACGGGGATCTCAGTCCATGCAGCTTCAACACTATGCCACAGTTCATCGACAGTAGAGGATGATGAGTGATGGCGTGCCAATCGCTCGGCAACCATTAACCACACGTTCTCTATTGGTGACAGATCAGGAGAACGTGCTGGCCAGGGTAACAGTCGAACCTGTTCTGTATCAAGGAAGTTAAGAACAGTACGGGCAACATGCGGTCGTACATTATCCTGTTGAAACAAAGCATTAGGGAGACCTTGAAGATAGGGCAGAGTCATGGGCCTTAACACATCGGAAATGTAACGGTTGCTGTTCAAAGTGTCAGTAATGTGAACAAGAGGTGATCGAGACGTGTATCCAATGGCACTCCATACCATCACTCCAGCAGATGGGCCAGTATGGCGATGTCCAATGCAAGCTGGCAATGCGCGTTCTCCACGATGCCTCCAAACACGGATGCGGCCATCTTGGTCCTGTATACAGAACCGAGATTCATCTGTAAATATGACGTGATGCCAATTCATCTGTAAGTCGCCGTGCAGACAATCCATGTTGCTGCAAACGTCGTCGAACTGTTCGAGCAGAAACTTGTTGCCTTGCAAATGACTCCATTTCTCGACTCAGGGTTCGTGACGTGGCTGTACGATCCCTTGTGACCATGCGGATAAGATGTCTGTCTTCTCTGCTGTTAGTGAGGGGGGGTCGCTGAGATCCTGCATGACTTTCCGTTTGATTGTCCTGAACCCATCGATTCCATATTCTGCTAACAGTCATGGGGTCTCGACCGACGCGAGCAGCAATATTGCGGTACGATAAACCGCAATCCCGGTAGGTTATAATCCTTCCTCGATCAAAGTCAGACATGGGTTGATGGGCATATCTTCTTCTTACACGAGGCATTACAACAACTTTCTTTGCCAAAAACAACGTTGAAACGGAAATTGAGTATGAGAAAACTCCTGTTAAATCTCTGGTTTTATACACATTGTAGATGTCGCTACTGTCACCTGCTTTGTATGAATGCGCTGAAAATCTAATCATTTGCATATCACAGCAAGTTCTATCTGTCATGCAAATTTCACGTATGTGGTGTGCCGCTTTCCTGGTGTAGCAATTTTAATCGCCAGTAGTGTAATTTGTATTTATATAAAATTTAACTCCCATATCTTCTCATGTATTAAATTAAAATTTTAGTACTGAAATATTTAAAAATATATATATTTTTAATTACAATAGGATTTGATGATAACACACTTATATATGCGTATTTAGATATTTTGAAGTACATAAAAATGTAACCTTAGAAGTTTCTAATATTGCACATAACTGATTACTATTAGGGATATTTTTTTCTCAGTGCTTCTATATATTATAATTTATGTATATTTTAATTTACTTGCTAAGAGTTTTTAATAGTTATATTGTAATTTTTATTTATTTCTTATTTATGTCAATGCACTGTTCTTGTAAATTAAAAAAAAAAATCACTATATCCCCAATAAAAAAAAATTAACGAATTATTCAAAAAGTAAGTGATTCTATTTTTTATAACGACAGGAGTAAGATTTCTAATTCGAGGTTTGAGAACAAATTCATTGCGAAATAATGCAAATTAATTTTTAAAATTCTGCTTGTATCTCTCGATCTATTTAATATATATCTGGGTATATAACTATAGTTTTATTTAATATATTTTATTTTTGTATCCATATGCCGTAAACTTGCAGATTGCGTCTGTTATTCTATTTTAATTTGAAACGGAATATAAGAGAAAATGATTAATCGCATAAAAAGACCTTGCGAGACTAAGTCATAATTTCAAAGAATGATCTGAGAAATCGTGATTGCTAATTCTGTCAACAATATTCCATTAACTTAGCGAAATGTATTTTGAGCAATCGAACATTTTTTTCTATCAGTTTTGAAACCTTTTCATTCATAGTCTAGGACTTATAAACATAGAATTCAATATTTAAATCAATAAAACTTATATAAAAAGAACTTTTTAAAAAAAATTTCAACCTTAACAGCAAAAATACATATGCTTCTTTAAACATCATATTATTGAGAAATATATTGCTTCAAAAATTGCTAATTGCCAAATTATTTGTGTCTTTTAAAACCCTTTTCATTCAAAGAAATATGAGTTAATTTTAAACTTCACTGGTTTGTAACAATTCCTTTGGAATTGAGGAATTAAATTGCATTTGATTGCAAAAGTAACCAGTTCTCAACGACTATCATGTGTTTGAAGAAGCCAGATGTGTTGAGGGTTTAAAAGCGCTAACAAAGACGTCGAACTACGGGGTCAATATTAATTTCCTATTCGCCGGCAAACCATCCCTTCATGAGTCTAATTTCCTACTGCGACACTGCAGGTGCTTCCAGCGACAAAGGGACGCAAACCAATTTCGAGATTTGTTTCGCTTTCAAAACAAGACGTTCAACAAGGCTTCTGCGCCTTTAATTTATCGGGTTAGACTGTTGTTAACAGAAAGGAGGTTTCTTGGCTATACATTGTTTCATCCCACTAATATGCGCCTATTAGCCGCTTTGCAGCATCACATGGAGGCTTTACAAGTGAAAAAGGCTTGACAGATCTTGGCGAGTAATCCCACTTTCAGATTTTTTTTCGGGAAGATGGAATAGCATCGAGATAATTTAAACAGCTAAAGGTAGTCGATAGGAAAATTAAATAAGTCTTGAACATGTCAAAAAAACGGGATAAATAATAATAATCCACTTTTGATCCCCGTATTGTAAATATTTTAATTAGTGACATTTTAATTATAATTTTAAATTAAAAAACAACTTATGAATAGTTTTTTTCTGTTGAGAATTGCTTCAATGATATTTAGAAAAGGAAATTAATATCATGTTAAACTACAAATATAAGAACTGACTATTTTTGATAAGCCACGAATTTAGAAACTTTTGATTAATATTTCATTGTCATTCTTATTGTTCTCCAATTTTCTTATACCTAAAATCGTATTAATTTATTAAAAGTTAATAACATTATTTGTGTTTAGAAAATAGTATTTTGTTTCAGATATGTAGTTTAGAAGAACCAAAATCTTGTGAAAAAACATCTTTTAAAAATATTTTTCTATTATTTTTTTATTTAGATTATAGTTTTAATTATGGCTAATGATTTTTTGATATCTCTTACCTTAAATAACAAAGTAGCATTTAAATTACATTGTATTTAGTAAACTATGCTATAAAGGTTTGTTTCCATAAATGATATTTAAATATTTAGCTTTAAATTATTATTTAATTAATTTTAATAAAAATTCATTTTACTTTAATAAAATGATTTAATATAAATTTCTGCATCCAAAGCTAATATTGTTATAATATTTATTTGCGAGCGAATTCATTGGAAACAACTTTAAGCAATAAATATTTTTTTTTGTTTTAATCAATAAATATATTTTGAAATTTGGCGCGTTTATGAAAATAATACGATAGATGTATATATTAAAATTTAAGAGATATTCTTTCTTTCTCAGGCAAAAAACATATGAATAAAGAAAAATATTGTTTTATGTATTAAATTCAATGTAGTCCAAAAGATAACTGACTGTGTTTGGAATCTATACATAACATCTCATTCTTATTAAATATATAGCACAACCTTGTGCAATATTGAAGTATGAATGATTGATTGATGTCGAAACAGTTTTCAGTTACAATGAAGAGCAACTTATTACATGTCTAACATAACTTCTTTCAGTTCCCTTTATAATAATTAATTGTTTAGTGAAGTCTATATTAATCCATGCCGTTGGACATAACCAAATTCTAAGTTTATATATATATCCCAAAATTTCCTAATGCGGTGCAGACTGCATCCAAAGGGTCATCCTTGGCTGCATCCTTGGGCATCCAGACTGCATCCTTGGGGTGGGATTCGATGAATATTTAAAAAGTATTCCAGGTTCTATAAGAGATTAATGATAAATTCATAAAACAATTTAAAAATAAGAAAACATAAATTTAAAATTTAACAAACTAATTTTTCTATATTATTCTATTTTTTCAATATTCTTCAATACATTTTTAATATAATAATTATGTTGTATACTGTATGTTACAAGGAAAAAATTGTGAGGAAGTTAATACAGAAAATCATTTTTTAAAGGAGATCTATTATAAAATAAATTGGAAACCCCTGGTATTATTGATAGTATTTTAGTATTTATCTAATTCTTTATCAAGTGTGATTTATGCTTCTTCCCATTCTTCATGGCCTACAGTAAATAAGCGAGCCACACAGGGCGTTTGTCAACCCTATTTGAAAGTGTAATTTATTTTATATATTTTTATCTGAATTTTATTATTGTTAAGTAAATACTTTTCAAGTAAATTAATCTTGATCTTCGAGAAAAAAATTTTTCATTGATGTCAATGTCTTCACGTGATTCATATATATGAAATAAATTTGAAAAGTTTTTAACAAAAAATGAACATTTTTGTCATTTATTTATGTTTACAAATATGTATATCAGCAACATATTCAGAATATTTTATTCCTTGTTATGTTTTCAAATGTTTGCATCTATAGTCTCAAATACGTATATGTGAACATACATGTATATTTTTAGTTAATAAGTATTTTGATATTTGCTTAAGATTAAAAGCACACTTTTTAAGAAAATATGAGTTAATAGAATAATTTTTAGATAAATGCATGTTTTGAATTTTTTTCTTTTTTATCTTAATTTATTTATTGAATAAAAAGTATGATTTTTAATATGAACAAAGGATTCATAATTTTTTCATTTATAGTAAGAACAATATTAAGGAGAAATAATTTTGTATATATACAAATTGTTTCAATTTCTATAAAAATTATTCGTTAACGTTTTTTTAATCCTTATTAATTTATTAAAAAAATACGAAAACCAGTTTTTCAAAAAATATTACTCAAATCCACTGTTTTATTTTAAATATGAAAAAAATTATAATGCTTTCCAATTTTATTTGAGAAATTAAAAATATCAATCCATAAAACATTAAAAGACTTAATATTAGAATTTAAAAACGTTATATTATGTGATATGTAGTTATATCATAATAGCTAAAGAGGAAAGTTTAAATTTTATATTATATATAATTGTCATATTAATTAAAGATGAAATGAATCTTAGATTTTCTTCTTTAGTTAGAACTTTACAAACTTTAATCAAACTTTAGTTAGAACTTTACAAGATTCTTGAATGTGGAAAAATCTTGTGATTTTTTATACAATAATATTAAATATAATATTTCTATTCAATTGAAGGAATTTGTTTATTATTCGTATAGCTATTAGTTTTTGGAACAATAAAAATATAAAAAATAACTCTTATGGATTTGATTTAGGTGATAAAAGTAAGGAATCTAATTAGATTTTTAAAATATTTTCTTCTGTTTTTTGAAAATACATATAATTATTTTCGCGAAATGTCTGTGATAAGAATATAAATAAATAAAAAATTCATTATTTGTATTCACAGATTTTTTCTACGGGGTTGAATTGAGAATAGCTAAACTGAATAGAGCATTAATATAAATATGTGTATCTTTTGTTAACTTAAAACATATGCTGCGTTTAATTTGAAAATTTGTTTGCAGCTTTTGTGATTAATTAAAACTTTATTAATTCTGATTTGAATTCGCTGTTAAGTGCTTATCCCACAATGCACACCACACCACTCTGAAACGCTGGTCGCTTCAAGAACGAAAGCGCTTTATATATATATATATATATATATATATATATATATATATATATATATATATATATATATATATATATATATATATATTAGAATTCTAATAGAATGCAGATGATATGAGTTACAATTTTTCACTTTTAAATAACATTAAAAGGAAAAATTTTCTAAATTTCTTTAATTTGCACAAATGATCGAATATTTTATTTTTTTATTTGTTTTTATCTTGTCTATACATGAGATCTCATTTCGCAGGGAAAAACAACATTTTCAAAAAACTAAACAAATAATAAATAAGGTTATTTTTTCAGAGGTCAAAGTCATTTTTTCCTAAAAATAGCCTTATGTTTTTCCCTAGAAGCAATAACCTGCAAAAACTGGCATAGCTTAATAGAAATAAATATAAAACATAAACATTATTAATATTCTGATAAATGCCAAAATTTCCTTCAGACAATTTCATTTTCTTACAGTCAAACATTGTATTTTTGATTTCCTCTATTTCAGAAGTAATTAATTACTTTTCAATGTGCAACTGAACTATTTTATTAAAAGCAAAATTAAATATTTATTATTATTTATATTAAATATTAAATTATATTAATATTAAAAGCAAAATTAAATATATATTAAATAGCAAATTGGGAGTCAAGCTATAGAGGCCACGAAGAGGCGAGCTGAAATTAATATTTCTCCGAATTAAATGTTAATTATTGTGTTCTGTCTTTATTTTATTCGATATTTGTATATATTCTTGTGCCATAATTTGTTTTGACGATATACTGAAATAAATAACTCTTAGAGTTAGCCAGTATTCTTTTTATTTCAAGAATGTTTGAAAAAGAAAATTTATTATTTTAATATATCAATGAAAGAACAAATATCGAAATTTAATTTATTATAAAAATATTCCAAAGTTATAATAATGCAACAAAAAATAACTTAATTGAAATGAAGATTTTTCAATCACGCGTGAAAATAATAATGATTCAATTTTTCATAAGCATTTCTGTTAGATATTGATAAAACTAATCGCTCTGAAACTGAGAGCTAAAATATTCATCGGTTCCTATAATAAGATACATGAAAGGTTCAAATAAAGAAAAATGAGCTTCTATCCATTGAAATTTTAATTTTTTTTATTCCAGGGATTTTCTAGTATAGTAACTTTTTAATGTGAATATTATCATCTTGAAAACAGTAAAAATACATAGTGAAATTGTCTTTCCTTTTTCATTTTAAAATTAAACATTCACTTTCATCATAATTTCTCATACTGTGTATTTACTGAAAAATCAAATAAACATTTTTTGACTATGGTGTAAAAACCTCTTCCTTTCTCTCTCTCTCTTCCTTTCTTTTACTCACATATTTAAAAAACATTTCGAATTATTGTTTTCCTATCTATTTTTATTCATAACAAGAATTCTCGTTGAAAAGGAAATGAGCGCATTTTTTTTTTTTATAATATTGGCATTAATAAAAGCCATATTGTGTTTTCTGAAATGTTTTCTGTATTTTTTATTCTTAAATATTACTTTTTTATCTTAAAATAAAAGTGCAAATTATTTAAAAATTTGTTTTGGTAAACATAAAATAGGAGAAATTAAAGTAACATTAATCTATAATTGAAGTGAAAAACTGAAGCTGTATAATGTTCCGCTTTCTCTTAAAAATTACCCTTTTCTAACCGGTGATTTGGAAAAAGGATTTTTATTTAAAAATATTTATAAATTATTATTTTTATTTCTGAGTTAAGGAAGTTAGTTCTCTGATAATTATATAAATATCAGCTCCATTAATGTTAAAAGTAACAACTTGTAATAAAAATTTGCATGCTTACTTTTTAGAAAATTAAATGATAGCGCAAAAAGTTTATGTATTTCACAGCATTGTAAATAAATTCTAAAAGGTACATGAAATTTGTGAATTAATCCAAATGAAATATTGAATATAATTAGATATGATGGAAATATGACTGCAAAGTTTCCTACTGAAATAAAAAATAAATAAGTTTTATGTTTTTCAACTTTACATACTTTCAATTGCACTTTGTTATTACTCTTCATTATTTTACAGGATTAAATCACTTTTTGTTACTTTACATGTTATTTTTAATTATGTTTCTTATAAAGCTCATCTGTAGCATAGAAAGGAAAGAGTAATAAGTTTACGCCAAAATATAGCCAAGATACTTTTCCAGCCAACAACCCGAGCTCTGCTGAGAAGCCAGCTAACTGCATTGACCCGAAACTGCCTCAATTCGACTAATACCCGTCGTTGATCGTATTAAGAGCAACTGCACTTGTCTGGCTTGTAGCAAATAATAAGTTATTGAATGTACCTATTGCTTTATCATCTTTGAATGTATTGAATTTCTTCTTTCGAAATTGGTCTGAGTCCGCCAGTTTCTCCGATTGTCACGTTTTGTTAAAATTTATTTATTGCTCCTTCTATTCTTATATATATATATATATATATATATATATATATATATATATATATATATATATATATATATATATATATATATATATATATATATGATATATATGATATATATGATATATATATAATGATATATATATATATATAAATATATATATATATATATATATATATATATATATATATATATATATATATATATATATACAGTTATTTTATAAAATACAATGAATATAATGAAACAAAATATAATGAAAAATGCCAAATGTAGAATATTAAATGGAAAACAATATATTGAAAATATTAAATGGAAAATAATACATTGAAAAAAATACATTGAAAAGAATTACATTGAAAATACTTGAAAGAAATTTCAAAGAAAGATAGATAGATATAAATGGAATAAAGAAGCTGGCCCTATTGACCCCTGATAAAGCTGGCCAATATTGCCAGCTTCATCAGGGGGTGTTGACCACATTGGCACATTCATTTGCATAAAATACCACATATTGTATGAAAAGAAAATCTGAAACCTTAAAATCTATATTCATTTTTTAAAACTGACGTGATCTCCCAATGGAGTATATTAATAATGATCTCAAATTATAAAAAGTAATAGTTAACGGGAAATGGGATGATTTTCTGTCAATTCCTACATTTTATCATGTAGCATAAATTTGTTAGATTTTTTCAACAACTTAAATGTATTAAGAGTATAAAATGAGTTATAGATGTGAATTAATATACTTAACATTTAAATTCATACAATCTTTAAAAAAAGCTTATATTTGATTTTAAATCAAAATTCTATTCTAATGAGTAAAACGATTTTTATAATTGGGAATCATTAACACATTTCTGAGTTCAAATACATTTTCTGATCTGTAAAATTTTTATTTATTTTAATAATTAAATTAATTATATTTAATTATTTCATTTATTACCCACAAATCTAAAATTTTCACATATTTATGATAAATTTAATATATAACTTAATTGTGAATTAAGAATAACTTTTCGTTTTTAATGAAGCATGTTTAAAATAGGAAAAGTTATTGTCAGATGAAAAGTTACTGCGCAGGAAAATATCTACTTTTTACATACAACATAAATTGTTGTCAATCTTCCAAGGTGATATGTTATAAGAAATTTGCTCTACATAAAGCAAATAATAAATATATTACTTTAAAGTTTGTGCACACTTAATCAATGCATTTATAAAATTCCTTTAAAACATAAATAGAATATTTTGTGCTTATCTTTAAATTGTTTGGGATTAGGGATATTATAATCATCACAGCCACTGCATGAGTAATTATCGAAATAGAAAATTGAAATAAAACAACGTGGAGAAATTACTGAAAAGCTATTGTAAAAATTTGCATATTAAAATAGAGGTAAAAGAGGAATGAGAAAAAAAAGATCTTTTGAAGAAAATTGAAACTTCAAATAAAGACTATTAAAAAGGTATTCATTTTAAAAAGCGACTTAATTTTTAGAATGTCTCATATTGGAAATTAAGTGTTCCTCCTGCAGTAAATTTGTATTAATTACACTAGTGTGTAAAACTTGGGCAAAAATGTAAATTTTAAGTAGATAGCCAAGAAACTGCAAAAAAGGGGGTTCTTACAAATCAGTACATTAAACATTTAGTTTTGTAGATAGTCATACGTATTTAAAAGTCAGGAACAAAACGTCATAAGCTGCATGAGAGTCGTCGACACGTGTAGACCAAAGTTACAATAAAAGGAAGAACGGATACGCATTTAAAGACATTTATTGCAAATGTAAGAGAGTTTTTTTAAGAGAAGTATGTTTAGAAGAAATTATCTAGATGATTTCACACGTAGAAGAGAGATCGAAAAGCTAGAGGAGGGGAGTAATGTAACTAAAGCTCGGAATCGAAAAAAGCGTTGTTTCATTCGCTTAGAAAGCGTTTTAAAGACATTATTAGAAAGGTTGATAGAAGACGCCCAAGGAAAACCACTATAATGGATGACTGATATATCACCTTACAAACAAAAAGAGCCCAAAATAGATTCAGTCTTTACACATATTTTTATATTTAGATAAAGACACATACTCATATCTATGTTTTTGACTTGTAGTTAGACACTCTATTATAAAGAATATTGCTATGCAGAAAACATGAAAATTATGTCAAATTGGTACGACCTGTTCAACACAAGAATTGAAACTTAATTAAAATGAAAAAATATTTCTTATCACTAATATACAGCAAATATTAAAATTTATCGCATTTAATCTAAGAAATCTAGAAGGATTTCTCTTAGATTGAATAAATATTAATATCATTTCTTCTTCACAACTTCACCTAATATTTCTTGATTTCTAATATTTTAAACAGAGTAATCAATCCTAAAACATTCTCAGCGAGTTCATTACGGGATTCTTTATAGTCGTAACTTGCTTAAAATTTAAAATACTATTAAGCAAAAATGGATCAAAGTGCAAGAAGAAAATTAATGTCAAGGGTTAAGTCATTTTTAAATACATTTTTATGTCACGCAAAATCAATAATGGATTATTGCGCTCAACTAATATTCAAATTCATTTTTGTTTTTAAATAAAATATATTTCAAGTTATTGTCTCAGATATTTTCTTGAAATTATTTTAGATTTGCTATTAATGCTTAGAGTTAAGGTAAAGGGATTATTTATACTTTTGACAAATGAAAAATTCAATAAACGAATAACTGAGAAATGCTCACAACTTGAATCTCGTTCACATTGGGACACTAATTTGTATTAAAATCTGATCCCAATAAAAATCAATCAATTTTGTTAAACGTTCCTTGCACATTGTTAACACTTCTCTGATAATAAAGAGAATTAAATCAATCTCTTAAGTATTGTATGAAAGAGAAGTACTATGCAGTTTGGTCTTTATAAGATGTGCTTTTGTAGTAATCATGAATTCAGTGGTGCTCTAAAGTTATCAAAAGGAAAAAGTAACCATAAAACATGCTACTCAAATAATGTTTAATCAGTGAATCAGAAGATAGTGACGCTGATTTAAAGAAAGAGCCTTGTAATCTACAGGCAAAATCATTTTCTTTTGTGTACTTATTAGCAAGGATGTAGTGAGAAAAGAAATCAGTTTTTCTAATTAATTTCTAAAGATCATTACAAAATCCACAAGGTATTAATAATTGTTGAATTCGCTCGAAGCGGCTGCATGACGGCTGTTGAAGCAATGAGTTCTGCACAATGAATCCTCTTATGTTTGCGAAATGTTTAGTACACTAATAATTCAGGATATTCAGAAAAATCGAAGAATAGTAAATTTGCATTGATGTAGTTAGTTTTCAGTTGAATTGCACTGATTTCTCTTCATTTCCTTTAAGTATTACACTATTCTGCATTGTTTTTACGTATAATGTCAAGAAAAAAATTCTATTTGTTATTGGCATTTTTTGTTCCATTCATTGTTTTATTACTCATATGTTTTATTCAGATTTTCCAGAACTAAACACTGTTGAAGATATTATAAAATATGGTATTTTTGTTTTTTGATGCTAATTTTCACCAGTCTGAATATATATCTACTTCAATAAAAATTCCTGTATGACACGAACAGCAATTGGAATCAAATAATTTTTTAAGGAATTATAACCGTAAAATTTTTTGAAGAATTGGATTCTATTTAATCTTAGATACTTCTGTGATACCCTTTATAGCAGCAGTCAAACATTTTCTTTTTGGAAAATAACACTTAAAAATTGTTCCATAAGAAATATGACAAACGCGCGGTTTTTGAGTCCTCTCAGATCATATTGACTATATACCGTTTCGCTCATATCACTAACACTGTAGTTCAAAAATAAAAGTTTGTCATTTCACATTAAACTGCTATCATGTAAAAGAATGCATCGCACCTTACGAATGGCGATAGTAGAGCACTCTCAGTCCGCAATAGATATTAAAATACTTACTTCCGCTTGCGGCTGTTATGCTTTTCACTACAAAGTATCAAACAAAATAAGCTTCGGTATATAAAAAATACATGAATCTATATATATATATATATATATATATATATATATATATATATATATATATATATATATATATATATATATTTACAGTATGTTCACTAAAGTCCCTTGCCACCCTCTTAACTTCGAAATGGCTGATGCTATATTCATAAAAGTGATGTCTAGGTATAGTAAAGTAACCGTGCGCTATTGAATGAAATTACCTGCCACGCCACTTGGTGGAAAACTGTGGAGTTAGCATTCGTATCTCACAAACGGAACGAGATAGGTATAAATGTGATTTACAAAGTTGTAGAGCATCCTCGATTTAGTACGAAAAGATACTTTGTAGGCATTTATGTGAAGAATACAACGGTTAAAACGCACATTTGTTGTTTCGTGCTGTGACGTGGCACATCGTACGTGTGCATATTTGAAAAAAACAAAAAATCGTTTTCTTTCACCGCTAGCCGGGAAAGAACACGATTTATATTTTCGTGATTCCATTTATCACTTTTATTTCGAAATGGGAAAAACCGAAGTATTCAAAATAATTCCAACAATTTGTATGCAGTATGTAAATACGTAAGAAACGTCATGCCTGTTCACCTGACATGCTATGAAAGAGACGTCTTGGTAATACTTTATTTTGTGGAGAGCCTGCGGTTGTTTAATCTTAAGAATCTATGGTTTCAACATGACGGCGCTACTGCTCACGAGACATCTCCAGTGAAGTAGTATCTCGTCAAGGAATTTGACAACCAAATACTAGGTTATGGCTGTTCGAAGAGTGGCCTCCACGTTCTCCTGATCTGACTCCACTGGACTTTTTTCCTGTGGGGATACTTGAAACAGCAGGTGTATGCAACTCCTCCACAAAAATTGCATGACCTTAAACGATACATTACGGTCGCATGTTCCAGCGTGTGCAACGTAATCTTTAAGCGAGGACCCAAATGTGCATTGCAGCCGACGGCGAGAAGTTTAAACATCTTAAATAAAGAATATTATTATAAATATTTTTTTTCCTATCTTAGATCGTTTTGTCACGTCACAGCACGAAACAACAAATGCGTGTTTTAACCGTTTATTCTTCACATTAATGAATACAAGGTATCTTTTCGTACTAAATCGAGGATGCTCTACAACTTTGTAAATCACTTTTTCTCTCTATCTCGTTCCGTTTTCAAGATAAGAATGCTAACTCCGCAGTTTTCCACTAGGTGGCGCAGTAGTCTGTTTCATTCAGAAGCGCATGGTTACTTTACTATACCTAGACACCACTTTTATAAATATAGTAGCAGCAGTTCCGAAGTTAAGAGGGTGGCAAGGGACTTTAGTGGACATACTGTATATATATATATATATATATATATATATATATATATATATATATATATATATATATATATATATATATATATATATATATATATATATATATATATATATTTGTGTGTGTATGGTAGCCCGATGGCTTAGTGGCAGCGTTTCACGCTCCCAAGGCACAGGTCCGAGGTTCTATCCTCTGGATGAACAAGGTTGACTCAGCCTTTCATTCCTTCAGTGGGTCGATAAACTGAATACCAAACATGTTTAGAAACTAAACACTAGGGGTCTAATGTTGGGCTGACCTCCTAACTGAGACATATGCTGCGCACCCCAGGGCTCTCTGTCATGAAAACATTTATGGGTACTGTAGACCTCGGCCCACATGGGCTGTCATGCCACACAGAGTTTATATATATATATATATATATATATATATATATATATATATATATATATATATATATATATATATATATATATATATATATATATACATAATACATACACACATACACATTTTAAACATTTTTAAAATGTTAAACACGAAGATTTCAACCTTTTCTTCGCCTGAAGATACCAAGAATGATAGATGTCCATAAATTTTATAAATCGGAGATTAATCGTTAATTTTGCTTTAATCAGAAGCGTATTTATCAGTAGTGTCACTATTACTTATTAAGGCAATGTAAATTTCGCACTCTTTTTGTCTAAATATTACTTACAATTACATAAATTATTTATTGGTTGAAGTATCTGTATTGAGTTTATTGAATATGTTAGCAGTTTCATAAGTTATTTAACATTTTTCCTTTTTTTTTGTAAAAGTAAGGAAGTTAATACCAAACTTGGGATTCATTCACCTAAAGAATGTATTCTGACTACAAGTCATAATAAATTATTTTTAATTTTTTTATAATTTTATAAAACCAAGAAAAAAAAGGAATTATATTCTATATTAAAACCACCCTTTCATCAATAATTTAATATAACTCCAATCTCCAACAAAAATATATTTAAAAATTTAAGGTTTAAGCATTCCTCTAAAATCATCGACTTTTTATATTTTGATTAATTTATGCAGGTAGTTTTAGTATATCCATTACTATACGCTTTCTTTGATTCTGAGTAATTCATATAATTTCTCTTATCTAAACCGCTTTATGATGAAAAAAAATACTCACTTTTTTATTATAAAGTGGTTTCTTTTATCGATTTTTTATGAGTATTTGATGATTTCTTAATTTTCTATTATTTTGATAAATTATATTATCACATTGGAAAGAATTTCAGAGAAATACGAGGGTTACTCTGAAATTTTTGAGATACGCGCAGACGCGAGAATTTACAAAATAAAAATAACGGTTTAATTTTAAAGTACAAAGTATTTTAACACAGAAGACGATTTTTACTGACTTACTTCAACTTGCTTAGCGTGGAAAGAGAAAATGGAGTTGATGCGAGAACATTTTCGAGCTATGATTTTCTACGATTTCAAAGCAGGGTTAAATCAAGAAGAATGCGTTCAGCGATTGCAATTAGCATTTGGAGATGAATCTCCAGTTCGTGGTCTATTCAGATGGTTTAGAGAATTTAGAAGAGGTCGCAATTCTCTTCAGGATGAAGAACACACGGAAGGCCGCCGTCAGCAGTAATCCCGGATAATGTGTCCGCCATACGAAAAATGTTAATGGATGATAATCGCTGTATACAGTTCCTTCTGTATAATCGCTATCAAATTATACAGAAGGAACTTAACATTGGATCCGCAGCCATACACAAAATCATTCATGAAGAATTACATATGAAAAATGTAGTTTGCCATTGGGTTCCCCATAAACTAACCGAGCATCAAAAAGAGGAGCGTGTCAGAATCAGTAAAGAAACTCTTAATATGCTGAATGATGGTGGCCATCGCATCATTTCTAAAATTGTAACAGGTGATGAAACATACATACCGTTTTTTGACGCTCTAACACGTCAAGATAGCAAAGTATGCGTCTATGAAGATGATCCCACGCCGACAATGGTGAAAAAACAACGCGCACTGAAAAAAGTGATGTATGCCGTTTTCTTCAGAAGAACGGATTGGTCAAAACCATCAGGTTGGAAGGACAGAAGACAGTAACAGCAAACTGGTATACCAATAAATGTCTTCCAGAAATTCTACAAGAACTGAATGTTAGGGGACTAATGCTTCAACATAACAATGCATCTTCACATACAGCCGGATTAACAGTTGAGTTTCTTAAACAAAAACAAATTAAAATGATCGAACATCCGCCGTATTCACCTGATTTAGCTATGTGCGACTTTTGGTTATTCTTTAATCTAAAAAAGATCTTACGTGGGCATCGTTTTCATTCAGAAGAAGAGATTGATGTGGCTATAAATGCATTTTTTCATCTATTCGAAGAAATAAATGGCTTGAGGCATTTAATCTGTGGAAAATTCGTCTACAAAAGTGCATTGATGCTGGAGGAGACTACTTTGAACACACCTAAAATTTTGTAAATAAAAATATAACTTTAAAAACCTAGTTGTATCTCAAAAATTTCAGAGTGACCCTCGTATTATAGATAAGTCATATGATTTAGGTTATAGAATACTAATAGAAGCCTAGTGACTTAGTGGTAGCGCTTCACGTTTCCAAGGCACAGGTCCAAGATACGATCTTTGAACTGAGAAAGGTTGCTTAGCCTTTCACCCTTTCAGTGGGTTGATAAACTGAGTACTAGCTTGCTAAACACTGGGGTTTTCGCGTTAGTCTGATCACCTAATCAGAATATATGCTTCGAATCCAATGCCTTCGGTCAGGAAAACAGATACAGGCACTGTAGGCCTTGGATCACATTTGGAATGTCATGCCGTGCTTAGTTTAATTTAAAATACCAAATAAATTGATTTTCAGTTACAAAATGGTTGTCACATTCCTTTTCAAAAATTTAGATCCAATTGATTATATCTTAACTTGATACATTCAAATAACTTAATACATTAAATTTAATAATAATTTATATTAAATTTATAAAAAATTTCTTAAATAAAAGAATAATGATGTACCAATAACATTGTTATCTTCTAAATTAACGTTATAGTTTACTGGTTGAATTTCTGTTTATTGAATTTCGAACATAAAAACGTATAAAAATGATATAAACATGGTATTTAAATTGGTATTAAGAAGTTGAAGAAAAGAAGAATCAAGTTTGTTATTGTTTTTACTGCTGCTAGGCAAAAAAGGTAATTGTGTTCTTATGTTATATAAGGTCTCTTTATTATTATCTACTTACCACACATACATATGCATTGAAATGTATTATAAAATCTTCAACAAACTATCAGAAAGCAGTTCTTACCACAATATAGGGCTACATTTATCAGAATCCAATGTTTTTCGTTGTGAATCTCTCTTGGATGATCAGATGGGAAAATGCATTGCTAATCATTTTCCCAGCTTGGTAATTATCTCAAGCGTCAAATATTTTCATGAACTTCTTAGTTCTAAAAAAAGAGATAGCAAGATTTTGTTTTATTTTCCGCTTTTATGATTTATTTCAAAAGCAAATAAATTAAAAAAAATTTCGGCCATCCATTTTTTAAAATTTTTTTTAGAGAAAATTAACTTTATTAGTAATTAAATTGATCATTTTTGGAGAGATACGGGATGTATATTCAGCTCAATTAATGAACTTTATTAGAAAACTTACAGAAGAAATATTGTCAAAATGTCATTAATCAGTCACACCCAACATTTTCCTGTCATGAAAAATAATTCCAGTTTACATGATAAAATCTGCTAGCTATAAAAGAGTACCTTTAAAACAGAAATAACTTTTCTTAAATACCTTTTTTATATTTTTATGCAGCATTGTGAACTATTTAATATTCTCTTTGAATTCTGGCCCAATGTCCATTTATCTTCTACAGAGCCGCAATGATTTGATGGGTAAAGACTCTGTTGCCAAGAAATTGTGGGTTCAAATTTTGACCAACCGAAGACTGTCCTGTTGTGAGAGCCTATCCCACTAAAAGCTCTATAAGGTCCAGTGTGCCTCTGTACTGATATGGCAAACCATGAAGAGGTTAATATGCAGAGCATAATTAAGGCAGGGGTATAAAAGGCAGTTGCTCTGAGCCCAAACATCAGAGTACCCCAAATCGAAAAGAAAGTTTATTTTACGCAGTCAATCAAATAGAATCAGTTGCCAAATCGAATATAAAGTTCGTTGTTTTGAAATAAAGGAGCTTCCCAAAGAAGTTTTTGCCTTGTACCCCAATTAAGCTAAGTTTGGCCCTGTTAATACCATCTTAACTGCCGACCTCTTCATTTGACAACGATTCAAAATTTCGAAATGGTTAGGTGTAGCGACTTCAGACGACAGAAAACGATGGCCAGAAATGTACCACAATAACACCATAATCTCAAATTCAGAGTACCAGATTTTTTCAAATGTTTATGAAATCATGTTATTTTTTAGAATACAAATGCTTCGCTAAAAGAATTGTTACAAATTCAATTCGAGAGGTTTTTGTTAACGAGATAAGCAACAGTTGTTGACATTAATGAACTGTAGATTCTCTTGACGAAGATGTGTTTAACTGCGGGAGGGGTGAGTGTCTCTCCCTTCCCACACCCTCCCTACGAATTCAATCACAATGCTTCAGGGTGTACTTTGTGGTAGTATAATAGAGTGCAAATTTAAAAGAGCAGCCCTTTTAAGGATTTTTAATCCGGAAGCGCGAGAGAGAATGAGATGAGGGGTGGGGATAGGAAATGCAAGGCGGCTTGGGTGGGCCCGGGGCCTCCGCAGATTAAGTGGCCATCGAGGGACCCCGTAATCTGTGCTTACACATGCACATGACACAAATCAGCTTAGATCGCGGACCAGCGACGGAAACCCTGTCTGGGTTACACACACGGTAAGCCTCCCGATGATTTTGCGGAAAAAAATTTTTTTGGCGACATTTAAAGGGAGAAAATGGCAATGGTTTTAGCGGATTTTCTCTTGTGTGCTATTGATTATTTGAACGTTTTTCATTTTTGGATAAAATTAGAATGGTAGTTTAATTTTTTACTATAGAAAGGATTTGTATAATTTGTAACAATTCATTTAAATTTTTTCTATAGAAGTGATAATAATGTCGATAAGACAGAATATTATGTTTAATTTATTATCTTAGTAATCAACTAACTATATTGTGATAACTTGAATTTAAAATATGTCTCCATTTTTTGTACTATATATCTAACAAGAAACGATATTGCCAGACAAAATACGATATTAAATTAAATTAAATTTTTTACAATGATTGTCAAGAAATTCTTTCTTTTTTTTTCTATTTAGGCTTCATTTTGGATTAAATAAGTAAGGTATTATTATAAAATTTTAAAGGATATATAAACTTTTTAATACGAAAAATGTTAGATAATTTTAGAGGGATGATTTTTTTCCATGATTCAAAAAGGGTAGTTAAAAAGAAACATTGGAAGGCTAATCAACATATTTATTTTCAGCGGGTAAAAAAAGTAAAAGTTTAATTGAGTAATATGAAAATTAATCGTAATTTTTATTCCAATCTCAATTATTATGATGTATTTGTGTTGAAACTATTTCCTCATGAAATCAATTGTTTCAGAATAGTAGCGATTTTATCAATAATACACACACACACACACACACACACACACACACACACACACACACACACACACACACACACACACACACACACACACACACACACACACACACACACACACACACACACACACACACACACACACACACACACACACACACACAAAGGTATAATTACATTTAACATCTTTATCATGTATTGTTTGATGGAATAATCCATTTGCATATTAATACACACACATATAATTTTGAAAGCACTTATTTTTCTCATGGCTGCATCCCAATCACAATTGATATGCGTTTATTAATTAGATATAGAAAATTTACGATACAGAGATGAAACAATTTACAGACCCATGTGTGTGTGAGAGAGAGAGCGAGAGAGAGTAATAAAAATATTTACCCATAAGACTGACGCTTAAATACATTAAATATCAATATAATGATTATAAAATTTTATTTCAACTTCAAAGCGCTTTAAGGGAAAATATATATTAATCGATACACTGTGGTTAAGAAATATTAAATCTAATAATGATTTGTATATTTTTTAACTTATAAAACTGTTCTATGTTTTTTTTTCAATAAATGTCTTTAATATTTTATTAAATGACCTCTAAAATTTTATTCCATTTTGACAAAAACTATTTAAAATCTGTGATTCGGTTATAATGTACAAACAAAAAATCTTATTTTAAAAATAATAATTTTTTTTTTCGTATTCAAATTGAAATACAACAGCTGAATTTGGTTGAACTTTTAGTAAAAAACAATTTATTTTGTAAAAAAATTATTTATCTTTAATGATCAAAAATGTTATAAGGATAATAAAAAAATTATATATGAACAATATATAGAAAATACAAAAGAAAATTCACTTACACATATTTGTTCATTCATTTTATATATTTTCATCAAATCTATTTAAGCATTAATCTGTGAATATATGATAAACCTTTTTTTTCATTTCTCTTGATGTAAACCATGTTCTTGTCCATTAAAACAGTTCTTGTCAATTTTTCACATCACTGAATAAAGAACCTTTCTCAATTTAGATCCATCAACCTGAGCGAAAAAAAAAATCCCTCGATTCCAAATGAGAACTACATTTGACTTTCCTCCTCAATTTTTGTAGAACTTCCATAGTTGATTAAGAAGAAAAAAGATTGGCATTGTCACGTTGCAAGATAACATCATTACTCAATATACCAATAAATCAAGCTGTTTGTGAGATTTTATTGAGTTTCAAAGTGAATTCTTTATCGATAAAAGACGGATTACTGTTTATAAATTCCAATAGGACTGTTTTCCTAAGCGCCTTACTATTTTAATATCTGTAATTAGTCGGCGAAATTACACAGCAATCTCCCACAATTACTGTACTAGTATTATTTTACTTTCCTTTTGAGGAAAAATTATTCCTTTCCTAATCATTACTTGCTGAATGCTAAGGTTGTAACTTTTATTTTCTGGATCTCTCCTCTATTAGTTCCTAAATTCTTAATAAATAGCTTAGATCTATTAGACTGTTAAAAGTAGCCACTCTTTCGTTATTTATATACAAATAACAAAATTGAATAATTTCATTCCTTGTTCATACCTAAATGTTAACAGGAACTATATACATTATATAAGGGAATTTTCAATGCTAGAAATATTTTGAACACTGCAATATTAAAAAAGGACAAAAATGTAAACAATCTTCTTGATTTTTCTTAAAAAGATTTATAATTCATTCATTTAAAAATAAACAAACACAACTTTAAAAAATCAACGAATGCAATCTGTTAATGTATGCGCAAGCGTGCGTGTGAGAGAAAATATTTTGTTTTGATTTCATTTGATATTACTTCGTGACATAGAATAAATAGCGAATAATGAGATCTACTTAGTCTATGCTTAGACTACCATTATCATTCTACACAAAACAAAACAACTGACATAATCCCAAGAAAGAATAAGAAATTAACAAGAGATTATTCAACAAAAAAATCTCTGGATAGAAAATCTCTATAAATTCTTAGCCAATTGTATTATTCAGACACAAAGTGATTTATAAGTAACGACCAAAAGTGGAGTCACTAATGAGGATAAATATGTATCGATTAGTAAATAAATTTTAGCAGGTTTTAATCAAACAGGTTTCTTATTTTACAGATATGATATCTATTATACGTTTATTTCCTAACTTTCTTTTTTTTATCTCTATATGATGCTTAAATTTGCAATTTTGTTATGAAATGCTGATATCAGACTACAATTAAAAGAGTTTAATATTCTAACTTTTTCACTTCTTAAAAGTTAAAACTTAAAAAACTATTTATAGTTTAAGTTCTGTTGCTTTATTTTATTTATTATGATTTGATAAATTATGAAAATTAGAATTCTATATTATTTAGAGGAGTACTTATTTGAAGAATTTCATCAAAAAGGTACTACGATATTAACAAGACAAAAAATTTATTGAATCATATCAATTTAAATCAAATTTAATGTTGTATTTTTATTTACAATTTGGATTATGTATATCAATTCTCTTATATATCTGGCTAAATTTTTTATATTAACATACTCTAACAGCATGTATTAATTCTTATCTATTTTACTAAACTTATTATATAAACATTAACTAACAGCAACTTAGGATCACCATCAAATTCGAGAAAATCATCCAAAACGAAACTTATTGATGTCTCATAAGCTTCAAAAGCAACTGTAAAGCAATCTTTAAATCTTATAACCAAATAGTCGCCAAAGATAAGCTAATTATGCTAAAATGGTCTCTCGTAGCTACGGGAAAAATCTTCAGCTTATCCGTTTAGTTGTACATCCATACACAGTTTCGATCAATTGAAGAAATATTTTAGAATCCGTTCTCCTCTGCCCTTTTACCCTCCCCCCATCTCTTTCATCGCCAACCCCCGCTTGTGGGGCTTCTAGATCTCACATCCACACCGAAAAGCTTTCCTGCCTGAATTTTAATCACTGGCACAGACGTCCAGGAAAGCTGATTCCCTTTTTAAACGGCTTTTATGATTTAGAACGTTTGGCGACGACATTTAATAGATGATCGGCTTATTTGTTGCCAAGAAAGTACCGCGATTTTATTTACACAGATGTCAGCGTTGGGCAAAGGAGAATATTTGGTATCTTTTCCGTCTCACCTAAGACTAAATGGCATATGTTGTGATTTAATATTTCGCCGACATTATTATTTTTTTTAATTCTCATTAAAGCGATAAAACTTTCCTAAGGAACTTTGGCTGTCTCTTTGTTATCATTTATTTTATCCTAAACTGGCATAATATCCTAAGACATTAAATAATACTCGATAAACTCTTTGAGCCTAGCTGGTGCGCAGTGTGATTTTGACACTCTTTGCCTTTTTTCATAGAATGATTGTTTCTTCCTAAGAAGATTAACATCGAAATCATTTGCACTTTGAGACAAGTATATAAAACTAAGGATTGAATTCCTTAATTCTCGCACACATACATGATAATAACCAATAAGATCTTTAATAAATAAAGCTTTGCATTGAAAAACTTATATCTTGTATAATAGATTTATATGAAAGTGGAATGGCCTCAAGTGCATTTAACTACAGATTAAGGGAGTTATGTATAGGTTACCATTTCCATGCCTTTAAAATATTTTTATGTTACTAATGTTCATATCATATCTAGCGAAAATATTATTATATTCAGAAAGCCTATGAGCGACTTATATTCGAAGAGTAAAATATCTCTTCTTTTTAGTGGGGTGTGAAGATTAAGGAAAAAGAAAATGTTTCTTGAGGTGTCTACTTAGTTTTGAAATTTGTATGCATTGGTTGCGTTTAGTAGTTGGTTACAGTAATATGTTTCCAGTTATCTATTTTTGCTGAAATCATTAAATAAAAAAATTGTGTCGTGAATGTTAAAGATTGTAAAGAAATGAGGGGTCGACATTTAAATTGATAGGCCATAAGAGTAGATCATTATACAATACGAATCTTAACGTGCGTAGGCCCTTTCAGTAACTATAGGCAATTTTAAGTCAAAAAATATCCAATAGAGAAAATAATACAATAAAAACAAATTTTGAGAGACCATTGGCATTGTGTTTTGGCTTGACTTCCAATCTTAACATAAAAGTCAAGCTTCAAACACCACGGTGCAAATAATGATTTGAATCTACACAATCAATGAATATTTTTTAGAAAAATCAATCTCGTTTCATATTTTTTGACCCTATTAAACGCCATGGAATAACAGAGTCTATCCCCAAAAGCTCCTCATGAGGTCAAATATTTATCCTGTGGTATGCTGCGGAAATAAGTCACTTTGCAAACTGTTGACTGAGATAGGTAATGAGAAATACATTACAATGAATATTAATGCAATAAATTTAAAGTTTAACAATTGTTCTTCGCATTTTTCTTTTAATTTTTAAGATATAAAATGTATTTAAAAATAATGAGAGTATTTTTACATGACTTATTATTTACACTAATAATTTAAATACAAATATTTCTTTTTTAAGAACTTTTTTTAATTTACATTTTTAAGCAACATTTAATGATTTTTATATTATTTTCACATACTTAATTTGCTTTGATGACTGAATATGGTATTGATTACTTTTATTCAGTATTTGTTATTCTATTTGCATATAATTAATTCAAATATTAAAGCTTAAACATTAATCGTAAAAATGATTGCATATATTAAAATTAATATTTCCAAATTGTATAAATTATTTTGTGCAAAAATATTATGTTAGAAGATTAATTACGAGGGAAACTTATAATGTTTTTATCTAATATTTGCAAATCAATATGATTTAAGCATAAATCAAAAAGCTCTTTGGGTACTTTACTAATTTTTAAAGAGTTTTTTATAATTGTTTTCAAAATCATATCAGGTTTTTTTAGCGTCCAAAAACTTTAATTTAATTTCTTAGAAGGAAAGTTAAGAAAATAATTTTTATTGTTCAATATTCTTTCTTTATATTAGCACAATTAGTTAAGGTAATTGTTTTATCGACGTAAAAAATTTGTTTTATTTTCAGTGTCTTTTCCAAATTAAAATTCTTTATTCTAAATAATTTCATGTGTTCATTTCTGCACTTGAAAACTTATTGATTTCACTTTTTAACAACTTTTTTAATATAAGTCTAACTGAAAATTTTTTAACAAAGAACATTTTTCAGCAAAAGTTTATAACGCATAATAAATTCTGATAAATTGAAATAATTGATATAATTAATTTGTAATGAATAACAAATTTTCCTTTAATGTAAATAGAGTTTGTAAATATTCTATAGGGAGACATAAATACAGAAGGCTGGAAGATATTATAGTTTAATATTCAAATATTTGTCAATACACATTCATCCTAAATAATGTTCAAAGTAGAACAACATGATACGGTAGTAAGAAATTATGATAAACAGACTACCTAGTGAAAGAAATAAAGCATTCAAACGAAAGAAATCGATGTTAATATAACATTCAAAGGTATTTTTAATATTTCAATATAAAATAATAAAACAGAAGTATTCTTGGTAATGAATGGCCTCTGAGATGATTGTATTCATCTCATTTTAATGAACTGTAGTAGACCGTACGACCTTTGACGTACTGAAGACCTAAATTTAAAAACAAACAGGAAAACTTGGTATAGTTCACCTCAGGACTAAGTACGGAGAGATCCTACTTTCCTGATGCCTTCGGACATCATGGAAAAGTCATACAGGACATTTGAAAGGAAATTTGAAATAGTTTTCCAACTAGAGACGAATGGGATAACAACATGTTCAAAACTAAAACAGGTGATCTAATCTGGTACACAGATGGATCACTGAAAAACAGCCTCTCAGGACTGGGAGTATGTGGCGTGTCACCAAGAACCAGCCTATCTGTAAACCTTGGGCGATACGCTACGGTCTTCCAGGCAGAAGTTTTGGCCATTATCCACTTCTGAGACTAAATATGAGGAAGGGCTACCACGGTAAGCGGATTCTCATTTTTAGTGACAGTCAAACCGCTTTAAAAGCGCTCAGTTCTTTTGAAATCAAATGTAAAATGATTTTGGAATGTAGAAACCTTCTTACAGAACTGGCAACTAGAAACAAGGTGATCCTTGTATGGGTGCCAGGGTACAAAGGTATCGAAGGAAATGAAAGGGCTGATGAACTTGCTAAACAAGGATCGTCTTTTGCTTCCATCCGTGCAGAACCTTTTTGTGAGATCAATTTGAAGACCGCAAAAACCAATGTTCTTAGATGGGAAAAACGGAATATGTATGAAGCTTGGCTCAACACTCCTGGTCAAACCCACGCTAAAAGTATGATCTGTAGATCATCAACGAGGATTGCCTCTGAAATTCTAAGATGCTCTAGGCAGAATATACGTTTAATCGTAGGCTTCATAACTGGGCACTACTATTTCAGAAAACACCTCCATAAAATGGGACTGTTTCAGCAAGACTCTATCTGCAGGAAATGTCATACGCAAGAGGAAACGGCCAAGCATATCATTTACGAATGCGAGGCCCTTGCCCTCCCTAGATTAACTTCTTTAGGCATCATCTAAACTAGAGAGTTACACCTAGACTCCATTAAAGGGTTATCGGACTTTATTAATAAAATGGGTGACCCGAGCAACTGGATCGAGGAAACATTGGGTTTGGAGTTAATAGTACAAAATTCTGATAAAAGCAAAGGTGCCCAATGACATACAAACCCAACTCTAAGAAGAAGTACAGAGAGTATGCGGGTACAACAACAAGAGCAACAAACGGGAAAAAATATCTTAATTTGTACTTAAAAAAAAAAAAAAAAAAAAAAAAAAAAACGACACTTTATTTTCTGAAAAATTCACACCATTCAATCAATAATATAACTTTGTGTATACATCCTCTTTCATTGATTCTTATACTTGACCATATTATATAAGCTTTATACCAAGTTTAGTATGTAATTGTTGATTATATTTATTGTATAGTCCTATTGTATATTATCATTTAAAAAAAGCTTATCGCTATCGAAGCTTACACACACATATGTTGTTGTTTTGTGCCAGCTAGGCTGGCAATATGGGGTGCGCTGCTCCACTTTTCCCCAACTGAACCATATTTTGGTGTGGAGTCCGACTTCTTAAGTACACACATGCCATAGATGCCCGTTTATAGGGTAGGCAACTATTCCCAACCCATTCATACAAAGAAAGGACAAAGACAGGATAGACACACAGAGAGAATATATGCATGACTGAACTGAGATTCAAACCCAGGACCTCCCTCTCCGCAGTCAGGCATTCTGACCACTAGATAGAATGAGCGGCAAACGCATATATAAATTAATTAAATAAAAACTTTCGTTTAGATTAAGCAAAAATTTTGGCTTAGTTATTCTTTTCATTAAGTGCTACTAAATTATGAAAATTATAAACCATTTTACTATTCTCATATCAATGAAATCTTTAATATTTAATTTGGCATACACTTAGAAAAACTGTTTCCAATGTGAATTTTTACTTTCCAGTTCTTCCGTTTCATCAATCAGCATCGGATTCCAATCAGTTAAAGCGATAACTTGTTGACAAACTATCTCATTTCTTATTTGTTGACTGTGGAAGGGGAATGGAAAATAAATAAGCGCCAAATCTCCGAATTGGGATACTTTCTTAATCTTCTTCTGCTTTTGTGCCCATGGATCAGACAAGTTTTCAATTAACTTAGATGAGTATCCATAGTTACTATTCGTGGAGGGTCTGGCGTACCACCTACACGTTAATCCGTGGCTTACGATGAAAATGCTAAAGCTCCGATCGAAGAATGCCATTCACTCCTACAAAGAAATCCACCCCGACCTTTGTTGGTATACAACTCCATCAGGTAGGTCCCACGTGTTGACAAAACGAAGCACTGCTTTTTTGTTAAAGAGCCTCTAAAGCCATGCAGGATCATAGGTTGTTGGGGAGACCGAAAGAAAAGATGATCATTCGTTGTTGACTTTTTGTTTTACAAGACCACCCCACCATCTGGGAGGTAAGTTCTTTTGGCAGCCATCGGAAATCTCATGCGGTAATCTTTCGGGTGGTAACGTACTACCCCAGTGGTAAAAAGCGTATTACCATCACAAAACTTGTTTTCTGCTCGAGTTCTTCCGCTTTGTGCTCCCTAAATGAACAGCCCAACTTTCCCCTATGCGGTTCTCTTTATCCCCAATCTGTTCCTGAGCACTCTTTTTTTAAGTCTGCATATTTTTCACCAAATCTTTTTCTTTTCTTTTTCATTTATTTTTTTTATGTATTATTAAAGCAGAATAGAGGTAGGTTAAATTTATCCTATTTATGGCTAGTGAAATAATGGAAAAGGTATTTAAATACAGTACGTGAATAAATTTCTTCTTTATGTAATAAAAATTATAATATATTTTAATAGATTAAAAAAAACATACATACAGTGTAATGAATTAGATAAACTTCAAATAATCATATGTCGTAGGAAGATTTACAATATCACGAGGTGAAAAATTTATTGACAGATATTTCGTAAATAGTACCATGAAAAAAGAATAGGGATGAAGGTAGTCTGATGAAAAAAGAAATTTTTCTTTTATCCGAAGGGTAACAGGTTTGATACCAGACTCAACTGAAAATTGGCTAGCTGTAAAAATCTTTTCACATTAGTTTTTTGTAAAATCTAATGCCTTTTTCAATGTTGTGGAATGGAAGTTTGGTTAAGAAAATACTAGTTCAGGTATTGATTCCATTATTTGACGATATTTCAAAATTACTGGGATGCTAACTGTATATAATATCTTCAATCATCAGAAGTAGATAGGGAGCTATGCATTCCAGTAACCTTATTTAAGAAAGTACATAGAAAATTCAATTGATTTTTTTTCAATCTGTACTATTTTTACGATTTATTTCTTCATTAAAATTTTTGAGTTGAAAAATGCATTGATGTATACAAACGAGCACAAGTGAAGAAAATTATATAATATTTGAATAGGCTACGTGATTTAGGAATAAAAATAAACAAAAAAAGTTTTATTCATCGATATTTTCTATTATAATTATATGTCACATTAACAAAAGTGCGATTGAGAAAAATACCTCTTTCTGCCCATAATAATCGAAAACGCTTCTAAATTTAACATGTAGTTATCATTTCAAAAAATTAAAATATGCAGTAAAACAATGGTATTATTTTGAATAGATATTAGTGTTAAATTTTACACAGTACAATACTTTACAATAAATTTTAATCTTTTTGAAAAATATTATTTTTAAATTTAATAAAAAGTTTATAAAAATTATTTTTATTTTGAATAACCAAATTAAGGATTAAGGGTGATAGTATTACAAAAAAAATCATTTTCAAATAAATAACTTTTTTTCATATTTTACGTGTTATCTTAGAATTTATCTTTAACGAAAGTTTTTATTTATAAAACATTAAATGAGTCACAATTATTTCTTCATATATATAAAAAATAGTTATAAAATATGTAAACAACATATTAAGTGATATTAGAACCTTTTAAAATAAAAAATATACATTTGGTTTTATTTATGAAAGTGAGGAAAAAGTTCCTAAGTGCAGAAATTCATCACGTAGTAATTTGAAATTATATATCTAATAATCCTTCGCTCTCTGTGCAAGAATCATAATATAAATAATGTTGAAAATTAGATTTAAAGACTAAGTTTGACGTTTCATATATGTGTGTGAGGCATTTATAATATCTACTTCATATTATATTTCCCTGCCATTTTCACAAATAATAAGAGTTTTTCAAGAATATCTGGGAAGAAATTCTGAAAACTTGCTATCTCTATAAGGATATGTTTGCATAAATCAGAAATAATGATGACTTGGAATATATTATTTTATTAATAAGAGGAAAAAGAAGAATAGATAATATTTTTCAGAGCACAAATAAATAACTGATAAATATTACTGAGTATTTCATTATTTTTAGTAACTATACTTTTTTCTGCTTTGCTTATATTAATAACTTTTACACTTTAAATTAGTAAAATTTAAAAAATAATTTCCCTCACATTTCTAAAATTATACTCAGATCTAGTACAAAATTATTTTAAAAATAAATAATCTTAAACTAATCTTTTATAGTTTATTTTGCTATTCTGTACACACTGAAAGTGTTTTCGTGAGCCATATTATGCTTGATTTCAATTCTCAGTTCACTGCTTTTATTAATAAATGGTTCAGTTTATTTATTCAACGACTATTTGTTTCAATGATGTAATCTGCCTATTTATGCAGAAAATGTTGTTGCAATAATTTATCTTACCTATTTGAGAGGACATTTTTAAGCAGGTTCATTAGGTATGTAGTAGTATCAAAAAGATAATTTGCTTACAAAAGCTAATACCGTATTGTCCACAAATCTTAATTTTATGGCTCTTTTTCTTTTTTTCCTTTTTTTGAAAAATTAGATAAGAAAAAAGAATGAATTAAAATTTGAATAAGAAACATATACTCTGGAATATATAAGCTAAACTACACGCTGGAAATGATTAAAGGTCATTTCCAACGTATATAGTTTAAAAGGTTAGAATCTTTATATAAGATTCAAATTAAATAAACTTTATATATCACTGGTTATAATTTTAATAATTAGCATATTCGGTCTACAATTTGTTTTTATCTTGTTAATAGCAAAACATAATACACTGGATATTATATTGAAAATATTTTTTAATTAAACGTCAATTTTCCTTCAATGTCTTTAGTACAACAATTTCTTCACTAAACACTATGATATTTATACTTATGGTCCTTAGTTTATGTAAATTGTGCAAAGTTTTGAGTTCTTGTTTGCTCTCAGAAAAGTCACGTACAATTTTATTAAATGCGGATGATTTATATTTTATTTTATATTGATTTCTTTGGTATTTAGATGGTTTCATCGTCCCTCGTATTTTTTTTAACCCCGCGTAAGATTATGGACCGTAAAGGAAGATATACTTTTGGTTTCCTCAGTAATAAATATAACATTGATGATGTCAAAATCTGCCAGCTAAATAAATTCTTACTTCACATTCATTTAGAAATATCACAATGGAATTGATATTTCTGTAGCAAGGTTTCACTAGTGAACACACATTCTGAATTAAACAAGATGTTGAATGCATTTCTAATATAGCAGTAAACAGAAATTTATATGATTATTTGCATTCGTTAATTTTATTTTCACTATAAAAATATAAAAGTGTTAATTAAAAATTTAGTAAAACAAAAATTGAATAAAAACGTTTGTTAAAAAATTCAGTTGATGTAAAAATGTTTTTGTGAAATATTTAGGTAACATGAAAAAATCAATAAAACATCTTTTAAGTTTAACAGAAACGAATATCATTTCAAATGATAAAATCTGTTTTTATTTAAGATCAAAAATAATATTTTAAATGTGGTTTCAATATAAACTGTTGATTGCTTAATTAAGTATTAACTGAAAAATATTATTTTAAAAACTTTTATCATTTTCACAGTTTTGTAAGTTTTCACTTATAAATTATATTTATAAATTAAAGACAATCATATTCCCTAAATAAAAAATATATATTATGAGAAGGATTAAAATGCACTTCCGTGTTCTGAATGTGAAATTTGTTGATTAATTATAATTTAAGGAGCAGAATGGCACCGTTAATTGCCACATATACCTGATCAAAGTCTTTTCAAACCATTCTTGATTTCACAATGCAATTAATGATATTGAGCATTCTCATGATTCAAATACTTAAAATTTCAATAATGCCTCAATATCTGTTATTAAATCCATTTATGAGAAGTCTTAATTTAATAATTTGTCCAGAGACAATCAGAAATTGAGGGGCTTCAAACGTTCCCATTTTAGGATTGTTTAATTACAGTCATGTTATGCGGTAAAATCACTAAATTGAATTTCTCAATTACGTTTGAAGCGCACAGATAATGGCAGAAGTATCTACACGATAATAATCTGAAAATAAAAACAAAAATGCGTTGTAATATTCTGCTTTTCAATTAAAGATCTCTGTTTACAACAATTAATCTATTTACAAACCACTCAAAAAAGAGAGTGCAGTTGTTAGATCTCTGAGACCAATCAAAACTCGCACAAAATCTTAAAAAAATATCAATATAAATAAGTGTATCTTTCCAACTAAAATAAACGCAATAATTGTGTAATAATATATTATTAAAATTTTGTATTTTATTAAATAACGCGTATATTTTTAATACGCTATTATGTTATACAAATAATTATGGCAATATGATGTGTATTATTTTTAAATTATTATTATTGAGTGATTAGTAAAATACTGCATAAACCTGTTAAGAAATTTAATACTAATCATTTCTAAAACTTTAAAAAGTTGTTGACGTTAAAATTTTCCAATATTAAAAATATCAAATCATCCGGAGAAAATAATGTTTTTCTTGTTATCAAAAGATTATTCTTTTATAAAATAATGCAGAAAATTGTGCAAATGTCTATCTTTAATTAATGAATTTTGCAAAATATGGCTATTAAATGGAGATTTTGTGAAAATAGGCTGTACAAAAGATATAATCACTATTTATCTGAAAAATATAATTCCTTATATTATTAACTAATAAAGTCATATCTTAAATGTTATTAAAGACATGGTTCAGCTTTATTATTAACGAATAATGCCATATTATAATGGATAAATAAAAAAAAAATTCCAGCTGATTTTATAACTTTACAGTTAAGAAAGTTTTCACACACAAAATCGGTTTTTTGCAACCAACGGTTTACATTTTTTATAAAAACTTCCTCACAACTTTTGCCTATTGACATTATTTGTGTTAATATCTAAACATTCTTGGTAAATCATTTTTTTATAATTAAGTCAGTATAATTAAAGCAATATATGATAAAATTAACTTCTAAATGTTGTTGTATAAGAAAATATATTTGAAATAAAAATATCTCTACTTTTTATGTTTTCTTAAACATGTAAACCGGCTTTATCACATTATTTTGTGAAAAATTAAGTGTTATGTGCACTTAATTTATATACATTTGCTTAATATATGAAAGTAAATTAAGAACACAAAACACTAATAATTTCTGCTAAAGGTTATAATTATAGAGCTATCTGTAAGCCGATATGCACCTGATTATATTGCATTTTGTATAAGAACAAAGACACTTTCTCTTTTTTTTCTCCTGATAACCTAAAATTATTAGGTTTTTTATTTATGTTCATCAGAATTATAATATAGATTTATTTCTTTTTTATGCATTAAAAGTGTATGATTTACTGATAAAACTGCTGCATGTTGGTGAGCATAGAACACCAACAGCCAATTCAATTGACGAAAGAATAATATTCTCTTTGGTCATTTTTTCTTTTTAATCATCATAAAAGAGCATTATTCACGTGGAGACTTTTGAAAACTTTGAAAAACTGTATTAATACTTTGGAAAGCTATATTAATACTTTAGAAAGCTATATTAATACTTTGGACAACTATATTAATACTTTGGAAAGCTATATTAAAACTTTGGAAAGCTATATTAATACTTTGGAAAACTATATTAATACTTTGGAAAGCTATATTAATATTTGAACAAAGTTTTATATAGATGAAGTAAGAATAAATAAAATAATCACCTTTAAATTTTCTCAAAAATAAATTTCAGAACTAGGTTATCAATTATTTAGTTACCAGATTACAAACAAGAAAGCATGTTAAAAATTTGGCCCATGCAATGTCCATGGAACTCCAGCTGAATCAAACAGGGAAAAAATATAAGAATTAATTTTTAAAAAATAAATTTAAATATAGTGTTAGCTATTGAAAATGCAATCCTAAGAAGTAGTTCAAAATGCGCTGTGCATGGTGTGAAACTGTTGTTCCTTCTACAAATTACTTATAAAGATAGGAAAGACGGACGTTTTGATGAATTTGATGCCTTTTTCCTGGTTACGGTATGACCACATTCGTACTTCTTAAAATATGTATATTAATATAGTCTTAATATATGTGTTTACTCTTTCTAGGATAATATCTTGTAAATTTTATATCGTGTTCATATTCATTAATTTGAGATTTTTCCTGCTGTCATATTTCAACAAGATAATGCTCTCTTACACAACAAATATAATGCCCAAAGTATCTACTTATTTCACTAAAATGCATTTATTCATTATCCTTCCAAAGTTCAATAAATCTATCTGATACATCTGACCCGTGATTCTGATTAACTGAATCAAAATACAGAGATTGCTGATACAGTACATAATCTTAAATAGCTGTTTGTGGGATCAACACAAGAAACCTTTCCTCGAAACATATTCAAATCCTTTTACATTCAACACTGCAACTTATAGTTAGGATCATCCAAAGTAATGTATCTACGTAATGGCAAAACTCATTGCTGAATTTATTAATTTTCTCATGCCAGAGAAGGTTGTATTTTTTACTTATTTAATATTTGTACAGTGTAGTTAATCTGAATAAATTTAGTTTTGATTATATATTTCTAAAATATTTTATAATCATTGAAGCAACAGATGTTTCTTACGAATATATATTTGCCAAGTGTTTTTAAAATGTTTTTTAATTAAAGAAATTGAACTTAAAACGATAAATGAATTTTTAAGTTATAATTAATTTTAATTAATGAAAACTATCTTCAAATTTAATTCTTTCAAATTTTAGAATGTCATGAAAAGTAACAATTTGTGTGAATTTGTCTTTTTTCTTACTGAATGTTCAAGAACAAGTAGAAAGTATAAGGGATGAGATGAATGCATACATGAAAACAAGACATGAACAAATAACTGAATAATATATTTATTAAATAAAATAAAATATGTTTACTTTTATGAAAGACTCAACAAAATATAAAATCAATTATCTATTTTCTATTAAATACATTACAAAAAACTTATAATGGTTCTATTTAGTATATACAATACAATAATGAAATATAAAATTATTTTAATATGCAATTAAAAATCAATATTTTTTCAGAATCCTCAAATAAAATATGCATTCAAACAATACTTATTTTATTTATAATTCGTACACAATAATGTTTTTACTTAAATGCATGATCATTTCTTTTGATATAAAATTTATATGAGAAATTTGTTTAAAGAAGTTTTTTTAAATCATGCACTTAAAAAAATTATTTAAACAATATATAATTATATATATATATATATATATATATATATATATATATATATATAGATAGATAGATAGATAGATAGATAGATAGATAGATAGATAGATAGATAGATAGATATAGATATAATATAGGAATTTAAATTTTACTGATATTAATTTTTATAATTATAGAAATTTATCTTGTTTAGACAAATTAAACACTTTATTTAATAAGTTCGCATGAATGATGGAACATGACTTAAATCTATGTTAAATATATTTTATATAAAAAAACATATTTTATAATAAATATAAAAATTTGTGTATACATTATTAAATTATATTTAATAAGAAAACTGTAGAATAGAAACTGAAGTTAAATATTATTTGATGTACAGTTATAAATTTCTACAGTGAGAATATTGAAGCATAGACGAGAAAACCTTTTAATTTTTATGCCGAATTTCGGTAGGGATAGCTATGCATCTAAATAAATATTTTCTAAGCTCTATTTGGGGAATAGTCGAACACATTAACACATGGTCCTTGGCCTAATTTGTTCACAGCATTAACTAAGATACACTAATTCTTTTATCTTTCTCTCGGAATTTTATACCATTCACTAAAAAGCAGGTTTCTTTTTTAAATTATAAGTTTTATACCATTCAACTTTTACACTCATCACTAGTACTTCATTTCGCTTAGAGAACACCTAATTCATATAATGCAATACTTTTTGTTGAGTAAGTTGTTTCCTAAAGTTCGAAATTATTATGCAAAAGTTTGGTGAAAACTCTCCACCTTTCAACTTCTCCGCTTTTTGATAAAAGAAATAAAGCCTTGAATTTTTGTCCCACATGTGCGCTCATTTTACTGACATTTTGGCACTCGTCCATAATCCGGCTAAGAAAAAGGAAACTGAAAACTCAGAATTTACGAGTTTTGTGCTTGCGTTCTGGCCGTGAGTCTGTACCATGATTTTCACGGATTGTGTTCATGGATTTAGGTGGTTCTGTGGTTCATTTGTCCTGTAGTCAGGCTGTTGCAGTCCGGGAGTCAGTCTGGATAGTATGTTGATCGGGGAAGAATGTCTGTCATTCTCTTCAGTATGCCTTGAGGGAATGTTATGCCTGTCATCTTGCGTACGCCTAAGTCTGTCTTGTTCTTCTCTTTGCTGTTTACGCCATTTTGCTCTTCGATTCTTAAACCACACCTATAAAAAATCAGGTTTTATTTAGTATTTTACTATCTATGTAATTCATCGATACTTTAAAAATAAATTTGTCCTAGACTATTGAAAAGTTTATAAAAAAATTCTGTGAATTTATATCTGAAGATTTAATTTTCATTTGTATTAATTAACAGAAAGTAATTCTTTAAATCTATAATCAAATTGAATATATTATCTATTTATGACATAATTTAATTCTAAAACAAAAACAAACTGTATTTAAAAAGGTATCAATCATTCGCTTACAATTGTAATCACTTACATTTTAAGATTTGAAATATCCTGCTTGTGTTTAACTGCTTTTTATATTCAACTGAAATTTCAGAGTGATTAAAAATTTTTTTTGTCATTTTTCATTTGTATAGATTTTTAACGCATTTCATTTTAATGAATCTTGTTTTATTTTCCCTTCTGTAATTGATTAACAGTAATTTTTCTCAATTGAATTGTAATAAACAATAAACAGTTAAAATATTTGTATATGAATGCCAAATATTCGAGGTAATTTGTTCAACATTACATTTTTTTCTGAGGTTTTATAAAAAAAATTCATATTGCTTTCTAATAAATTTAATTATTACTGCAAATATTAGGAAGTTTTTTCAAAAATTAAAAAGTATTTTATTTGAAATCTTTCAATGACACAGAACCTGAAAATTCTTTTAATTCTTTTCCCTCAATTGAGCATCGTGTAATCTTTAAAAACTAAATAAGGGTAACTATAACTATAAAAAGAGCAAGCTTCGGGAATGACAAATATCTTATAATAGTTTGAACAGTTATATAGACTCTAATAAAGTAAATTACTTAAAAAAATTTTGTTGTGTGTGATTCTGGTTTTTTTTTTTTTTTTTTTTACATACATTTCGATAATTAAAAGTGTTTTCCCCATACAATTAGTTTTCTCTTTTATTCATACATTTGAAATTAGAGAGAGTGTGTGTGTATTAGAGTATTATATAAATTAAATCACGTGATAAAATAAGATCTGTTGAGGAAATATTTGTTACAATATCCAGAAGAAAACAAGTTTAATTAATTTTTCCACAATGCTAACTACTGCATAAATATATTCAATTGCCAAATCAATCTATTAAATTTAACTATTGTGAAACAACTCTTATCTGATGCTCGCAAAATTACATCCCTCCTACAGTTAACCAATTAATTAATTTTCCTTCATACTTTAAGGTTAATCTAATTAATCCCAGGTCTATTAGCATAACATCAAAAGGTAATGACTTCCAGCACTCGAACGGGGTGTACGGGTCCCCCTTCTCCACCTGGAACTACAGGCACGCGCTCGGGTGAAGGGGGTGGGTCGAACGAACAGAGGCACAAGATGGAGATGTCAGGCGCATTTGGGGGGCTCATCCGGAGATGTGAAAAGTCGGCGAGGCCCACCAATAATCAAGCAGGAAGGCATTATCGCATAAGTTAGGCGGAGCTGACAACAAAACCTCCTTCAAATCCACCAAATGCTGCAATCTATATTCCTCTCTCCCTCATAAAGGGAGAACCAACATCCTCAGCATCCATTTTGGAACTTGATTTGGAATCAAATTCTACCCGGAAAGTGCTTGTTCCTCTTCTATTTTTAAGATATTTCTTAAAAACTGTAACATATCAAATGAAATTTTACTGTAACTTATCCTGAAAAATTAGACTGACTGAAAATCGAAATTTCTAACGAAATTTTACAAGATGTTACATTGCATTTCCTATGTAACATTTTTTTTTATAATTCTATATACTTTCCAGATTTAATCACAAGAAATTTTAAATCCTGTTTAGAAATAAAGGCAATAAAATTTGAAATGTAGAAAATCATTTTTATAAGGCATTGCCAAATTAATGTGCTACTTAATTTCAGTCCCTAATTTAGTGTTTATTAAATTTGTATTTTAACTGTACAACACACTGCATTCCTTTTCGAAGTGATTTTGTAAGATATTGATCAGCAGCTTGAAAACTTCCCACAAAATCTGATCTTTTTTTTCAGAATTTTTCAATTTCTTGTCATGACCACTTATTTTAGAAAATGTTCTAATAACTGAGTAAGATAATTAAATATGGAAAATTTTTGGTAGATGTACTTGTCAAGTACTAATTAAGATACAACTTCTTGTTGTAGATACACATTTTTTTGACATCAAATAAAAAAAAGCTGAAAAACTGAAAACCCTTTTTATCATTTTTTACTATGTTTTGCGGTCTCGGAAGATTGTGCTTAAATATTGAACCATATTTACGCGTTATAACAAAGGAAATCCAAAGAACCTCTAATCTGTACCACAATATATGTACATGCAGAAAGCAGAAAATCCAATATTTATCTCTTCTAATCTTCCACAATTACTAGTATCGAGCTTATAATCTTCCCTATCAAAAAGTGGGATGCAACTAGCAGACCACAGTGAGAACTACAAAATATGTGTGTATAGACAATTAACGATACTTCGTATTTTATATTTGATTTTTAAATCTTAGTTTATTTCAATGTCACCAAGAGATGTTTGGGGACTGCAAAAAAAAAAAAAAAAAAAAAAAAAAAACACTCTTCGAATTCTTCTCCAGAACTCTATTATTAATTTTTTTAATATTAGAATTCTCTATTATTATCAATTTTTTTAATAATAGAGTTCTATTATTAAAAAATAATAGAGTTCTGGAGAAAGTTTAATTTTTTTTTTAACAATAGAGTTTGGGAAGGTTTTAATCAGAAGTTTATAGCTGTTTGAAATCGAGATTTTGCAATAAATTTTCTGTTTCTTTCCTTTATAGACATGTCTAGTTTATTTCATTTTTTTGTATGGATACAGAATCTTTCTGGCTTACCTTATACTTTAAATGATTCTAAATTCAGAAATTTTATGAACCAAAATTTCTAAATCTCATATTTTATTTTTTTATTTCTTATGAAATAATGTTACAAATAAAAAATTTAAATCGTAATCAATTAAATGATAAAAAAAACATTTCAACCAGATTAATATAAGACACAAATTCCAGATTTGCTAGCTCATTTTAAATTATAGAATGTCACTCGTCCGCCTTCAGTTATTGGAGATGTTACTTGATATTGTTTTCTGTAGAAGGCTCAAATGAAGTAAAGGAACCTATCAAACTTTTTGCAGAACCCTGATTTTTTAATGTAATGACAAAAGAAATGCAAAAAGATGTATCGGAGGAATGAAAACCTTTATCTACAATGTGTAATATTCTCCTCATTTGCTTACTTATTGCAAGCGAGTTTGCTTACCTGACAACTACTGAAATAGCTATTAGTGATTTCTACGTATGAAATTGTAACAATTCTTAAGTGTAACTGGAAGAAGTGTATCTCTGTTTGATGATCTTGATTTATCTCTATGATATGAACTCAGGCTCAATGTTTCGTAAAACATAATACTGAGTAATTAGGTAATTAATCGATCACTAACAGGGTTGATTCGTTTGTTACCCAACACATTTTTTGCATTCGAATGCTAATTAGATCAATTTAAAGGGGATTTCAAGCCATTACAAATATTCACATCCGAGGTGGGAATCTTACTTGCTGACTGTTGAACTGGATGTTAAAACGCTAATCATTTGATTGTCTGCTCGGGCCAATGACCACTAGGTTATTGTTATTGTTAAGATCCACGTAAATCTATGGTTTATCATCATGATTATCTAGTAAAAGTTGATTATTTATAAATAAATTAACACCTTTAGATTTAAGTTTCTTGTCAATCGGGAAGAGTCCCAAGCAAAATCTTTCATATTTGTCATTGACTTTAAATGATGTGATAATCTCTTGAATTAAATTCATTATTGTTTAAATATTGATTTGAAAAATTTTTTTTGTTAATCATCTTAATCAATAAGTACTTGGTGTTATCTATAAGGAGGTTGATTTCTTTCAGTCGTTGTTTACGGTTTGCTTTGTGTGCATGCTTATGATGAGGCAATATTTCTCACGCTTGACGTACTAAATTCGAAAATTCGCATGATTGGTGTCTTAGATCGCTTTTGGCTGATCTGTGACATAATACTACTTATAAATAATGAAAACTCGAAATCATTTTAATATATTCAGTGCTTTCAGTTTTATTAAAATAATTTTACTTTTACAAAATATATTTAAACGAAATTTTAAAATATTTCCACAATTTTCTTCACAATCAGCTTTGCTAGCTACCAATAATATGTGATGCTTAACATTGTAATTAGTCTTCAACTGAGAGTAGATTCATTATTATTCATTTTGATATATCTGTATATTGATATATTTGATATAAATTTCAACTTTAGTTGAAATTTTAAATATTGTAGGATTTTAAAATTTAAACAAATTATATTAGGAATGAAAAATTTATATAAATAATGAACATAAGAAATATCTATTATTTCTCTCGAACATTAATAATAATATCATTAAGAATAACAAAATCAGGAGATTTATCTTTTTAAGTGTGCTTAGTTCAATTCAGGTTCATAGAAAATATCCGCAGTTCAAAAACATGTATTGGCCAAACGAGTCCCAAAATGTCGGATCCCTTGGAGCGGAATGCCGGCGCGAGCAGCATCTCCGTCCACAGATTCCTTTTATGATGATGATGATCGCATAGGGAGACAATAGAAAGACGGAAGGCAAGTCGAGAGGGGCCTGGGTGTCAGGCCCAGGTGTCGTCCCACTTCAGAATCTCCCTCGGCCGCCTACCTCTTTAATTTTCTCTGCCACTTCAAAGTCTATTTTGTTCCGCTCATCGCCCAGTTTTATAATAATAATAATAACACCGAAGCCAACCGCTTTTTCACTTTGGTCCTATAGAAGTGGATATCTTGATAGGGCTGACTTGGCGACAAATAAAAAAATAATAAAATAGCTTCTCTCTATCTCTCATGATTATAAATTTCTGATTCCGTGGAAAAAGAGAGTGATCTTTTATTGTGCGTATTCTATTATCACCGCGAAAGCTTTCTTTTCCAGCGTCGTTTCCTCATTTGGTGGAATGGTTTTAAAAGTGTTAATTAAATTGGCTTTCAAGTTTTTCCGCCTTTTTCTCTTCGAGATTGAAAGAAATTGGAGAAGAGAGTAAATTACTTTGTTGTGTTGATGTTTACGCTTTTAAAATGGGTTGTGTCACAATGGAATTCCGATTTTTTTTTACATCATTTTCATCATTGACATCTTCAATAATTAGAAAATATTTTAGCGTGCGACTGAATATTTTTATCATATATAATGGTGCAATGTGTAATAAATTTGCTTTCATGAATTTTTAAGCATTATAGAAAGCTTGCTAAAAATTTAAAAAAGTTTCATTTTATGATCTTTATTAGTAATCAAATTACTTATATTTATTAGAACTATATTAAATGAAATTTATCGATACCACATGAAATCTATTCACATGCCAAAATATCATTCACATGTCAGGAATGAATAACATAATATAGATACATACAGAGCTTTTCAAATTAATTTTTAATTACACTCAACAGTTTATAAAATTATTTTATTTTACATCATTTTTTGGATATTATATACCTCAACGTATAAATTAAATTGCTCAACAGTCCAATAAAGCCCAGAAATGTTTGTTGTAAAACCATAGAACAATTATCTATTTTATGAATAAAATATCAATATACCCGAACAAAAAATGACAATAGGTATAGTATTTATTTCAAAGAGGAAAGTTTATATCCAATAACAGATAATTTTTTTATCGTATGACATCTTCATCAAAATTTAAAATATTAGTATTTTGAGTCATTGCGAGATGGTAATGCACTTGCATATTTTTCTCTTATTCTTGCTTTTAGTCACTTCGTTTAACTCTGCATTTTTAAATTACTTATCACAAACTAGTTTCAAATGAAACATTGATTCCGTTTGAAAAAAAAATCTTGTCTTTCCAAACTAATCCTCTCTTACTAATTATTCCTAATACTGCCTGAATTTCCACTTTATTTAATCTTTCTTTTTTCCGAATTAAGTTGTTCTTTTGCAGTTTGTTTTAATGCTATTAAAGGATTTTTAATTCACATTTTTGCCATATCGCAAGAATTTGACCGATATTCTGTATAAGAAAAATGAGTAAAATATGTATGAAAAGAAAGAATAATGTAGATTCAGATAATTTCCTAAATCATTTACAACTTTATAATTATTTACCTTAATAAAATTTTAATAATTAAAATTATCCTAGTTAATAATTCGATTGAAAGTTGTTTTTAAGACAAAACAATAAGACCTTTTACCTCTCTTTAAAGTAAAAATTATATTAAAAGCAAATTTTTTTGCGAAATTTACAACGAGTTTATTTAATTTAACTTATATAATTAGAAAAAATATGGTCCGTGCAAAATTACGTTTCTAATTAATTATCTTCGTATCTAAAATATCAATATATGATACGAATACGATATATTTAGGTGTGTATGTGTGTGTGTGTGTGTGTGTGTGTGTGTGTGTGTGCGTGTGTGCGTGTGTGTGCGCGTGTGTGTGTGTGTGTGTGTGTGTGTGTGTGTGTGTGTGTGTGTGTGTGTGTGTGTGTGTGTGTGTGTGTGTGTGTGTGTGTGTGTGTGTGTAGGAAACAAAATGCAGTATCGTTCACATATTTAATTTATTGATCAAAATAGAATTTTAAAAATTCGCCCTATTATCAAAACTAACCGTCGGTTCAGATTTTTTCAAATATATATATATATATACATTTTATATGGAAAAAAAATAGTTTTATACACCAAAATATGTTATATGAAAAAATATTGATTCATTCCTTTCAGAAATTAAATTTACTAGTTACTTCAAGTGAATGTGATGCAATAGGTATATTCTAATATTCTAGGTACATTCTAAAATATTTATAAGAAAGAAGTAAAATTTTGTTATTAATCATATTTTCAAAATTTTTTTATGCTAAGTATTCAAATTTTTATCTAAATCATGACACAAAAAATGCATATAAAATTTATACAAATCCTTAAATGTTTCGAAAGAAAATTTGTCTAATTTTATTCAAATATAACTTTTTACGAGCAATTCACACAAATGCAATGTTTCATTCCATTCAACTAAACTCAGTTAAGTTTTAAACTCATTTAGCTAGAAAATATCTGTTTAATTAAGATTATATTTTATTTTCCTATTTCTTTAAAATTTTCCTATTATTATAATGTATGAAATCATTGTCATCATCATTTTGTGAGTAATAATCTAATCATTGCGAAATAGAGTCAAGAAAATCAAGTCATAATTTCTAAATTGATAAACAATGATAATAACAGTTTATTGGGAGAAAACCACAATTAAATAAAGGAACGCGAAAGAGAAAAAGATTTAAAAAGAAAGCAGTTTTTTATTATTTTTTTCAGTAATGTGATTTTATTTAATATTGCATAATATTATAACTTTTGCAAATCTACATAATTTGTTGATATAAAATAAAGTAATTTTAAATTATATACAGCTGTATCAAAGATAACTAATTAAACACGTTTTAACCTTTTTAAACTCAATCAATATTATTAAAAAGTCAAAAATCTAAATTCATTCTAAGATATTTATTCTTTCATTTTCCCTTTCTCTTCTAAGATGTAAGAATATCTTTTCATCTTTAAATTAATGATGAAATATTTATTTGTAATTTAATTATATATAAATAATAAGCACTTGAAATAATCAATCTTAAATTCAGTTAATTATAGAATACGTTTTAATGTCTAATTTAAATATGAAGATTAGGACTTTTTCATGCGAGGTCAAATTTATGTTAGGAATAAAAATGATCTCTAATTCACATTATGCGTAAACACCCATGCGATACAGAAAACATTTTTGCACAAAATCTTTTTATTTGATATTCTTTAATTATTTCTTACAACTCGTGATTGAGAAATAAAAATATTTAAAAAGCTACAATTAATTTTACCTTGTCAAGCTTGAACTAAATCTACAGTAATCTGCAATATTGAAAAATAATGTGTAATTGCATATTTTAATCCATTAAACTAAAATTCAAATCACATTTTATTCACCAAAATTATTTGTGTTTGTGAATACAATGTCAAATAACTTTACTAATTCTTTAAAGTGCTTAAAGAATTAGTAAGTAGAATTGTGTTTACTTTTAGTGTTTACTTTAGTAGTGTTTACTTTACTAATTCTTTAAAGTGCTTAAAATTGTGAAGAAAATTAATATCCCTTAAATAAAAAATGCTTAAATATTGTTTAAACTTATAATACTATACTTATAACATTTTAAGTAAATTAATTTCTTAAAGTGAAATACAATATCCCTATTTCCCAAATCTTATATATCATTTACAACTTAAAAAGATTGACATTGTTTGAAGACTACTAAATTGGGAACTTTTGCTTAAAAGTAAACTTGTTAACTATTATGTATGTTTCAGTTGAATTTTCCTTAAAACAGTGATTAAATTATTAATATTAAAAGGTTATTAGTTTTCATTAACAATACAAGTATTAATGTTTAAAAGTAGTGCGATTGATGCATAATTTTTTAAATAATTCTAAAATTTAGTTATTTCCTTGTCTTTTTTTTATCGTTTTTCACTTGCTTCTACTAGCTTTGAGCATGAATTAAAACAATACCCAATTAATAAGCAGTAAATGCATAATTGAATGTCGCTTAACTCTATATATTTTGCCTATCAAATGGAATTTCTATAAGAATATTCTCATTTATTTGAAAGATGAAATATACTTATATTTGATAGGTTGGATATACTAGCATAAAAAATTATAGGATCAAAGCGATTCTTTATCAAGTAGTCTTAAAGAAATCCGTAAATATTATGAAATTGTAAAAAAATTCTTTAACATAAGAAATGCAGTTTCTGTATAAATTATTTTCCTTTAATCCTTTAATTATAGAATTACAAGAAAAAAAAAAAGAATAAATTTTTAAAAAATAACAATTTACAATTTTTTCTCTTACATAAAATGTCTTTTATTAACATTATTAAAAGTATATGTGACTCTGGTAATGAGATGCATAGATCATTTCTTGAATCATTTGTTACAAATTATTCCTTTTCTAGATATAATATATTAACTATGTTATTTGTTGAATTCCCTAATAATTTCTGTCAGTATATTCTGCAGTCTGTTCTCAAAAATTTATTTTATAAAATTATAAGAAGTTTCTGTATTGATCAGTAGAATGTTCTAATTCTTTATGACGAGATATTTAATTTTATTTCACAAAGTAAAGATATTCCCACTTTTTATATTAGATTTGGTAAAGTGTACCCCATGAAAGCGATCATTAAAATCTCAAATGTTATTATTTTGGTGCTTATGAGGGAAAATTGCGCTAACCTCGACTCTTTCTTCTTTGAGATCCACCCTCAGAGCTAATTCTTCCCTCAGCAGCACGTCGGGGTAGTGCGTCTTCTCGAAGGCAGCCTCCAGCTGCTCCAGCTGTTCCTCCGTGAAAATGGTGCGATGTCGCCTTTTCCTCCTGTGGCCTCCTACATGGTGGGCACTCGATCCCCCTAGAAACACCGGAGCTGATGCCAGATAGGGGGAGAGGACACTAGTATAGCCTGAAAAGAAAAATTAGCGAATTAAGTGCAAAATGTAATTTTATTACAACCTTACATCCATTCTTCTGTGGTAAACATGAAAAATTGAATGTTACTTTTTATGCTTCATGTTTGATAATTCTATTTACATAAGAAAAAAAACTGTTAATAATGGCTTCAAATTCACATATATTATTCAGCAACATTATATTTCTGATGGTGAAGCTCTTTCATTCGTTATATCACATTTTTTGCTATTTTTGCTTCTTCTGTAGTTTAGAAGTAGTAGATATGTGTAATTACTTAATTTTCGTAACATATTTTGATAACATCACAATAAAAAGTGCTAAAAAAACAGTGTAGAATGATGGATTAGAAACTTTGTGTTTGGAACTTTGTGAAAATAATTAAAAACAGAACTTTGTAACTTTAACTGTGTCATGATTTAGGTTGATAAAACGTAATAAATTAACGCTAGTAAATATTGGCTGTAGGCTTATAAAGAAAAAAATATTCAGATTAAAGAGTCTATTTGCAAATTAATTAGTTTATTAATAGATTGTATATTCAAATAAAATTTTTGATTTTTAATTAAGCACTGGAAGTTTCTGTGCTAAATACCCAGTTATTTCACCCCATTTCTTATCTTAATCGAAAAGCACTATCGATAAAATGCAGAATTTTATATGCAATTTCTTTCTTAAACTCAAGCACACACAAGATATTCAAGATAATCTTACAAAATGTTAATAATCAAATGATTTTTATGAATTTGAAATGCATACATTTACCCTAGGCCGAGGAACTTTCAATTAACGCAAAAAGAAATATTTTGAGGATTAAGTATGTTTAGTAATCACAAAATATGTTTGAACTTCCATATTTTTAATTTCATTTAATTTTCGAACGTCTTCTTTATTACTTCGGCAATTAAAATGATAACATATATTTTATAACAAATAAATGACTTAACTTAATAAGCCATTATACTTAATGCCACGCCACCTTAAAGATACTATTCACGCGCAGCAGAAGCGAGGCGTACCATGGTTCTTAATGGATAATAAAGAGCTCTGATATACAACATACACAAGATTCCATTGTTCTAGAGGTCTCAAAGCACATTTATAAAATTTGGTTTTCTTAATTTGGTTAAAGTAAAAAAAGGGTTTTTCTTTCCAATTTATCTCAAATATTTTATAAGCGTTTACCATAAAAAATCATTGATTCATCAATCTAACTTTAATTTAAAACTAGTTAAAAAAATATTTAATTATGAAAAGTCTAGGTGGTCCCCAATTATTGCGTTTCTCAGATACTCAAAAAGTCAAGATTAATTCTTCAGTGCTGTATCGTAGGATATGCAGGATATGCGATATATCAAGAATATTTTGTTATCATTAGATTAAAATATTTGCCTTGAAATCATTTAGTTTAGATTTGTTCCTTCATATATTTTCCCTTAAAGTACCTATGAACTGGACTATGAAGAATTAAGTGAAATATTATTACCACTTCTGCAAAAATGCACAAAGAGGAATCAACTGTCAAAAAAAAAAAAAAATCTTTTGATAAACTACCAAAGTTCTGTAAGCCCAAACAATCTGTAAAGATAATTCCAAATGTCTGTAAACTCCCAAAAATTAGTATAAATCTCCCAAATATATAATAAAAATGTTTGAATCCATAATCTAGATAACAGAATCCGAACTAATATGCATTGCTGAAATTCTTCAATTTTTGATGTGAGAAAACAAATTGCTTCTTCACTGAGGCAAGTTTAAAACGTAAAGCGACAGATATGTATCCCCATTAATTCAAAAAGCAAATATTTATTTTTGGAAAAAAATTCAATGAATTTATATCATAAACGAAATAACATATTAACTGAAGGTACTGCTATGTTTCAATTTTAAACTATGTATGAAGAAAGACGTAAGCTGTAACTAGACATCAGTTCACCAGACGGGAGCTGCTAATCCATTTGACATAAGAACTTACTTATTGTCAAAGAATGACGGATTTAATGAACATGATGTAGAAAGTATTACACTGTAACAAGGTGATTTGGAGAGGAAGGGTGGGGTGCTAATCTGTCGCTGGATCTAAACAGCATAACGTAATTTTAATAGATACCTTTATAAAGCAGTTATTTGATTCTGCAAAAAAATTTATTCCGATTTATCATTTCCTATAAAATGAGATGTGTGATTGTTATTTATGATAGCTAAGGTATAATACTCTTTAGGAAACATTAATAGTATTACCTCTAACAAAATATTTGATTAGTTTCTTAATTACTTATTTTAAAAAACTTCATAATTATATCTCAATAATACACGAACTCATTTTTCATATTTTCACGATCACAGAGGAAAGAGTAATTTTTGTAAATTTATCAACAGAAAGATAATATCATGCATAATTTTATACACTTCGAATACAATAACTCTAAAACTGACATTAATTTTTTATAAAAGGTAAAAATGTCGAATGCTGTAAATTTATTGAAAAATATGCAGATTGATTTTTTTTATTATGTGACATTCGGTAATTTATTATGGTCCCGAGATATTGATTCTGTCAGTGAATGAAAGCATAAACAATTTTCTAAGAAAAATTAAAAAAACTGAGAAATTTTGTCAGTGAAAGTTTAAAATTTATTTCCAACGATATCAATTATTTCTATAAAATGCTATTATTAACAGATATTTTGGCCTTAGAGACCAATTTAAGTGAAAATATTAACAATTGTAATAACCAAAATAAACTTATATAAGATTTTAATGAGACTTATTGTTCTTTACTGAAATAAATAATGCCGAAAAGGACGTGGAATGAAGATCTGAATAAAATGAAACTATGCAAAGTATACAGTTATAAAATCTATTTTAAAAAATATTATGAAAATAAGTAAACCATACCATATGAGATCACGGCCCATATATTTAGGTGCAATAAGCTATTTTTAAATAAAAAATATTTTTGTTTGAGAAAAGGGGTGGAAAACGAGAAAATGACCGAAAAGAAAATAACTTACTATAAATGGCTAGAAGGAAAAATTTACGGCAAATTATATTCAACTTATGGAAAGTTAATTCACTGAATTGAAAAAAACTTGGTAAAATAGCCTTTGTCTGCTATGAGCCGTAAAATTTAGGAAGAAGTAGACATTTTTTTAAAACTCTTTTATTACAGTTAATTTCTGATAAATAAATAACATATAAATAATATATATATATATATATATATATATATATATATATATATATATATATATATATATATATATATATATATATATATATATGTGAAATCGATAAGAAAATACACACCTAAAAAAATCTTTACGATGTCATTGTACTATATTATGTTTTGCTTTTTGTATAGCATATATTCCTTACTATTTTCTTTAAGCTCAAATCTTGTAATTATTAATCTATAAAATTGATATACAATATAAAACAGATATCAATTAAAAATACATTCCTAATTTAAAAAAATTAAACGAAAATTTTAAAATTAAAATATATCAAGATATAATCAATAAAATGATACCATGAAATAAATAAGTCTTAGGAAAATTAAAATAGTAAATATATTTGCTATAATAAAAATTTTCATCATATAATTTACCTTAAATAAATTGGTTAAAGTATTCAATTATTTTCATATATATCATTGTATTAAAATATGATATTAATTTCTAATAAAGTGAATTTTATTATTCTTTTATTTATTTAGTTTATTTTTTTAATTAAATTAATAATTATAAAATTTACTAAACTTTAGAAGATTGGAAATAGGAAATTTCCTCGGGACTTTCTGTATTGAAAGTAATAAAAGTATCTTAATGAAAAGGATTAACGAAGTAGTACTAACATGTGACGACAAGTTATTTTTAGTATTTTATACCAATAAAAGATATTTATTACTTTTTAGAAGTTTTTTCATAAAGTAAATGCCCATTGTCGAAATTCAGAAATTAATAGATGAATATATCAGTGCCCGTTTTTATTAAATGTGTGAAATGTAATGCATTAATTAAATAGTTGATTTCTAAATAATTCTGATAACAATTTAATATTAAATATAAATTAAAAGGGAGGATTCATATTTCTTCAAGTCATCGTTGAATTCATTTGAAATGAATTAATTCCTCTCAGAAAATTAATCTCTAATGAGTAACTGAGAAAGGAAAAAATCTGTAATATTCTTCTGTAAATTTGAGTTAATATGATTTAAAAATTATGAAGAAATTGGTTTTATTTTTTTAAATTCCTTTTTAATTTAAATTATTTTTCCTATTATAACAGTTTTTGTTTGATATGAAATGAATTTTTGGTAATGTATTTGTTTGATCAGTGTTCATATTGTCAGACATAAAATTGCTAACAATATAAAAGATGATTCAAGAAGCAAAATAAAGCGCATTGTAAACTAATAGTATTGAATATGTTTTTTTCTCTAAAATTCCTATTTTAATTTCCTTTTATCGTTCAATACAGAATGATTTTTTTCACTCTGAGATGAAAATTACACGAATGAAACATCTGAACAAATAAAAATATCTCTATACTAAATACTTTGCTTGCCAAATAACATCAAAATCATTTTTTTTCATTTATTTATATTTTTGATATTTTCATTATCACTAAATAAGGTTCTTTTATGATAATGAAAATACTAAAATATAAACACGTATGAAAATACATAATTTCTTTCATTATTTGTCCTTCTCTTAAATATTGTGAATAATACTACTTATTTAAATTTTATTCTGTCTTAATTTAACTTTATTCCATTTTAATTAATTCTTTTTCTTTTAATTTATATATTTCTCAAATCCTTTCGAATTTTACTAAATGAAATTTTTTCTGTTTTCAAATAAATATATTTTATAAGTTATGCCAATCTGATTGTATAATATTTTCATATGTGTGCGTGTAAGCTGGTTTTTTCTTTCCCAAATAAATTGTTTTGAATTTGCCCACATACAATTGGGTCTTCTCTATTTTCTTATTATAAGAATCAAAAATTAATAGATTTCAAAATTGATTATTAAAAAAAATCAAATAATTTACCCAAATTTTAAAAATAAAGTTTCCAAATGATGATTTAAGTTTTTGAATACAAGTAAAAAAAGTTTTGAATATAAGTAAAAAAATAACTATTGTTATAATAAGAGAGAGTACACACTTAAAGGCGACTTATTTTATTATAGAAGGAATGAATGTTCCATGCAAGTTATTTTAATTTTTCTAAGTTCCTGATAAGTCTTTGTGATAATTTATTGTTGATAGAATTTCGTTTTTTACCTGCTTCAATACTTTCGTCTTTGAATCGAAATATTACTTTTTATCCCTTAATTAGTTACGCATTTAAAACATTTTTCTGATGCTAAGAATAAATTCAATAATTCTTAACTCTACTTTCAAAATTTCAAAGATTTTTAAGTGCAAAATAATAAAAAATAAGGCTCAAAATTTCTCCTTAATGTAAATTAATAAATATCATAAGTTTTCTCAATGATTAAATAATATTTCGACTAAAATTTCCAAAGCAAATATTTTTAATAAATTATAAAAAATTTATAATTATTGATCGTTTAGTTGAGGAAAAATGTATTTAATCTGAACGACAATTTCCAAGTTGTTCAGTGAGAACTAATTACATTTAAAATACATTAAAGAAAAATTAGTTAATTTCAATCTTGATATTTTATATTACAATTAAAAAAACAATAATATTATTAATCCTTATGAAATTATCAATAAATAGATTATATCAGAATAAGAGAGTCTATTGTCATAACATTTTACAGAAAAACGAACACTAGGTAAATTTAAGAAACATATGCTGTTAGATAAAGAATTCTATTTTAAATAAGGAACAGATTTTTATATTAAGTAATGGGTTAAATAGGAAGAATTTAACTTTATAAGGAATATACAGTAAGAAGAATTTTATTTTATAAGGGTCGTTATTCTCTCTTTCTTAATAAAATGAGAAAAATAACTCTGGTTTTCTCTTTAATTATATATAATGGTATTCTAAATAAAATGGCATTGCATGTGTGGGTTATTTCATCATTTTACTATAATACATTATTTCCATCATTTTATTAATATTAATTGAATCTTCTAATTCCATTATTTAATTAAAAATATTTGATTAAATATTTTTTATTATTAGCAGCAGTAACAAATATTTATATATGATAAAATTTTACAATCTGCATTATATATTAAAAATCAAGGAAGAAACTTGAGACAAAACAAAATTTGCAAAGACAGGTAAACACGAACTTATTACCAAAATCAATAAACAAGTTACGTCATTAATCTTTACTTATTGTTTCTTCTAAAATTTCGTAACGTACATTTTAGCAATATTTCTGCTGAATGATTTTATGTATGTGCTTGCTTAATAACAATTTCGCGCTGCATTTACATAGTTAACATTTCACAAAAAAACATTATATACACACACACACACACACACACACACACACACACACACACACACACACACACACACACACACATATATATATATACATATATATATATATATATATATATATATATATTGTCAATACTTAATATAAAAGGCAAAACTTCAGTTCGAAAGTTTAATAACTTTTTATTAATCTTGGAAAGGTATGAAGACTATAAAAAGTTAAAGAAGTATTCAGAACAGAGTTCAAGTCAAATTATTACTAATAAATGCTTGGACTTATATAATTATATATGCTTTTCCCTTAATTTAATTATTTTTATATTTCCAGCAAATATTTCCTTCCATTTATGGCAACTTCTTTGTTTCTAATAAAAGTTAATGACATTTATCATATTAAAAATCATAATAAAGGCAATTTTCTCACTAGCAACATAAAATGGAAGCAATTTAATGACTTAAACCTTACAACACCAAAAGATAATTAAACCAGTATAAAGTGCTTAGAGATACAAAAACCTTTCTCAACAATGAAAACGTGAACCATATTATAAATAACTGGACTTTAAATAAGCATTCCATATTAGGAAATGATAAAAGTATTTTTACTCACCGCAGAGTTCAGCTCCAGTATAGTGGTAATGCAAAGGAGTAGAAGCAGCCCATAAAGTACTCGGTCCGGCTGGAGTACTTCCCGCACTAGTCGGTACTGGTAATCGAGCAGTGTTGCACGAGGATTCACGGGACAGTATACTGTCTATGGAGAAAGATGCAGTTGTTCTTTGAGCAGGTGGAGTTGCAGGAGGATACGTCTTGAAAAGGTCCGTCACAAGACAACAAGGATAAGAACTGTGGAAAGCAGGATATCCCGGCAGCATATTTACCACTTCAATAAACACAATTGAAATTCACAAGCAATGATTTTCTCAAGAAAACACAGCTTAAAGAAATGGTAACACTAAGTTCTATTTATCAATAGTCATTTCTTTTTCAGTATTTTTAAAAATTAATATTGGTTGCTGGAATATCTTTGATTTAACAGCTAAACAGTTTTTAAGTAGGTTTTAGTTTTAAAATTTTCATTTAGATATTATTTTTTAAGAATGATCAGTCAATATTTATTAATATCAGTCACCCCAATTTCTTTTAAACAAACGTTATATGTTTAATACCTCATTGAAATTGAAAAGGAACACAACAAGTTTTATAAAAATAAATTGTTTCATATTGTATATGTATCTATTTTTAAACTTTATTTCAAGATTCTGTAATAAAATTTTTTAACTATTTTTTATAGTTTGAAGTCACTTGAATGTCTTCTAAAATAATACACGGTTGTGATACTGTTCAAAAGATTGAGTTTATTTTTTCCTAATGTTTTCGAAATTTATAATACTCTAAGACAAAAATTTATTATAAAACAATTTTCTAAAAATATTTTGGATTTAAAATGCAAACATAGCTCACAAAATGAACGTAATCTTTGATTTCCTCATTTCACTTCTATTTATTTTTAAACAAAAGAACACTTTCAAGAGCAAAATATTGTTACCAAACGATACGAAAAGCTGCTTCAGAGCTAAGCACAAACGATTTAGAGATCTGTGTGAGCACAAATGCGATCCTCGTAATCCTCCCGTTACCTACTAACGCTGAGGGAGGTGAAAACTATTCTCGCTTGTAAACCGATTAGGCCGCCACCAGCTCTTCCTGATCTGCGATTGGTAGGGAATCCCTGGATGACTAAGATTGTGTCTATCGGATTGGATGAGAGTTTCATCTAAAACCCCGCCTCAGTCCAAAATGAGTCGCAAAATCGAGAATCTCGATTTGCGGAAAGTCGATCGTTCCGATCGATTGATTCGATTAAAATTCTTTTCACCTTTGAAATAATCTTATGCCCTATCCCTGCTAGATTCCTCTGTTTATTATTAGCTTTTTTTTTATTCACAAATGCGGAACGTTTTTCATTTCAATAATTCTTTGGAAGTATTTTTAGCTTCTACTATTGTTATATTAGATAATTTCAATATCAATGTAAGCATATCTCGATAAAACAAGAAAACTAAATAAAGTTTATGTATTTATAATTTTTCCTATAAAATTTCTTACTTTTTTATAAAAGCGTTTTACTTTAGTTTCATTTTATATTTTTATTTTTTATAATATATATATGAATTTAATTTTTCATTAATTTTTTTACATAATTATTAAATTGCATTTGTTTACAATTATATTTATCTATAGTTACTTATCAAAAAATTTCAAAAAATATTATTATTTATCATATTTATGCAATTGTATTTAAAAGTAATACTATCAGTTCAGAATTTTGTTATAAATAATACATTTTCGGAACTTTGCTGCATATGCCTATAAAATTGTTAGCATCTTTTTTAATATAAATATTGAGCATTATATACCGGTATGAATAAAATATATATTGAATATGTAAAATTTCTCCAAGTAAAATTTTCAGAAATTTTAAGTTTGTAAGTTTGATTTAAAGAAATTAAAACTTAATACTATATATATAGAAGGCTATATGATATTTCATAAAATATATAAATTACACAATATAGCTTTAATCAAATAAGCCTAAGATTCTTAAAATAAATTAAAGGCATTTGTTAAATATGATATGCGGTCACAATTCTCTAATTTTTATCGCAATTTTACTTTTGCGTTTCGAAACCTTTGAACAGCGAAAAATTACCAAATTTACTTTTGTAACGTCTATTTCTTAAAAAAGTCATGTAGCTCCGTAGATGTTACTTTTAAACATGCGTCCATAAGAGATTTTTTTTTTTTTTTTTGTAAAAAATCAAAATTGAATTTTTTTTTAACAAAACAAAAGTTTTATTTTAAAGAAATATGAGAAAAATAGATTGCAATAATTTGATTGTCTAACCAATTTTTATGTAGTTTCAAAATGTAAACAGAGGAGTAGTTCACAAGAATTTAGTATTAAAAATTAGAATTTAAAATTAATCTAATAATAAGTATTGTACGTAACGTTCGTAACGTAATAAATTGTTAAAAAAATAAATTTGAGAAGCAATTATTATATAAATCACACAACTCAGTTACCTTTCATTACTAAAGAGCTCTCATAATGATGATTTTTTGTTGTCCTAATAGCTTTGGCGACTAAGTATGTATGCATCCAAAAAATATATGCCTGAATAAAAGAAATAATATCATCAGAATACAGTATTTTTTAAATAAGTAATTTCAATTTTTTATATTCTCGTAAACAAATCTAGGAAAATTTTAGTCTAATTTTTAATACATATATAGTTGCCAACTAATACGATTTGGCCTTACAATGTATGATTTTTGGAGGAATCAAAAGATTTACGTCCGAGTGATAAAATTGTGCGGAATGTCAAGTTGATCCTAAATTTAAATTTAAGTGGGACTGGTTAGCGATCACAATATATATAAAAAGCTTTAAGAAAGAGACAAAAATAAATTATATTATGTAATATCTTTACTTATATATTGGGTTTGCAAGGAAGTAATTTTGGGTTTTTAGTGTGAAAGCATCTAAATTTTTTTCTGTACAAAACATGAACTTTAATCAGTTAAATATATCCCATTCTGTTCGATGAACTTTTGCAATCTTTCTGGTGATTTCATTATTCCACGCTCGAAGAATTTCGTTCCTTATCAGCAAAAAATTCAATCAAATGCGATTTGAGGTCATTGTTATTACTGAAATATTTACTATTTTTAAACTTCGAAATAAATGATAATCAGAAGGTGTATGGTCGGAGCTGTATCGAGGATGTGGTATCAGTTTCAACCAAGCTCCAATAGTTTCTTACGTGTTGTTAAAGATGTGTGAGGCCTCGCATCGTTGTAGTGGAGCACGATTCCTTTGCAATTTGTCAGTTCTGGTCTTTTTTCTTTGATTGCTACCTCCAATTTTACAAGTTTTTGACGGTAAGCATATGAGTTGATCGTTCGGTTGCTTGGAAGTGGCTCAAAATACACAATCCCAACAAATTGACAAAATGAACTTTTTTATGCAACTCACCTTTTGATATGATTTGTGCTTGTTCATCATGCTTGGACCATGATCTTTTTTCGATTAACGTTGTTGTAGATGATCCATTTTTCAACACCAGTGATAATTCGTTTCAAAATAGGGTCGATAGTATAATGTTTGAAATGTGTATCACAAATATTTTGTTGTATTTCTTTCAATTCGCGCGAAAACCAAATATTGAACTTCTTATCAAGTCCAAGACGTTTTTCATTTTCAATTGTTGTGTGTGATACATTTAACTTCTTTGTAAACTCTCGTATAGTTAGTTATATGACGATTCGATTCAATTACGGCTTTCATTTTGTCACCATTAACTTCAGAAGATTGACCAGAATGTTTATCATCTTTCAGTGAAGAATTTCCAAAACTAAATTTTTAAACCAACTCTGACTTTTGCGTTCCGTTAAGGAACAAGTTCAGTATCCCCATACACTGATTTCTCGCCAAATCTGGTAGCCGTTGTTTACGTTGTAGTGTTGCCGATTTCAGCTTTTGTTTTTATTGTATTGTTGCCAAATTTAGTTTTTGTTATTATTTTTATTTTTTCGTTGCCAGGTTCCGTTTTTCTCGTGCTTTAAATAATTTTTACGTTATATATGTGCTTTTTTTTAGTGGCAATAGCTTTTTTAGTTTCACTTCGAGAACTTTCCAGAACTTTCTTTGCTAATTGTTCTACGTTTTAATTGCTAGTCATTTTAATTTCGTTTACTGTTGCTTTCCCGCTCTTGTGTTTCGTTGTCGCCAGTGTCCAATTATCGTAAATTTTTTTTACTATTTCTTTTATATTATTTACTTTTATTTGGTTTAATTTTAATATATTTTTTTATTAAATGATACATTTTATTTTATATATTTAAAATCTTTAAATATTCTTTTTTCCTTATTTCGTTTTCTTAATTTATTATCATATTTTTATTGTTTTAATTACTTTATTTATTGCTTTAATTAAAAATGTCTCATGTTAAAAATGTTGTCGAAAAATATCAACAAATTCTATTAGCTAAAATTAAAGATAATAATGATGGATTATTGCTCAGGATTCCAAATTATTAATTAATTTATGATTCGCAAATATTAATTTCTTAACGGAAATTTGATTTGGAGAAAGTGTAATTATTTTATTTAAATTCTATTGTTTACATGTATTTTTTTATTGTATTCGTGTTTCATTTCTATTTACTTAAAATTTTTATTTACTTAAATTTATTTAAAAAATATTTTATTCACGTTTTTTTTTAAATTTTAAAAAATGTTTATATTTGAAAAATAAGTTTTTGCATGCTTTTTTTAAAATTTTATAAAGTATATATATTTAGAAAAATATTTTTCCATACTTTTTTTGTAAAATTAGATAATTATTTTTACTGAAATGTGAAACACTGGTGACAAACGAATAAAATGGCGAAATTAATATACCAATCAGCATGTCAGCTTAACTTCATATCAAGTAAGTCCTTTATTTATTTTTATTTCCCTTTTTAGATTTTCTGAACTGCTTATTTTTTGATCGAATTTAAGAAAACTTCCCGTTTTAATAAACGCACACCTAGCTTGGCGACTTGGCGACAAAAAAATTCGCCGCGTCGCCAAGTGTATGGGGATACTGAACTTGTTCCTCGGTTAACCAATCAACACCTTAAACTTTACATAGCTTTTTGTGAGCCTCAGCCACTTTCTTGCTTTTATGAAAATAAAAGAATAAAATGTATCGAAAATGCTTATTTTTAGCACTCCATGTTAATAATGGTCGCAAACTGACAACTGTAGATAAAATTACACGAAATTTGCTTCTATAGCAACCTAAAGATAGCGAAAAATATATATATATATATATTTCCCAACATTGACATAAAAATAACGAAACAAATATAACGTTATCTATTAATGGAAATCGAAATTGCTTTCTTACCAACCCAATAATATGTAAAATCTTTACAATGTTTTGATTTAAAAGGAGTCAATTTCTGTAATTTTAAAATTCATTCCATCCACTTAAATGAGACTCGATTATTCAATGATCTAGTTATGACGATCATTGGATAATCAATTAAAATTCTAAAGAATAATAGTTTTTCAAAAAAGTATTATTTATTTTTATAAATATAAATTTGTTAAATATATATATATATGCTTTTTAGAATGTTCAGCTCAAATTTTGGAAGAGTAATCAAAAGTTAGGCACGGATGCCGTATAATCCCTCCAGGATGTCAGCGGATTTTCTAATGTATCTGGTAGCCTGGTTTTTATTACGTCATAGATATAGAGACCTATAAGAATTATACAGAAAATTCTATTTTGGTAATCCTAATACTTACGTCATCGCGTACGTCATATAACGTGTCATCTTGGCAACATTTCTTCATTACCAAAGAAATTCAAAATTTGGCATCCTGGCTTATACGGTATCTGTGCCAAAAGCTATTATGAGTAATCCAGTTTAGTGATAAAGGGGTGCTTATTTAGAGACTAATCTTAAAAGAAAAGGTATTGCATTCCCAGAAAGAATTTACTGAAGTTGATGCAGATATTACAGCTTGTGTAGGTTGGCTAGGCAAATGGACAATTCAATATGAAGTCTCTCAGTTGAACATTGTGGGGGAAAATTATCCCTAAATATTTAATCAAATATTTAACTGCAGCGAAATAAGCCCTAATAAAATGTTACCTCATAAGGATCTCATATCTAGAACTGAAGCAGCAGGATATAATTGTGGTAAAGAGAGAGTTTTGGCATGCAGTAATGCTAAAATTTAATTAACTGAAAACCATAAATTTTAAAGATGTGGCCAATTGGATCGAAAGTGCAATGGACAATATATTGTGGTACAAGCGATTGTGAGGTCAGATAATTAGCAGTTGGACGAGGACGGAAAATCCTGATGTCAGGATGTATCTCTAGTTGAAGGAAAGTAGCTATCAGCAGTTGACCAGAATAAAATTACCGAAAAAGTTATCTCTTTTGTTAATAACGATGAGAAAGAGCCTGAAACTATTGATCCCCATTAAATATCTGACAAAGAAAGGTTTAAAATTTTTGAAGCAGTCATTACATATAATGAAAAGCAAGAAGTCAAGGTTGTTGATATTATGATGCTTCAGAGATGGTGAAATTTGGTAGCAAAGTAGCGAGATACATCAGGAAGGAGGTTGAAGATAACTAGTTTTTTTTTTTCACTCACCCTGAAATCTTTCATTTAAAAGTTTTTTTTATGTAAATCAATGATGTCAAATTAATTTGTAAATTTATTTTAGTATTTTTATTTCTTCAATAATATAACCCTTCATGTGTTTTCTGCCGTTAAGCCTACGGATGACATGGACTTTAATATAATTCGAAAACAACGAATCATATTTTCTTTATTAGTTATAACAAATCTAGAATCACGTTTCATAGATAATAGAGTTTATAAAGTTTTGCAAAACTTTGTTTAAATTGAATCATTCCAATAATAAAATATAAGTAAATGTAATTTATTAACCGGTTAAATATAAGAAAATGTGTAAATAGAATTATTGTTTCTTAGATTTTATGATTATTAAATATATATATATGTATATATATATATATATATATATATATATATATATATATATATATATATATATATATATATATATATATATATATATATATATATATATATATATATATATATATATATATATATATATATATATATATATATATATATATATATACAAGGTGACGCGCGGCAGACGGATGGATTTGAAAAGTCCATTGCTCGCTTCCTAACCGTTGGCGCTGCTCGAAGGAGTCATGATTCGAAAGAGCGAGATCGGAAATTTTTCTCCATATCAAAAGTTCAGTTCACAAGATGGAATGGTCAGTAGTACAGCGTGTGTTTTGCGTGGAAGCATATTTTTCAAACGGCCGTTCGATTATCCGCGTTCGATACAGCGCTCTTTCCGTTCGGAATTCCGCATCGCCCCTCGCGATCGAGTTCCCAATCGGAACAGAATTCTTACGTGGGTGAAAGCCTTTAGGGACACAGGAAATATGTCCTCGATAAGGAGGGGCTCTAGGAGAACTGTTTCAACCCCGGAAAACATCGAGATAGTTCGAGCTGCGGTTGAGCAGTCTTCTAGACGTTCCCTTCGTAAACAGGCTGGCGCCCTTGGAATTTCAAGACTTTCCCTTCAAAGAATCGTCAAAGGATAACTCTATTTACACCCCTATAAGATGGTTGTTGCCCAAGAGTTAAAACCAATGGATTACGAAGAACGTCAAAGCAGTAGCGAAAACATGCTTGCTGCGTTGCCTCCAGACTCTGTTGTTTTCTTCTCTTACGAGGCACATTTTCACTTCAGCGGTTGTGTAAATAATCAGAACATGCGCTACTGGAGTGGGACAAACCCTAGGGAGATCCACCACAGGCCCCTACACTCTGACAGAGTCGCAGTTCGGTGTGATTTGTCGAGAGTGGGGATCATCGGGCCCTACTTTTTTGAAGAAAATGATCGAGCGGCAACTGTGACTTCTGTACGTTACCTCAACATGATCCAGACATTTTTCTTGCCTTAACTGGAGCAGATGAACCTGGATGACATCTGGTTTCAGCAGGATAGGGCCACGGCCTATACGGGAAGAGTTTGTATGGATGTTTTGCGTCACCGATTCCCTGAGAGCCTCATCTCCAAGCGAGGCGATTTGCACTGGCCAGCTTGGTCTCCAGATTTGGCCCCCTGTGATTTTTTCTTGTGGGGCTACCTAAAATCCCTCGTCTACAACGACCGTCCTAGAACCCTGGAAGCCCTTATAGGCAACATTCAGGCCAGCATTCAACAGGTTCCTGTAGAAATGCTGGACTGCTGGAAAGAGTCCATGAAAATTTCAGGAAAAGGCTTAGGCAATGTGTGGAGTGTGAGGGCCGCCATTTGGCGATATTTTATTCAAAACTGTCTAAACTCTAATTTCCCTTGTCAGTATGTATGAACAAAATTAAAAACATTCATTGTTGTTCTTTAATATTTTGTGTTTTATTGGCTTTTGATATATATATATATATATATATATATATATATATATATAAGCTTATTATAGTATAAGAGTATTTGTATTTGCAGTATAAATATTTAATAAAATGTATAAATATTTTAATAAACTGAAACTTGATATTTGAATGATTTATTTGTAAAAATAATATAAGTTTTTATGATTAACAGCTAAAATCAATTTTTAATAGCTTTTAACGATACAGAATCGAACAATTTTTGTATTTTATCATATACAAGAAAATGATTGATATATTTTTAACCGGTTAATAAGTTATAGCAATTAATTTTGGTTAATTAATGAATTTTTAAGATAATATATCTTCACACAATAAAGTTTTGTGATTCCAGTAAAAGCTTAGTAAAATGATTAAATTTAAAAAGAGGCTGGTATATAAAAGCTTGATGGTTTAGTTAAAAAAATTATTTATATTTTGTAAAATTAGTTTTCAAAAGAAATTTTAGTTTCAATCAATGTAAGACAAACAGGATGCAAAGATATTTTTTTAAAGATAGTTAAATTAACTATGTAAGAGCTAACCATTAATAATAGAAAATTAATATGGAAAAATTTTAAAATACTTGTTAAAAAATATGATATAAAAATGCTAATATTAGAATGTGAGCTTGAATTAATAAATTTTTAATTTTGAAACTTAGTGAAGCATTAAAATACTTGCTTATTCTGATTGCTTAAATGGCCGAACGTGCATTGAAACTTTTGATAAGAATCGGGAAAGAGAGAAGCATGTATACTAAGAATAAATATCTGTATTCAAATTAAATTGGGTTAAATAAAAAAGGCACATTATATTGAATGTTTCAAGCAAATAATTACACTTTTTCAGGATCGTAGTATTGAAGCGAAGTTGCCTAATATATAAATAGAAAATACAGAGTCAGACATATGTAAAAACATGTTGTAAAAAATCTATTAAAAAGCTTTATGTGATTGGATTAAGTAAATTAATTGATTTTGAATATTATTTTTTGACTTTAAAATATTTTTTGCTTTATATTTTGTGAATATTAAATTTTTTTAATAAAATAAAACAATTATTCTTTAATTCATGGAATACCTATTTTTAATTTCTCATTCTCAGAATTTAAAGTTTGAAACAAATTTTTTCTTAAGTCTCTCATCTCATAAACCATGCAATATACATAAGAATGTCAATTAAATTGAGGACTAGTTTGCAAATTTCTACACCCATTAAATAATATTGAAAGAAAATTAAAGATCTATAAATTAAGCATTTTAATTAAAAATAATATATTAAAAATAATTAATTAAATATTAAATACATTAATTTTATAAAAAAAGAAATTATTTGTTAAAGTAAAATTTTGTCGAATATTTTGAGAATGAAAATGAATGTACAGATAAATAAAAAACACAGTATTTCAAGTATGATGAGTTTTATTTTACGGTATACATTATAACAACTAACGAATTTTTTCGATGTTAATCAACAAACTCTGAAAATTTAAAATAAATATTAGTTCAATTTATCTTAAATAAGATGTATATAAAATGGGATATTTTCTTAAATTATTTATGATAGTTAAAATTTTAATTGATTTTTTAACTCTCAATATTTAAGATAAGCGAATTCTTTGTAAATAAGTGAAGTACACAAAAGCTACATATGCATTAAAAATTTTTAGTAATTTAATGAAAGGAAATTTTTATAATGAATAAAAATCTGTATTGACGAAAAATAATAATAATGTTTATGTTTATATATATATATATATATATATATATATATGAATATTTACAAAATATAAATAATTTTACTTTGTAAATAATTTTTAAAATTATAAACATTAAAATTTATACAGATTTTTGAACTTAAATTCAACATGAGTCATTAATGAATATGCTGAATATTCTATACTTTTATGTAAAGCCATAAGAACAATAGATACTAACTTATAGAGGTTCATTTAATAACATAGATAACACGTTATGTTAAAAATAGGCAGTTAAAGTTCATATCATATATATCAATTTTGGTAAAAAATTATAAATTTTTTTATAAATACGATTGTGTATTTTATTGAAAACGCGTTGTAAACATTATAATCATATAATTTTGTCTAATTTCTGATAAATATTCTTTATATAATTTTAATACGTTTCTAAACTGATTTCTATATTTTAAATAAGTTTTATCATATACCTTTTCCATTTTAGAAACATTTTATAGTTATTATAGTAAATACTAAAAATTTATAAAAATAATATAGTATAACCAAAAATTAATTGATAATTATAGACTTACTTATTAGGTTATCCTATCGCATATTCCATTTTGAGTAATTTATATAAAATAAACGTTAACTACTGGGAAATTACACCAAGCATAGAAGAAAGAACACTCCATTTTGCCCTTGCTGTAGCGTCAGCAAAAGGCATTCTTTATTTACATAAAACCTGAAAAATCTGATAGGCCACGTAAGCAGACTTTAGTTTACTCCTGATGACTCATAACACACCATTTATCAGTCTTTCTAATCATTTAATGATAATTCCTTGTCACTGTAGTTGAGCATGTCCATCATTTTAAAATTTGAAAGTCTTATATTAAAATTCCATGCACATATTGTGAAAAATTATCTGAGCTGTTAGTAATTTCAATGGAAGCATTTCACTTGGGGACTTTTCATTTAATCTTTCATGTCTATTTAGAAAGTTTAGTGAAGAAGCAGAAGAATCTATGGTGTACAAAAAAAAAAAAACTTCAAGTTATTCTTTTGTAGCAACATGAAAAAAGTTATAGTTTTTGTCAAATTATTTTACTTTAAATATATTCCAATATCTATGTCAAAGGATTTAAGAAACCAGATTTCTAGAAATGCTTCCTTCCCGTACTTGTTATAATTATTATAATCTAGAAAATCCTAAAATTTACCTAATAAAAAAAATGTAACTTATGTCAACATGATTTCAGAAAAATCCCGTGAAATTGCGGAATTATTATGTTTTAGAATCTATTCTAAATTATTTGATATTTTTCAAGAAAATAATAAACTTTCATGCTCAACTATGGTCAACTGGAAATGAAAAAGTTTAGAAAATGAGTATAAAGGGGAATCTCTCGCCAAGTATAAAATAAAAATATTCAACGCAATAGTTGCTTGACCGCTAGTGTTATATAGAAACCAGCCAATCAATTTGCAGTATTACTATTTTTTCCTTTAAAGCTGACGCTGAAAACCAAGTTATATATTTTATTATTTCGATCAATATGTTTCACAATTAAAAATATTAAAATTACAAAAATTAATTATTCTTACATAAATGGTCAGATATTTTTAATTAATAATAAAATCATAGTAATATTAAAAGTGATCTATTTCAGTTTTTATTTAAATAAAGTGTTATAAATAAATGCTATTAATAGGAAATGTATATTATCGAGCGTAAATTACCTGTTATGCGGAATTTTGCATCTAAAAAGTACTCCTCCCATTTTTAAGCTTTAATTTATCAAATATTCGATGCATTTCAGTTATATTTATCGAAATTACAATAAATTAGTTATTTAAATATAAATCATTAAAATTAATTTAGGTATTGTTAGTTAATACAAAACTATAGTATAATAGATAAAAATAATTTATAAATAATTTTTTTAATGTTAGAAGTAAACGTCGCAATTGCAAACTATAAGCCATAGAGTAAAAGCATAAATTATTTATTTCAAATTATTTAGCATCTAAAATGCTTGCATTTGATTGCTATGTATTTTTTTAATTAATTTACTTAGATTAATCAATATATTTTGATTAAATATATGAAATTTGTAAGATGTAAATCTAAAGCGTAATACTAAATCATTAGTCATTATGAATATTTTTTCGAGGATGTATGACTATTCAGTTTGGCCTAACTTTTTAGTAAAGTCAATAAATATTTGAATTTGTCGGTGAAAAATCTTTAAATATAAAACTGCATCAATACAGTTTTATATTTAAAGTATAATTTTATAATTAATAATAATAAGTATAATTTTAATAATTAATAATATGATAAATAATAAGTATAATTTTGCATAAATTAAAAGTAAGTTTGTGAAAAAGAAATTAGTCTGGTATGTAATGGTTATTAATAAACCTTGCACATATAGAAACTTTAAATGTTGACCTACGCATTTGTAAGCATTAAGTATTAGAAAGACTTTTTGAGATACAAATTTCTCAAATCTAAGAAGTTCGCACACTGAACTCCGCTGTTTCACTTTCTTGTAGATTATCATTCTTAATTATGTGAAAACTTTAAATTATTTTATCTTTAATGTCCTAAAAATTCTATTTATTCTAGTAATTAAATTTTATCTTCAGTATTTTCCTTTGCTAAATTCTTATCACTTTATAAAAGGATAACAGGAAATTTTCCATTTTCAACATCTGGAGTTGAATAATCACTATAATTTCTGGCAAGTAAACTAAAGATAAGTGAATCGACTTCCAAAAAGTAAAACTATCTATTTTAATATTTTAAGTCAAAATAATTTTCAGAAAATCAAACTTCAAACAAAATACAAATATAATGTCAACAAATGCTTCTCAATGAAGAAAAAAGTTACTAGTCTTAATAGTTATATAATACATATTATTAATATTTAAAGGCTTAGAATAAATCTGTGAAAATGTACAAATCCTAATCAGTATTAAGTAAAACATCCCTCACCTCCCTAAATAATAACTTTTCGTCTTATCGTAAAAATTTCGCAGATTTTCATTCCAAGAGTCGGTGAAATCGCTTTTCTGTCTGGAAATCTATGAACTCGGCTCTCGAATTCATTTGTAGTTAAATGCTCATTTATTACATAAAATATATATTTATTCTTAATTAGATATTGAATATTATATTTTGAATTCAGTTAAACTTCCGTGAATCAAAATTCTGTAGAACTTCTATATATTTGGCTTATAATAATCAATTACTTTCTTAATTAATATTTCCTTGAGAATTAAAAAATTTCCATATATAACCTCTGGAAATTTTGTCAAATAAACGTATAACATTAATTTATCTACATTCAATATTCGTTTGAAATCAATTTACCGAAATCAAATCAAAAATCAATTTCAATGACAAATTCTTCTAAAGTTTTTGAACTCCAGATATTATTATATTAAAAATCTGATAATTGCAAAATAAAAAAATAAATAAAATAAGCAATGTAAAAAATAGACTTATTAGAAAATAAAATTTTACTTAAATAATTAAACTTCAGATGACACAGATATTTACTATGAAACGACAATCCGTTTTTTGCCACATAAGTCTATAAAATGTTACTTTTGTGATGAAAAGATACATTTTCTCATGAAAAGTAATCAGAATATAAAAGTTAAACTTTTAAATATTAGAAATTTGTTGTTAATTTTACAAAGTGTTAGAAGTTTTTCACAAAATATTCATAAAACTGCTATATTAATATTTACAATAGAGGATTCGAAATACACTTCTGGCCACCGTAATGCAACACCCTAAAGGAAGCATGGAAATTGAGTGAAATTTACATCATGCATTAGCGGAGGTGAGATATGTAAATGATTAGAATTTCAGTGCAGGCACACATCACGCGGGCCTGTGGTGCCAGTTCAAAGCGCTATTTAAGGCTTAGATATTTCGACGATTACAAGTTCGGCAATTGTGTTTTTCTAGTGTGATTTAAAAAAAAAAAAAACGATCAATTATGCCCCGTAGAGAACAGCGATCATTTTTTGATCAAGTATCCCAGTTCGACAGAGGAAGGATAGTGGCCTACCGAGTTGGTGGATTATCTTTCAGGGATATTGGTAGTTGTGTTGGACGAAACCAAACAACTATAATGTGCATATGTGATCGTTGGATGCAGGAGGGTACCTCCTGCATCCAACGACTGACCGACGTGTTCGATTGCCTCCACTTTAGAGCACCACTTCACGTGATGAAGGCAAATTGTGAGCATGGCACTGACGGGCTCAGCCACATCACGAACATTAGCACAGCCCATTCAGTCTGTAATGCATCATTCAGTGTCTGCGCGCACCATTCGACACCGTTTACAACAGAGCAGTCTGTCCACTAGCCATCCTTTGCTTCGTCTACACTTGACACAGAACCACAGACGTCTCCGCCACAAATGATGTAATGAAAGAATGTGGACGGCAGAATGGAATGAAATTGTCTTAACTGACGAGTCACGCTTCTGTTTGTAACACCACGACGGTCGTATTCGAGTCAAGAGACACCGTGGACAGAGGATGATGAACAGCTGCGTTATGCAACACCAAACTTGTCCTGCACCGGGTATTATAGTACGGGTTGGTATTGGATATCATTCTCGCACTCCTCTAGTACGCATTGCCAGTATTTTAAACAGCCAGCGCTACATCTCTGAGATCTTGGAGTCAGTTATCCTTCCGAACCTTCAGGGTTTACCCACAGCCATATTTCAACAGGATAATGCACGACCACGCATGTCATTCATTGTCCAAGAGTTCTTTGTCAATCGCCAGAATGAATTGCTTCCCTAACCAGCTCGCTTTCCGTATCTTTCGCCGATAGAAAACATGTAGTCCATGGTTGCTCAACGATTGACTAAAATTACATCCCCTGCTGCCACACCAAATCCACTTTGGCAACGTGCGTAAACTGCTTGGTCTGCTGCACCCCAAGCACACATCCAAAGTCTCTTTCCATGAATGTTGAGGCGTGTTGCAGTGGTGATCTCCAATAATGGCGGCTACTCTGGCTATTGATTTTGGCAGGAACCACACTTCACAGAAGTCTATAAATTTTATCATTTGATGCTTGGTCAACATGTTATCCACAAAATAAATTTTTTTGTAATCTCTTGTCATTTTTGGTGCTCCAATTTGGGTGGCTAGCAATGTATTACGAACGAAAACTAAAATTTATATACAAGAAAAATTGCTAATTTTTTAGCAAAGTTTAGGGACATCAAAATGTATTGTAGAATGGAAACAAAAATTTATTTTTGGAAACTCTATTTTCATATTTTTACAATTTTCCCCATTTATAGCGTTTTTGATATCAGAGTTTTGGCCCATTGATTTTGTCAGCAAACTTGCACAATTTAAAATTAATGCAATATTTGTGATAAAAATAAGCAAAGACTTCAAAGTTTTTAAATAAATCAAAATACTGCAGGAACAAGAATAAGATTTAAGTATTATCTAGGAATGTGTGGAATAATTTCAAATCTTTCAAATTTTCTTTCATTCAGATATTGTTACTATTTTATATCTCAACAAAACCCACAGATCCAGGTTTTGTGAGCTTAATGAGATGTTTATCGCTGAATGGTGTATTTAAAAAGTATTTCTTATCATCATATAATATTGTGTAGAATAACATTGCACAAACACGCATCTATTGATATCCTCACCTCACAAAACTGTTTGAATAACACTTATGTTCTCAGTAATTAATTGATTTTAATATTTTTCTACTCCAAAATCTGCTTTGAAGAAGCGAATTAAAAACATTTTCCATTAATATCGTAAACTGAAAATATTATGTACTGAAAAAATAGTTTGCCCTACAATCACAATCGTCTTTCTTTTAGTGTCAAACTTCATTTTCATAGAGCATAGAAAAATAGCACGAAATATTGGTTACAAATATTGAAGAAAATCGGAATGAATTTCTCTCTCTCAACTGGGAATTATGAAATGAAATTGGGGTGTTGTAAAAGCATCATGGAAATGCAAATATGGAGATAATCAAGGTCAAGATGATGAGTCGGCAGCAAATCCATGGTGAGCAAATGAAGCTGTTTGTAGAATTATTCAAATAGTTTTCAATATATTTTGAAAATAACTGATTTACTACATTAATTTACCATTTTAATAATTCATTTTGTAAAAAATTAAATTATTTAAAGCTTTTTCCAGTTACGGATTTACAAGTGTTAAATTATAAATTCGTCAAAAAGTGGTTTGAAAAGTGGAACACATGTATAATAAAAAGTTATTTTATCAGATGGGTTTAATCAAATGAAGATATTTGTGAAATAGAAAACTTTCTCTGTTTATTAATCAATATATAATGAAAAATAGCATAAAATTTTACCAAATTAGCAAAAACTTTGGAAGTTTTAACTAAAAATACTAAATTATTATTTTTCAAGTAATTCTTCATTACTATAAAAATTATCAAATTATTAAATTATTTATTAATATTATTTTAAAATCATGTACGCATATCAAAAGTAACGCTTGAAATTAGTAAAGAGCATAGTATGATAAGACCCCCACTTCTAACATACGATTACATTGGTTTGTCCCTCTGATCATCTTTTGCATTTGAGAGCTGATCCAATCGCATTGCTTCAATCATCTATATTTAAAGTGGAAATGAATTGTTAAACCGAAGTCAATGCTAATCACTCATCTGTCAATTCAACAAATATTATATATATATGAAAATAGCATATGCCTTTCATTAATTTCAATCGCATTAATTTTCGGCTATTCTACATTATTTGTGACGAATGTTTAGTTTCTTTTTATTTATTTTCAAAAAGTCGTGCGATTGTTTAGTACTCTCGAAGTCATATTATCCTACTTCAGCGTGTTTTTCATTTTAAAGCATCTTTTTATATTTTAGTGATTGTACAGTTATAACTTGCCATTTTCATTTATCCATGACAAAAATAGCTAACCTTAAGTCAATAGTATACACTCTTATCTATCAAAAAAGGCAAATGTTCCAATATTTGCCTTTTATTTGTTTGCGTAAATACTGGTTGAATTAGTCCTCATAGGCAAAGGGGGAACCATCAAACACATTGCTATTTTTATAATAGAAAACAAACGCGAGACGACTAAGTGTTTTTGGTATTTTTGTTACAAAGGAAAAAAAAGTAAAACAAAATTGTATATTTAATCAGGATTCCAACATGTTTACTTTGGATTGCTCTTTATATTGTTTTGCAACATAAATGGAAAGTTATATATATAAGCTCATTCTTCATAGTAAAAATTATTATTGAAATTATAAAATAAATTAGAATATATTTTACTATTTACATATTGGTAAAAAAATAGAGGAATAAAACTGCTTAATTTCATTATAAACACAACTAATTCAATTTCTTTATTGCCAAAAAATAAAACTTTCTTTCGAATTGTTACCAAATTTTTTTTCAAGATATTAGTACAAATCAGGTTTAAAAATATGATCATTAGAAAAGGATCTCTTTAATAGGAAACATCAAAACTTATTTTGTGAGTTACCTTAAATTTATGATGAATAATTAACTTTGCAACTCTAGACTAAAATTTAATTGAAACTAGATGCAAATCATAAATGTATATCTAGATCAAAATCTATATATTTCTTAAAAATAAATTTCATTAGCAATTTGCCAAAGAGATAAGCACTTAATAAGGAAAATATTTTATAAGTTTGAGTGATGCAGGAAAAAATACCATATATTAGTAAACTGGAAATGAAGAATTAATATAGACTTTATTTTGTAATAGAAACATAGAAGTTTGTCCCAAATATATTTCTAATCGAAATTTCTGGGATATGATTTTAGCATGGAAATATTATACAGAAAAACAAGCACATCCACTTTTTTTACTCTCTCATAAATATTTTTGTCAATTAACTATCTTAACAGCATATCTATGAAAGTATTTGCTTCAGGTTTAAATTAATTAATAACTGCAAAAGGGTCTTTAAAAATGATACATTTGATTTAGACATTTAAAAAAAATAGTGAAAATCTTCAAATAAATAGTTTTTCAAGTTCACATTTTTAAAATTTATCTTTAGCTCTTACTTGAAAAGTTAATAATTTTAGGAATATAATTCATAATTATAGAATTATAATTATATGAAATTCCACATTCATTTTGAATGTGTTTTAAAATTATATGTAAATTTAACATAAACAATAAAATGTTAATTGATAGCAACATCAATGAAATTGCTATAATTAAGAGCTATTTAGAAAAATTTAAGAAATTCTTATTATGTGAGTCTAACAAATAAATAAAAACTATAATAAACAAAATTTCAGCGATTTCATAATGTGTAGCATTCTTTATCATGAGGGAAGACAGCCGTAAACTATGTACACGAGAACGCACACTGGGTATGAGGCCTAGTTTTAAACTTTTGTTAAATAATACTATCATACCATTCTAAATGCATTATATGTTAAAATCAGATATTATACTTATATGGAAAATAAATAATTAACAAAAACTACACATAATTTAAGCATACATTTTTTTGTAAATGTATGCGGTATTTACGTTCATAAGAAACTTTTATCATATTTGGCATGTGAGGATTGTTTTGTCTTTTTTACTGAGCAAATATGACATACTTTTCTTTGACCAATTTTCTTTAAATTTTTCTAATTAACTTGGTTCACATGAAAAAATGCTTAATTAATTTTGAAATGCTTAATTGAGTTTTTAGAGGATATGATTGATGTTTGCTTTGTTTTGAATGTATTCTTTCATAAATTTCAATTTATCATCTTTTTAATTTTATGAAAGTCTGCCAATATAAAAATTATGAGGCATGAAGAATTAAAATATCTTAACTTTTCCTGAATTTGAATCATCCTGAGAGTCATTATCTTTTCCCATTGGAGATTTATGTTTCCTAGAAATTTCTTTCTTAATCTATCAATAAAAGAAGACATTCATCAATTTTTCATCTGATGGTACATTTTTAGCATAGCATCAAGTCATTTTATTTTTTCCTCACACAGCTAATATTTCATTTCACTATAAGACCCAGAAAAAATTTATTAAAATCTAAATACATTAGCATCAGGATTTAGAGATCCTAACACCATCGATTAAAGAAGAATTCAGAAACATTGGAATTACAACATCTAGATAGTAGTTGACAATGGATACCATTACTGCAGATCTGAAATACTTTTGAAAAAAGCGGATACTTATATTCAGTGTTTAAAAAGGATTGGACCTCTAAGACACAGAGTGCACACAATTGAGGGTTGAAAATTGCTAATAGTTAAATAATTGATCTTTAAGCTTTAGATTTTATTAAAATTTATTTATCTGCATTCTATACTTCTATTTTTAAAAATATTTTTGAATATATACAGTGAAAATGACTCTAAAAATATAAATAACAAATATTATACATAGAATACAAATAACATATTTTATTTACAATAACATAAACTATTTACAAAGGTGGAGCACCATAGGCATCAGGCATCCTTTCAATTGAATACCTAGAAATAAAAACAAAAGATCAGAGCATTACACATAAAAAAAAACCTTAATCAGCATTTTTATAGAAATAATTTATCTTTATGCCCAAAACTAAAGTAAATTCGATTTCTAAAACTCAATTTAAATAAAATCCATAACCAAGAGAAAAAAATTTGACTCTACATATAATACAAAATATTTATTATATAATAAATAATATAGGGGTTAAGTTAAGAATTTAGGAAATATTAACTGGAATATTTGCTGCAACAATAAAATTATATGGCACTGTTTTGTATTACTTAAGCTACTAATTAAATGTTTGAATTTTTTTTAGAATTCCTTTTCTTTGAGATACAATTTTGCAAGCTTCCTGTATGTTCTCTAACACTAATTAAATAGAATTATATCTCAATTATTACATAACTGCTTTTTAAAATCTTTTAATTAATAAAAATATGCTATTATTATTATATTTAACAAAATAATTAATTCACTAAAATATAATTATGAATTTTATATATTGTTATAATTTAAAATATTATAAAGTTGAAGGTTAAATACTTTGATATTCTTTTGAGAGGAACTGAAAGCTTTTAGTGGCATTATGGTAGCTTTTTGAATTCAGCCTTTAATTTTTTAGTGGGTCAATAAAACTGAACACTAAGCATGCTTGTGAACTTAACACTGGTAGTAGTGAGTTAAGCTGACCACCTAACCGGGATATATGCTTTGCACTTCAGGGCTTTTTTAAGGAGGAGATATGAAAAGTGTGGGCTTTGTCCTCTGGGGGCTGTCAAGCCACTGAATTCAGTTTTGCAAGTAATTATATTGATTTAAAACTAAAATAAAATAATGTTTACAAAATGAACAAATGAAAAATAAATTATATTTATCTGAATTTTGGTTCATTAATTATCAAATTAATAAAAGGTAGTTTTATTTTGGTAGTAAGACTGGTTAATGACATATTAAGTCGAGAAAGCAAATAAGATCAATACATAATATTTCAAATGAAAAGGATACAGAATAATTCTTTAGTTAAAATAAAAATTAATTTATTGGATGAACTTTCACAAAAGGTATGTTAGATTGCAAACTAAGAATTAAAATTATCTTAGATATAAAAAAAGATAAAAATGAGATGAAGACTAACAAAAAATATAACCACTTTAAATTAATGAAATAATTAAACTGTTTGTAGAAAGTAATCTTATGCCTTAAATTAGGTTTACAGGGTTCAACTTTTTTAAATAATAATGGAAATTAAAAAAAAATTCTAAACATAATAAATACTTTACTTACCTATGATTATTAATGTACATTATTGGAACACCTGGAATTTTTCGTATCCTTCTTTTTAGATCTTTATCACAAGTTGCAACAATGTAACATTTATGCTATAAAAATTAGAAATATATGTTATTTTTATATCATTTTCTAACTAAGCACTAATATTTTTAATAACTAATAATTCTTATCACAAGCATTGGAATTGATATACTAGAATAAATATACTAAGTTCTTAGATAATACTCAAATTTTAAACAAATCATACCACACAGTGGAAAGATAGTATTGCAGGCAATAAAAATGAAAAAGCAAAGCAAATTAATATTTTCTTGAACATAAGAATACATTATTTACCTATATAAAAAATTGCTGTAACAATAATTGTAAAGATATTTTTACAAAGTTTTTAGATTTGGACCAACTAACAAGTTTTAAACATCATTACTTAGTTTAGTTTTAATCATTCCATTACAATAATCAACCTTAATATATGACCATAATCCCCAATTACTATTAAAATTATAAAAAAAAATCATAAGAACATTTTCTCATGTCTTTTATTACATTATTTAACTAAACAAAGACATTAAAGTGGGTAAACACTTTGACTGTAATACTTACAGTTAAGCAAATATGTATTTAAGGTCAGCATTTTACTTACTTGTGTAACTCTTTGTACAATACAGTCATCAGCATATGTACCTTTATGCATACAAGTTAATCTTTGAAATCTAGGATCCTTAACTATCCTGTAAATGAAAAATTATTTAGAGAAACATTATTAAATAAACATTAAATGTATAATATAAATGTAAGATATAACATAAAATTAATAATCTGAATGTCTTATCTCCCCATCTTAAAAAAACATTCTTGGAAAATTCTTTATTATAGTTATATTACACAATTATATGCAGGCAACCATTTTTTTTGAAACAGCATCTACATAATGGTCACATGTTATATATCAGGAAACAAGAAAAGTTCTGTTATTTTTAGATAAGGCAAATTACAAATGCATCAAGATGTGAATAAGTTAACATAAAGCTACCTCCAGTATTTTCAAATAGGTGATATATGAGACTTGTACAATGGAAAGTTTTAAGGAGTTCAGTTTAGTTTATTAATCAGAAAAAAGGTTATTAGAGTCTGTTTGTTATATAAGTAAAAAATTGAGAACAAACGTTACTTAGACTAGCTGGAAAATATGCATGGCATTTAGGAATAATGAAGTAATTAAACATACTGAACAAAGGTAGCATTGCAAATGATGTTTCAGTGATTAATTGCTCATAGATGCATAACATTTAGGTACACCGTCTTAAATAACGATGACTTGAAAAGTACTACCACAGAGGATATTTTTTAAATGTGTCAGAAACTTGCATTTAAGTTCCACATATCTAATGAAATCCTTTGTGATCACTTACTCATACTAGGAAAGGTATGAAAGCTAAGCCAATGCTCTCTTATAAACTTACTGAATGCAATAAACTTCATAGGCTATCCATTTGTTCATCCCTTTTTTCCTGGCAGAAAAACATATCCTTTCTAGATATTTGCTGAAGTGTGATGAAAAATGGATTCAGCATACCAGCTTAAAGTGTTCACATCATTGGTTGCCATGGATTCCTGAGACTGCAAAAAATATACTCCATTACTAGAAATTGCTACTCTATGCAGGGTAAACACTGGCTGGCACTGTCCACCATGATTTCTTTCCAATGTGAATCATTAATGCTTCTATCAACATGCAACAACAGGAGATTGAGCGAGAATCCTCACATAAGAAAGAGTTAGTATTGATGAACAGGAAAAAGGTTTTGTTCTTGCAGGACAGCATAAGACCACTAATGGGGCTCTGAAAGTGACTACTGCCTTATAATGGGAACTTCTTTATCATTCTCCCTATTTCTCAGACATTTTCTTAAGGGATTAATCATTTATTCCATTCAATATCACAAAACCCATTCGCATAGATAATCACATGTGAATGAGAAGGTTTTGTGATATTGAAGTGATCAAAACTGTTGTGGCCCTTTTTTGCTTCTAAAGACAGGGCATTTTATCAAACAGTGTACATGAATTTGTATCTTACTAGGGCAAGGTTGCCACATGTAATGGTGCTTTCTTCAACGAATGAAGTCCTTTTGTCATACCAATAGTACATCTAGAATTTTTATGTCACACAGTGAGAAAACTTTAATCTGATATTTGCTTGGTAAATAATAGGTTAATTTCCACATTTCCTATTGTGACATTTATCTTTACTTTTGTCATGGAGCCCATTTATTTTCACTTTTATTTATATACGTGAATGATTGATGTGTATTGTAATGATTATTTTAACACATGAACTCTAATTCAAAACCTCTAGAAAATGCCTCTTTCTCTCTCTCAATATATATATATATATATTCCATTCATGGAATAAATATATATATATTTATTCCATGAAATTGTATGCAAAACAAATGCAACAAATCTTTAAAGTGAAGAGTCATTACTTATGTGTGCATATATATATATATATTATGTATATATATATATATATATATATATATATATATATATATATATATATATATATATATATATATATATATATATATATATATATATATATACATGCATACAAATGGCTCTTCACTTTTTTCTTGTTTTTGTTTAAATGAATGCATTCAGACTAATTTAAAAATACTGTAAATCTCCATCATTTTATTGCTCGACCAAAAGACCATACAATCCATCTGAAATAATCTATACACTAAAACGGCAAAACCATATAAGTTGGTAGTTATTTATATATTTACATAAATATTTATTTTTTAAAGCTACATATATTCACACTAATTTTAAACACATTTACCATTATATCTATTTTTTATTACTTTATCTTTCAGGAGAATAAGATAAAATTTAACTGCACAGATTTTAATTTTCTAATCTGTATTTTATAATTTGAAAAATATCAGTTTTTTTAATTTTAATATTTACAAGTCCATGAAATCTGTTACATCTTGTAGGGAAACTGCCTTTAATATGTGAATTTAATATGTCAAACTACTATGAATTTCATAGTTTTTTGTAAATGCATACACAGCAATTATTATTTTTTATTAATTTCAGTGCTAAAGTTGATTTTTATGATATTTATAATTTATAGGCACAATAAAGATTATATTTAGTTTCAGAAGCCTTTCCATCCTTTGTGATTTTATATAAATATACAGAGTTTTAATAAAACTTGCAATTTTTAATTTAAATATTTACAAGAATAAGTATTAGAAATTGTGGTTTTAAGGCAAACTTAATTTAAAATTTTTACTGTGTGATCCATCACACTTGTCTAGAGGTGTCAAGAGAGAGCAACCAAATTGAGATATGAATATTTAGCTTATTCTATTAAACAATTCATCAACCACTACATAGTACTGCATAAATGCTGATTAGAATTAGATTCCAATTAAAAACATTTGGCTTTATTATTGTATTTCAGGTTAGTATAAAATTTCAAAAAAATACCAACTTACAAATACTTACATTAGAAACTATTTAATATGCAATCGGCAAAAATGAGATACACAATGCAATATAAAAAGATTTTGATTACCGTTCAGTTAATAAATAAAATGTTAAAATTCCTTATCTGAGATTGAATGACAGTGAGAATTTTAACTCTCTGTATAATGTTCATTTATAAAATAAAAAGTCAGAATTCTTTGTAACAAAAAATTAATATAACAATTTTAGTTATTTTAGTAGTCTAAGCTATCTTGTAGGTTAGCATTAACATAATATATAAAACAATTCTACATTATAAGTTAAGAGTAATATTTCAAACAAAGCTGTATTGATATTTTTCTACTAAACCGCTGTTTTATTGTCTGGATTACACTCTATTGCACTGTTGAAAAATTCACACTTCAAATGTGGAATAAAAGTTAGCTTGTTTTGGTGGTAATTCACTAAGGAGTAGCAATATACCAGAAATTGAATGTAATAAATTGTAAAACAGTGAATGCATTGTTGTTTATCATATTTTTCCTATTATAAAACTATCCATCTTAATTATATAAAAAATTAGTTAATTGTTAACATGAAAGAAAATTTGATTGTTTTTTTGCTCTATAATCACTTTTTGCACACAAGTGCAAATTGAACCAGGCAAAAAATTACTAGTTCTTTTAAATCTGTCAATATTTTTTAATTTTCTATAGACATTTTTTCTGTCATACTTTATCACAACTATTTTACGTTCTCTCTTCATAATATTAAAAATATTCATACATATAAATATCAATAATAAATAAGAAAAAATAATACTTGAGAGCCAAGCGGAATTTGCTTCCTAATTTTTCCAATTCTCCAAGGACACAATCTGTGATATAAGGAATACCTGTAGAGCAATTTTTATTTTTTAATACATTTGTACAAAAAAAAAAAAACTATTAAGTTTATAATAAAGACTTTAGAAAAAATATGAGATAATAAATATTATAAAAGCTACTGAAAATTGTATTGTTTAATGTCTTCAGTATAACACATAAAAAAGTAGAGTTTTATTGATAACAATTAAACTTTATGTTTACCCTTGATTCAGAAACTGAAAAGGAAGTCTAGTAATTTTTTAAATCTTAATACAAGTACATTTTAATAGACCCAAAATTCAAAATTAGTACCTAAATGTTGTTTTACTAATTATAACAAGATTCTCAGCTATTAATTTTCAGCAATGTAAATTATTTCAGTAAACAGATTATCATGTTTAAAGAAAGATTAAAATAATTTGTTATGCTATTTTAATGGACATAAAAATGACATATTCATGCCCAGATATTAATTATTTCAACAGTTTTTGCTAAATTAATTAATGATTTAAATTATTATGTCATAAACTTAAAAATTTCAGCAACAAATTAAAATTTTCTTCCAAAGATAACTAGTATGGTCATTAATATTATATTTATCTATATATATTAATTATTTTTAATTTAATATAACATAAAGTTTGGGATATTTTTACAGCACCACTTTAAAACATAAAGAAATGTGAAAAATTATTCAATAAAGTTATGTATAAAAATAAGTGGCAAAGAGGAAAATATTCTGTATGTGTTAATACATAAAATAACATAAAAAATTTTAAGATCTTAATGAAGATAGTAGTTTACTTTCAGGACAGTTTAAATTTTTATTAATGAGAAAATTAAAAATTCTTATGAACCACCAAGAATTTTCCAGCAATATTTTAAGTACAAAAGCCTATAACCATAAAGAACAGTAATATCTAAATTTGAAGCTTATAAATAATGGGCCGACCAATGGCTGAGTGGTTAGCGTTCCTGACTCTTGAGCTGTGGGTCCCGGGTTTGAATCCCGGTTCGGGCATGGATGTTTCTATCTCTCTATGTTTCTCTGTCCTTTCTTGTGTGTTGATGTATGAATGTGGCCCGCCCTATAAACGGGTATGTGGTGGTATGACGCGGGTAATGCTACTCGCCTCTGTGACTTGGTTCACAGGTGCCCGCTGGGTAACGACAAATGAGTAGCAGTTTCCGGCCTTGTTGTGGCGAAGGGTTAGTCACCCAAGTGCCCGCCGTTATTTAAAAAAAAATAAATAAATAAATAATGGGGGGAGAGGGATATTTTAAAAGTAGAAGAAATATGAAATCAAAATTTATGAAATAAAATAGAAGCTGATGATATCTAACAGATGACCAAAACAATTAAGTTCAAATTTAAAAGATATTATAATATTATTTAAAAATAAAAAATAATCAAACGATAAGTAAATGTAAAATAAATAGCAGTTATTGGTAATAGTTAGAATATTATGTGTACAAATGTTTTACAAAACAAGTATAAATATTTTTAAAAAAATTTTTTACAAATAAAGGATATAAAACACTTACATTTTGAATACAAACAATCCATCATTGAAGTAAATACATCTAGTTTGTTTTTGATTGAAAAATTTACAAAATTTGTATCAACAATAATATGATATGGTGGTCCAAGTTGAGTATTGTATTTGAAGAATAGGGCAGAAGAATATTGAGGTCTGGAAGCAAAAAATTATATTTAATTTATAATCATTATCAAGCAATGGATATTTAATCATTCAACACCTATGTAATGAAATAAAATAGTAAATTAATATTAACATGCTTTAAAATAAACAAAAATGAATATGCCTTAATAAGAAAAATCGGAAAATAAAAATACTATTATGTAAGTTTTATCATAAGTTAAACCTGTAGATTACTGTATCAGAATGAAATCTCACGATCTTGGGACATAATCTAATTTGGACTTGGAAAAATTCTATGGTTGCTTAAACCATAGAATTTTTTGCATTTATGCTTGAAATATTTGAAGTTGTGATATAAAATAATAAAAATGAATAAAATTCAAACATCCCAATTTTCGTAATTGTGTGAAGCTAGTGTAACATATAAATGTTGGTAAATTGAATTTGAATTTTTTTAGCATGGAGATTGAGAAATAGTAATATTCAAAGTTTAAGTGCAATCATTATTTTGAAAGCGGGGTATTGCACGAAATGATATAATAGGTGAGCGAGATAACTGTACAGGTCTTGCAGGAAAATTGTATACCCCACCAAACTGGCCCATAGAATATTATTGCTATTAGTTATCAAAATCTGATGCAAGCATTCCATTTTACTAAAAAAAGTGTAAAAAATGTAAGTATATTTATTAAAAAGCAGTGTAAATGTTTAAATGAGTTTTGTACTTCTGTTTAATTATTAGTTTCATTGTATTATTATCATTTAATTTGTGAGATTGTTTTAACAACATTTATTGTGAAAATAGTAACTTCCAAAGTTGACAAATAAGTCCGCACTGTCAATGATACCTTGGCAAAAAATCATAAGGTTGTAAGTTTGATATCCTCCTCCAAGTGATTTCTCACCAAATCTAACATCCTTTGGTTTGATTGTAGTGTTGACAATTTGAGATTTTGTTTTCATTATAGCGTTGCAAAATTGAGTTTTTGTTACTTTACAGATTTTTTGTTGGCAAATTTGGTTTTTCTTGTGTTTTACATAATTTTTATGTATATGGTTCTTTTCAGTGGCAACAGTATTTGAAGTTTTCCTTTTACTTTCAAATTGAACTTTTTGTTCTACATTTACTGTTGTTTCATTGTCCAAACATCGTAAACTGTTCTTTTTTCAATTTCTTTTTATTTATATATTATAATTTCTTTATATATTTTTTAAAATTTATTATTATATTTTTCTTTTGTATTTTCCACACTGTAAACTATTTTTTTCCAATTTCTTTTTATTTATTATTGTATTTTTCTTATATATTTTTCCATAATATCACCAAGCATATTTGACATGTGAGCTTGACGTCATATCAAGTAAGTCCATTATTATTATTTGCTTATCTTTTTTACTGGTTGTATTGAAGAGAAATCAAACCCAATAAAAAGTTTTTATCCATTTTCTAGTTACATTTTTTTAGATTTTTAATACTATTATGTGATTTAAAATTTTCTAAAACGCATAATTTTTTTAATTTTGGGAAAATTACAGAGTAAAAAACATGCTCTTAACTTGCAGACGAAAAAAGTACCCATGGTCGCCAAAGAGGGGGGGGGGAATATCAAACTAGTTCCTTCATAAGTTAATGTTTTAAAAATTATGAGTTCATAGGACAAATAAGTGCAAAGTTAAAGACTTATTATAGGAATGTTCTGAAAATTTCCAGGAATTGCACAAAAGTAGTATAAATATTGACTTTAGCCAAACTGCTGACTGAAGAACTGTGAATAAAGTATTTGTTTAGAGGAAAAATAAATATTTATTTCTAGGTCATCATATCCTCATGTATAAATAACAATACAAATTCAATTTTTGCAATTGACTAATAATTCTGTAAAACAATATAGATATAAATAATAATTAAATGAGTGCATATTTTGATATATTCCTTTAAAAAAATTATGAATTGTTTTAATAATTTAATGGTTAGAAATAAGAAAAACATTATATATTTTACATTAAGATTAAGTTTTTTGTTAGTTGAATTATTAATTTTCAACAGTCAAAGTTACCCAAAAACCCAACCCAAAAGACAATGCAGCAGAAGACACATGTGCAACATCCATCTCCATGGTTAAATGATAACTGGGATCAAACATGAAACTTTTTATCTATTTTTGTCCTACCACTAGATCACAAGACACCCAATCAAACACAATTTAAGTTTTATTTTTTAAGTTAAATGATAAATAACACAAAGTATATAAGAACAAGAAAGTATTAATATAATAAGTCACTTTGACAGTTAAAACATATATAGAAAATAAAGAAAAATATATCATTTTTACTTATTTTATTTTTAAATAAAGTAAAATTTAAAATTTTCTCATATTTTAATTATCAATGCAAATAAGAATTTTTATTGAAATACTTAAAATTTAAATGTAAAATATAATAATTTATTAATTAGATCTTGTAAAATTTTAATTGATTAAGTAACTGCTAAAGTTCAAATATACTATGACTTACAATATACAATTAACGTCTTCATTGTTAAATTATTTATGCTTTATTAAATTTGTCTGGCTATTTTTTAAAGATCTCCAAGAGGATAGTAACCTGCAATAACCATAAGACATAAAATATAAAGAGAAAACACTTTGGATGTTCTAAAATGTTCTTTCATTCAAAATATCATTAAATTAGTAAGAGCTATAATGAACTTAAGATTTACTGAATTTAAAAATTAAAGACCATGTTCAAAACAAATAATGTTGTGAAATGCTATATTTAAACAATCTGTACAATATTGACATAACAATTCTACATATAACAAAATAATTTGTCACTTTCTTTTTTTATTTTATTGCTGTACAGATTAAGAATTTTTAAACACCTAAACTGTCTTTTATAAATTTCTATCAGTTTTTATACTTGAAATTTATATTCAAAACATTCAATTATTTGTGGTTTTATAATGGGCAACCTCATATAATCATAATTTTAAATGATTTTTCTATTAGCAAATATTTTAAAGAAATTGGCAAAGTATAGGGCACATAAATGATATGTTACTAAGCTTTGCATGATGTTTTATCAGAATGAAAAGGTATTTAATATGTGGAGTGCCACCACCTGTACACTTTCACTGGTACCACAGCGGTAGCTCATGCGCACGGCAGAATAAAGGTCTCGTTCTTCAGCCAGTGTGGAAGCAACAAATAGCTCTTCATTTGTTATAAAAAATTTCATTATTTTTGTTAAAATCATTATTGCATTATTTGAAATGACAACATTAATCACTAAATTAATATTGTCAGCATTAAATAAAACAATATGATATAAAGGGAACAATCTTAATTAACCAACTAACACATACATGCACAAATAAGAAAAAAAATTTACCTTGATGTAAAACATTTAAAAAGTTTTATTAATAAACTTTATAGCCTCCTTGTATTTTATTGTTTAATTTAAAAAGTAGACTTAAAACACATTAAAAATTTAAAAGCATTCTTTTTTATTTATGTTTACTTCATTAAAAGTTTTATAAACTTAATATAACTTATTTCTTAAGACAATTTTTATGCACATCAAAAAATTTAAATTAGATTAATAAAAAATGGTCTTACACTTCTTTTATTTTAGGCTGATCACTTTCCTTCTTTTTCCGAATAACACGATCTTTCTTGTTTCTGCAAATTGTATGCAAAAAGCAAAATTAAATGCTTAATTTAAAAGTGGAAATTAACCTAGCATAAAATTTTTACACAATTCAGTAATAAAAAATGAAATTGTTTTTAAACCTATTTAAAAATTTTATACATAAGTGAATTTATAAATTAACATAAAAAATAAATGAGAAACAATATTAAAAAAATACTGCATAAATAACAAGATTAAAATAAACTTTACACCTTAATTAAAATTCTTAAAATAAGCTTTTTTAATAGAATCACTATTTTTTAGGTTTTATTCTTGGAATATTCCAAGTGATTTAAAAAGTTAATGAAGCTTAACCTTTTAAATCACAAAAAAAGAAACAAAGCATTATTTGCTCTCAAAATTTAAATAGCAGTAAACTTTTACATTTTTTTTAACTCCTGAATTATATTCTCTATTTTTAATATTGATGAGGATGTTAGAAAATCAGCAGTAAGGATCATTCCCTTCTTTACAAAGTACTTTATATAATTCTGATTAAAATACATAAAAATAATGAAACTGAAAATATAAAAGGATTCATGATTGTTAGAAATTTATTCATAGGAATGTTGACTATAGGTTACCTCAAAGTTGTCTCAGAATATTGGGTTCAATCAATAAATTTATAAAATACTATTGTAAATGTGATATTTTAATTATTAAAATATTGTAAATGATCTTTCTTTGAGATTTTCTATTAGTTATATTCAAAATTGTATTTGGCTATAAATAGGGTTTAACGAGTCATAGTTAATAATACCAATTACCTAAATTGTGTTATCACTCAAGTGTTATAGCCAGGATCAAACAGCCATCACCAGGCTTATCAGTGGATGTTTGAGGATCTATGTCCTATTCTTATGAAAAAAGGTCCTATTCTTATCTCATCCTATTTGAAGTTTGCTGATCATCAGATCACAACTGACTATATTTTAGATTGTCTGAGGCTTTCCAGAAATGTTCTTTTCACAGATCAGATTTAGCATTGCTAAACACAAGAGATATTTAACATCAAAGACAATTAAAAAAAGAAATATTAAAACAATTGTCTTCATATGCCTCAATTTTCTTTTGGTATACAAATTATGCAGCAATAATTTAACATCCAATTCGATAGCATTGAATTAATGCAGATTAATTTAGTTTGTTTTGGATTCATTATAGCTAACAATAACAAATTATTGGGATTCACAATTGAGAACAATAACATGCCCATGGAATTTGGTTCTTACTTTTAGATTGCAATAAAGTTATCAATAAAAATTTTCATTACAGTGCTTTTACAATCTCAATAGCCATTACTAATGCTTTTTATTCCATCTTCATTATTCATACATGTTTATTAATATAAAAAATAGGATTCTAATTTAATCATTATTGTAGTTAATTTTAAAACATTAAGGGAAATATCTAATTTTGTTCCTCCATTATGACTAAATATAGTTACAGCACTAATATTTTATTGCTACAGAAATTTCAGTAACTATAAATTTTATTAGATATGTTGATAGCACAAATTAAATAATATACGAGGATAAAAATGAACTGACATAAGTTAAATAAAAATTGACTAAATAAATATCTAACATTTATTTAAACAATATTTTTCAGTTTTTAAATTAGAAAATATAACTTACATTCGATTATCTTTTAAACTGATCACTTTTTTAGTTGCAGCGAACTTAGGTTGGGACTTACCCTAAAATAAAGATAATAGAACTTTGTAAAATTAATGAATTGGAGTAAAATTAATATTTCACAGTAAAGCATAATTCATACAAACCATTATTGATTCTTAACAATTAATAAGAACTTGAGGTCTAGCAAACACGTTTAATCTTTGTTTATTTATTTCTACTGCAAGCTGCAAGTTGCATTGTTTCGAATCGTTATATAGAAGGCCATGTTTATGCCAGCTTCGTAATTTTATTTTTTGAGTTGTCATTGAACTATATAGTAAAAATTATTTACTTGAAAATCGGGATAGTAAAAATTATACTAGAAAAAAATCATGATCAAGAAATATGTACATAATTGCTCATGTATATTTTGTGCGTAAATATTGGTTAAAATATCGCATTTCAAAATATTCACTTCAGAGAAAAGTCGCGAAATTTTGATTCAGAAAGCAAATAAACTTTTTTAATGGGAACTGAAGTTACGGAGCAATGTTTATATTTTGTTGTTGTTATTGTATTCTGTCGTATGTTTGTGAAACTAAGGGTAATTCTGAAATCCGTAATTATAAATTAACCGATTTAACCATTATAAATTGATTTTAGAATTTGATGATTGCAATATACAAAATTATTAATCGTTTATATTTTTATTCTTCGTGGAAGGATAATTTCTTTATTACTAAGGTATAGATTATTTTTTAAAGTTATCATTTTGTTTGAAATGCCTTCTCTAATATGAGTATGAAACATTTTATTTTAGTCTAAAATGGTTTGATTATTTATTTAACTTGGTTTTAAAATGTCTAACGTTTTTAATTTATCTTTTTTACCTTGTTAAAACTATAATTGATTTAACTGCAATTTTTATTATGTTCATGTCTTTTTAACGTAAATAAATATCTAGTTAGCCTATGAGAACACAGTAAAAAACAAGCTTTGAATATTAAATTATTAAAAGCGGCAGAACCATATGACAAAATAAATAATTTCTGAAGTCACTTTAAACTACTGTAAAAGTACATAATCTGACATACATTTTATTGAATGAAATATTAAGTTATATAATTTTTATATAGCTATTCATTTATATGCATCTAAATGTGTATTCATTTATAAACTCATACATTCATATATGACAGAGAAATATAATCCTTTTTTATTCATTCATGATGAATAATTACTGTCAAGCTTATATTATAAACAACTGTTTTTTTTAAGTGGGTTAAATACCTAAATAGATACATGTATGTAAAATCCTGTTGATCAGAAAAAAAAATAGTAATAAATAACTTGGTTTTTTGCCAGCAATGGAAAGCTATCAAATACAAGGTTATAACTTCGATAAAAACCTTTATGCATCTTTAAACAAGAGTTCATTCCAATTGTTATTATTATTTATTTATTGATATAATGTGATAAATATTTATGATTTTTTAGTGATATTGATTTTTTTTCAACAATAAAACATTCTGGCATGTGAAAAAATTCTCCTTTGAGTGTTATAATAAACTTGGATTTACTCAAATAATGGTATTGCAGTATTAAAAATTATGGATCAGTTTTACTGTTCGGTCACTCTTGGCGCGCTTCTTTTTTGCGCCAAATTTGGCGAACATTTTTACTGGAAACCCGGTGAACTAGTATTTTGGCAGCCCTATTTGACAAAAGTCTAAACTGGAAAGTGGTATGTTTATTGTTCATTATATACATAAGTAATAAATTAAGTGGTCATGAAATGAATTTCTCATGAATATTTACCAATTTAAATTCATTAATACAAAATTTAATCAAAAAAAATTTATTGATAATTTAACATTTCAACTTTATTATAAATCTGCGTTTTTTGTTAATTTTGTAAAATTAGTTGAGCATATTGATAGATACCAACAATGCATTAAATATTAGTCACTATTTCAGCCATTTTCCTTCCGCCGTTTTTCCCAATAGGAATTGCATCATACGGTCACTCATCATACATCATATGGCCTTGGTGACTTTTTTTTAATTTCGCCAAGTGTGACCGTATGGTAAAATTTTAACAAAATTATATCATACAAGTATCCATTCTAAAAGTATATTGGTTCGATGTTTCTAGTGTAGCTGTTTTAACTGTATTCATTACTTATTGTTGATATAAAGAGTTAACTGTCAAACTAAGTGTGATGATACTCTTTTTACATTTTTCATTTAGCCGACTCAGCGCCTATGATGTATTTGATGCGTCGCAATAAACTGGTCAATTAGCGTTGGCAGAGATCCGTCACAATTTTCCAACCTAAAAGCGGCCAGCGACGTATATATACGTCGCAGGTTTACCCCACAAAAGCGGCCACGACGTATATTTTCGCACAGTAGAAACCACTTCCTTTTTCTTTCCCCCTAATGAGTGGATTGATGGATGGGTCTTAATGAATCGAACCCCACTCCTCTAAGCCTTTTTTTTTGAAAACTAAAACTGGGACTGATTTTCATGCCAAATATCTAAATCATTGATTATTATCACCAAGATTCAACTCTAAAATTTAATCTTTACAATTTTACAAATAAAATGCAATTTTTTATAATAAATATCTTTTTTAAATTTTAGTCTTTAATACAATTAAGTTAGGTGATTTGATTAGGACAAAGTTTTTACATTTCTATATATTTTTTAATTTGTTTCTGTTAAAGCTTGCCTAAGTCTATTTTTGTCCATTTTCCTTCTTTTCTTAATTACTTACATTTATTTTAGTTAATTTAATTCAGTTTTTTTTGTTTTAATGACATTTTATAAACTAGTTATGATTGAGATAAGCAAATAAATTTCGTAAATGTTAATAATATATTTAATTCCCAATGAAAGAGCTCTTGCATTTATTAGTAAAATTGATGGATTTTGTATAATTAATAATATTGTCTTAAGTTATAATCATTCAAATTCATTTAATTTATAGTTTTATTTTTTGTATATTGGGGAAAAAACATACAGAATAAGTTTACTGCATGTTACATTTTAGTTGATTATTACTTTAATTTCTTTTAATATGCATTTGAAATATTGTTCATAAAATAGAAGCATCTTTTTAAAGCATAATGTAGCATGATGATCCTCTGAGTTTAAGTCAAGAATATTATATTTATGTTTTGACTATCATTTCTTTTGAAAGAAACATAATATTGAAACTAAAGTATACCAAAAATATTAATTGTTACACTAAAGTCATTATTTTAATATATCAATATTAATTAGTAATATTTTTCTTACATATTGTATGATTAAAAATTTTCACTAATAAACAAATGAAATTACGATATTTCTGATTTTATTTCTAATCTGACTTGAAAGATATTTTAATTTTTATTTAATTTTTTGTATAAATTTCATATAGTTTTTTTTATATAATGTAAGGATAATATTTTGGGAAATGAATATTCTATTATAAAAATTTATAATATTTTCAAAGCAAATTAAATTTATGATTCAATAATTTTTAAACAGTAAATTGTTCTTCTGAAAATTCAGTGAATTTTATTTAATATTTAAATATTGATAAACATTTTTATGTCTAAAATAGTTTTATACTCTTCAGAAGGTATTCTTTTCAATTAGTGTAATAGTGATTAGTTGAAATCGGAATCTTACTTCAGATAATGAATTAAACTTTAAACTTATGGAAAGTAATTATTTTTTTATAAAACATATTTAAGTAATTATTTTATAATAAAATTATTTTTAAACAAATTACTAATATGTTTGTTCAAGGAATAATTATCGTTAAAACGATCGATATTAGATACAAAAAGAGATTTTTAAATTTAATAATCTTAACTACAGAAATTCTTGTTGCAAAATGGTTTTCAAATCTTCTCCTAACTATTCTTGTTTGAAGAAAAAATTAATCCGTCACATTTATCTTTTAAAAATAAAATTGTGTATTTAATATAGGATCGACTGTGTCATTAAAATTTAAAAAGTAATGATCAGCGTATTATATATTTCGAACAAATTATTTTCTTAAGAATTAAAGTTATAAAAACAAAGAACATTCACTCAGGCAGAAAAACCTGAATGAAATAGTAAGTTAAAAATATACCAGAAATCAGGAAATATTTAAGCTTAGTTTTCTTTTCTCAAACTGCATTAATTATAACAAAATTTAGATGGCATAAAAATGTTAAATTTGATAAAAATAGAGAAATTAATTGTAGAAATTACAAAAATAAAATTCAGTTCTAAATGAAATATAAGCTTCTAAATAACTTAATTAGTTGTTCAAATTCTGCAATAGTTATTTCATATTTTTTTAAAAATACTTATGAATATAAACTCGGAAAATAGCTCTTATTTAATATAAAATAAGATATAAAAAAAATTATAAGCAATTTTTCTGCAAGAATATAATTTATTTGTATTAGTAAATATAAACTATATTAAAAAATAGCAACAAAGTCTGGGCATATATTAGTTACATGAAGACCAACAAACTTAATATTGAAAAGTCTCAATGTATTGAATAATATCAATAAAGTTTATAATACCGATTAGTTTAGAGAATTGCAGGTATACTTTAAATTTCTAACAAAAAAGTAAGAATCTTTTCATACAAAAACAACTTTTCCGACTTAAATAAATTTTTCATATGATTTAAAACACATTAACCTTTTTTTAAACCATTATTCGATATATTGAAGAATAGAAAAATAGATGCTTACAACAATTATACAACTTCTTAAATTTTCAAGTCTTTAAAAATATACCTTATCAATTTAAAAAATCATTTCCTTTCTTATTTCGATAATTTTTTCAACTTTAATTCTTGATATATAAATTTCTAAAATTCAGCATGTGAAATGTTAATGCTATTTCAGCACTTTGAAAATAAATTTTTTTGTAAGCTCGCCCTATCTCAAAAAAGTTTAAAATATACAAATATAAGTTCTTGCATTTTATCTATAAAAATATCTTTTTGTATTTTGAAAACATATTGAGATAATTTTTACAAAAGAAGATAAAAATGAATAGAAATTTTCAGACATAATAATTATCTGCATAGTCATTAACTACTTTATTAGTATTAACAAAAATATCGTACACAATAAGAAAAATTAAAATAAAATTTAACTTTGTGATTTTATTTAAAAAAAATAAAATGTAGGTAACATGTAGTTAAGGAAATTAAATTTAATTGATTAACTTAATTTTTGTAGTTTTCCCGTGTTTAGAATTTTTAAATATTTAAAATAAATTGTTCTTATGAAATTTTCTTTTCAAAATTCTACTTTACTTAAGTAAAAGTAAAATGTTTATCAAGTTTATAATTTTTATACAATTAGGATTTCTACAATCTTACATGATTTGATAAGCAAAACTTGTTTTGTATTGATTTGTTTCGATCATATTGATAATTTTATATTGTTTTATTGTGCAACAGAAGTTATAGGTAGCTACTAAAATATTTTTCACTAATTCACTTTCCATTGAATCTCTTGAAAATATTGAGAAATTAATGATCATATAAAGTTGAGTATATTAAAGGATGAGGTATTAAATTTATTTTCTCTACAATTTTTATAAATTTTCAATGGTACTATTTCAAGCAGTTTCCCATATACGTCAGGAATCCGTTTCAAGGAAGATAACTCATCACACATGTGACTTCCTGTATGAGTAGGGATGTTTCCAGTTAGTTATGGAAGGAATGAAAGGGGGTGTTCGATTGTTCTAGTTGAATGAGAAACTGGTTTCTTACCCAGATTCATTACTATACTCTAATTTAGAAGTGTGTTTTCTACTCTTGAATGATTTTCAAGTCTCAAAGAGAATAAATTTTGATATTGATGTGTAAAATATTTAAAACTGTTCTTTTTTGTCAAATTTATATTTTAAGAAACATTTAAAAAAATGGCTAGTGACAATGAAGATGAAGTTCCTCTTTTAACTACGTTTGACGTATTATCTCTGAATTAGAAGAATCTGACAATGATGATGTTAATTATGTCAGACAATAGTATCCCGTGAATAACGAAACTCAAGCCACACAATGTTTTTCATTCACGGTTTCTCCTGGAATGAAAGTACCGGAGAATTTGTTGAAATTTTTTGAATTATTTATGAACGACACTCTAATTGAAATGATTAGGGAGGAAACAAATGTGTTTATGCTGCAAATTATTTATTAGGGAATACTCTTACCCCAAATTCAAGATCAGATCAGTAGTATCCCACTGACATTCAAGAAATGAAAATTTTTCTCGGTCTTTTGATGTTACAGGGAATAATTACTAAAGATAAATACGTTCAAAAAATTATATAAAATTTCAATATTTCAATTGTACGGTACAAAACTGCTAATTTTTTATTTTCAATAAAAAAAAACTTTCATAACCAAACACATTTTCTTTTGAGAACAATGTGGAAGTTTAGATCAATAAAAATCCTAAGTAAATCAATAAATAAGCACTTTCCAGTCAATTTTTGACGTTTTAAATTTCTAAAATGCAAATATGAAATCTAATAAAGGAAATTCTAAAAAGAAAATAAGCATGAAAAAGGATTTCAGATTTAAATTGTGAATAATTTCTTATTTAAAGGAAAGAAAATTTTTCATAAAAATATAATTGGAATATTTTTATGAACAATAGTAAAATAAGTATCTTATCAATTAAAAAAAGAATAAATACGCAAAGAAAATTTATAATTCTCTATTAAGATTTAAATTTTTAATTAAGAGACTATTCTCGTATACAAAGTCCCTTTGAATTCGAGACTCTATAAACGTTTTATATTCGTAGTATTATTATGTTACGAATGAAAACATTTTTATAAAAGTACTTTTTTATAATGAAAAAATGGAAGTCTTAGTATGTTGTTAGATATTATTTTAAGGGAATTGAATCACAAGTCCACACACACACACAAAAAGAAAGTAACTCATTATAATTTTATCATTTCTCTTTTGCACTTTTGCGAAATTAAGTAATAAAGATTATTTTACTTTTTATTTTTAACTATATTAAATATCAGTTCATATACGCTAGGAAAATATGAAAAAATAATTCAAGTAATATAAACTCGTATAAACAAATCTTCTGTTTAAGTTGGAATATATTGACCATAACAGTTTAAACTACTTAGTAAATGCACTGAAATTAGGTAAAACAGATTAACTAATAAAATTAATTTTCTTGCACTTTTTCCCCAAAATATATGACAAGTGATATTTTATCTAAGATTAATCAGTTTCGAGTTGAGAAAAAGTAATTTAGGTAATAAATTTCTGCCTTAACAACTTTAAATAAGCAAAAAATTACGTTTAGTAATTAAAAATAGCATAAAAAGTCCATAACAATGATTTAAGGGTAATTATTATCCTTTGTACTTCATATTATTCAATACGTTAACATGAAAACACTGTAAAATTTCTTTACTTTAAATTACACTATAAATAGTTATTTATTATTTTTACTTTCTAAAAATTATTATTTTTACTTTCTAAAAATAATACAAAAAAAATGTGAGGTATGTTTTTTATTTTTATCCACGTTTATTTGGATGTACAATTCAAAAACCCTACATAGGGTAGTAAAGTGGAAAGGGACATCCTCCCAAATTCTCCGCTGTGACAGTTTTCAGGGGGGGGGTAAGAAATTTTCCCATAGAGAACGAAGAAATAATCCACGATTTTTGACCAGTTCAAAGGAAGTAAGTAATGAGCGAAAAAGTACAGCATCTAATTTTGAGGAGGGAACACTTTTCGCAGATTCATAAAATATTCTGAGACGCTGAGTCGGTTAAATAACTTTCATTTTTAAAGTAATGGAAATGTGTTATGTTTAGTTATTTTAGGGATTAAATAATACTACAGTTTTTAGACATGTGAATGGAAATACAAATTTCAAAGTCAAATGTTAATGCAAGTTTCAAAGTATGCTTTAATTGGTGAAACAAAAAAGTAATAATATGAAGTTTAAAAAATAAAACTGCAAAATATTGAGTTCCATGACCAAATGTAGAAAAATATTTGAATAAGCCCACAAAAATAAAAAATTTAAAAAAATGAATGTAAAACTAATAAACTATTATTTCTAGGTTGCTTGGGCTGAGATTTTTTTATATTTAATATTATAAAATTCAAGTAGAAATTATTTTAATTCAAATTTACAATGAAATGATCATTAAGTTATGAATAAAAATCCTATTTAAAACAAAACAAAAAAAAATACCTATTCCAATTTCATCAAAATAGCTAATTTAAAATAATGAACAAAACTATACAACCTTAAAATTTAAAATCAGGATAGGTTACAAAATTTATTTGGAAAATGAACTCAAATTATTTTAACTACTCAAATCATGAAAATTCAAACTAAAAGAAGAACTTTAACTGTCTATGACATACATATTAAATTTACTGACACAGAATGCAATAAAATATTATTGATATTCTGAATCATTTTAAAGTAATTAGAGGAATTTAACTGTGTGTGCTGATAGAAAGGTAAAAGTTACAAAATAATTAACAAGTAAATGATTGCGTTATTGCTGTGTCGTGTGTATTTTAAATATTAATTTGAAATAATTGAATAAACTCTTAATTAAATACAAGCTTTAATATGTTAAATTTATTGATAATCCCTCATTTTATACTAAAGTCAGTTGACAGCTTAAAAATTCAAGGGTCAGTGAATTCCTAAAACCTTTTCTATATTTTAAGGCACACTTTAGCATCCTTTATATGAGCTATATTTGCTACTACATGATTTTCACAGTCTTTGCAAGTAACTGACAAATCGTTAATAAATACCTAAAAAGTAACCATATAAAGAACAACCATAAACACTTGCACTTTTTAGTTATATTTGTTAAATTTAAAAGAAAATGTGTAGTCTAATACAATTCTTTCTTTCAATTTGTACAATATAAAAATATTGATTTATTGATAAAGGAAAGAGGAGGGTGTCATATCATTTATCAAGGGAAATGTATTACCTCATGTAAATGTGTCAAAATGAAACTGCATGTGAACAAAAATATGTGAATTGGCAAAGTGAAATGTTTAAAACACAGAGCCTTTGAGATATGGTTTCTCATTATGTAAAGTCTATCTTGCAGAATTCACATAATGAAAATCCTATGGTAAAGATGAATCTAATGATGCCATATTAAAAGTATTAGAAATTTAGAAGCCATAAACTACATACAAGTGTTTCTAACCTGGCAATTATTTAGGTATTGTTTTCTTAGCAAGAACTTTGAAAACTAATTAATACCACAAAATTTGTAAAATTTTTGTTAATTTTTATATATATATATATATATATATATATATATATATATATATATATATATATATATATATATATATATATATATATATGGTTGAAAAATTCGATTGACATTATTGGAGAATTTTTTTAGAGTTATGGGATAACTAATTACACCATTTAAATATTAATCAGCATAATGAACAAAAACTAGTTTCAATTGTAATATTGAAATTAAATGAAAATATTTCATATACATCCTTGTGAGATTTATGTCTGTAGACTTTGAGGTATTAATAGATGCTCTAGTCTCAAGTATTATTCACCCCAGATTTTTTCAAACAATTCATGTGGAATTTTTTCTGCCTAATCCAATTTCCAACTTTGCATGGATTTGAGTATAATTAATAGTTTTAAGTGAAATATTGTTGGTAAATGTTGGTATTTCTGATATGGGCAAATAAGAGACTACAAATAATATCTCAATATTATTTTGAATAATAATTAGTGAGAAATAAAGAATTATATATTATATTCCTTCAATTCTACTTTGAAATCTATAATCAGTTTTAATTTTCTGCATGAAATATTAAAATTTTTCCCAAATAAAGGGAATATTTATGAATGTAAAAATTGCTTTTTTATAACTAACTGTGCATGATTCCTTTTAAATGTATTAGCTTTTGCATTTTTGTAGCTCTTATGGAATGTTGTTACAGTAAAACAAAAATGTCCAAATAACTAAGCTTATGCAGTCAAATGTATAAATAAAAACTATTTTAAAAAATTTGTTAAGCATTCAAATAAATTAACTTGAATGAAAGTGCAAATAATACTATGAAAAATTAAAAAGATTATAGGTTATTTTCTTAACTTTTTACTACAATTTATTTTCTAAGAAAGATTGCTTGCACTAAAAGAATGACGGACAAGCAGTGAAATTTTTTAAAAATATCTTTATAAGTTGTTTTTATGCCATAATGACAGATAACTTATCTTAGAATTTATCACATTTATCTATGTTACAATATACGTTGAACAAATATCTAATTTTATAAGAATGCAAATTAATTAATCTATTTGTCATGCTAAGAATTACATTTCTTTAACTGTTGAAAATTGAATAAAATTGTTTTAAAAGTTTAACTTGATTCAGCTCAAATTCCTGTAAACAAAGAAAAGTTCCAAAAATTTTTTTGTAGCTGATTAATAATATTACTGAAAGATTTATCTGCTGTTATATTAATCAATATTTCTGGCAGATTTAAAAAAATATGGCCATATATCTCTTCTTATAAAAAAGTTGTTTATAAAGGATTGTATCCTTAAAATTAAAATATTCATCAATAGGTATAGTTATGAATGCAAAATGATAAGAGTAAAAAATTTAATAGCTCGCATAGCATACCAAAGTGCCTGAAGAAATAAAAAAAAGTTTCTGATAAAGACTACAGTTTTATTTATACTTCAATTATAACCAATCATAGACAAAAATAAATTGATCTATTTGCTAAATAATATTTTTGAATAAAAAATGTCATATATATATATATATATATATATATATATATATATATATATATATATATATATATATATATATATATATATATATATAATTTTAATGATTATAGTTGGTACAAGAAACTTGAAATTCAAAGTATGTTGTATTTGGAGAGAAAAGCTTGAACTTACTTATATTAAATATTTTGTTGTTGTGAACCATTGTCAAATGAAGTTCATACCAGAACAAATACTTATCTTTTCTATGTTACACAAATAAAACAGCATTAGGTTCCATGAAAATTTAAATATAAATTCTCCCATCTAAACAATTTCTAACAGCATTAAAAAATTAAAAAGTTGTTTTTAAATTAGAAATATATCTATTTGAAAATATTTTATTGATAAAAGATATTTTCATACCAATGTGTCAAAGACAATAATTATATATTCATTTAAAATACACACACATATATTAATACAGGAATTTATATATTTTAGAAGAATTTTATAAAATATTTATAATTGATTTCGTATTATGTATTCAATACAGTTAGATGATTTCAAAAATTGAAATAACTACATAGTTTAGATATATATATTTAATGATTTATTTTCGTCTTTAACAGCCATATTTTATTAAAAAAGTATGTCTGGTTTGGAAGAAGTTGGTATTCCTGGTAAGGAATACCTCAGAGATTCTCTCACCAACTGTGCAGATCCTTTGAAAGCAATTGAAGATTTTCAAACTGAAAATGGTATTCTTTTACCATCTCTGCGCCCTATGTTACCTCTTCTTGATCGCCATGGTGTTCCTCGTCAGGAATTTCATTTGTCAGTTTTGGAAGAACTGAAAGACACACTAATTGCGCAAATTGAAAATCTTCCCAGGCATGATCCCCGAGAAAGAGAACGTAAATTAAAAGAGCTTCTTCAGAAAAGTTTTATTTTAATTGGAGTAAGTATAAAACCTACTCTATATTTGTTTATAGTAGTGTGATATATTTCTTAATATGTATTGACTTTGATATATAATCCATAAAAATTTTATAATTTGTTTTCTTTATATACAAATGTTAGTTTACATTTTTAAAGTATTCATATTGATTTACAGAGAAAAGTTATATTCTATAATATGTTATATACAAATATAACTAATATACAAATATAACTAGTTTATAAAGTTAGTTTAAATAATTTAAAATTAAAAGTAAATTCTCTAAATTTATAAATAACATGTTATTATTAATTAGGTTAGGATTAAAATTTTACACATTAAGCTTTAATACTATATTGTTTTATAAAAAGAATTACTAATATCCTATTTATAAGTCTATTATGCAATTTAATTGTTTCTGATTTTTTGTAATTTCTGATAATTACTTCTGTCTCAATGGTCTTTTTAATTCGATTTAAGTACCTATGAGAAATTTTCCTTATTTATAATTTTCACTTTATTTCAATTTTTTTAATAATACAAAAAATGTAAAATTGTGGGGTGAATTTAAAGACATATTAACTGTAAATCTTTGCAGACATGATCCTCGAGAAAGAGAATATAAATAAATTCCTGTATTTTAACTTGCCTTTAGTTTTTTCTTAGTTAAATTTAATTATCAATTACAAGAATAGTCTATCATAAATTTATTCGTACCTATTGATATTAAAGAAATATTGTTAAGTTTGTAGTGGCATAATATTATTAAACATTTTTCTTTGTAAACTTTTACTTTAATTCATTTTCATGTTTTTTTATATAGTTGCTTGAATTGTGAAATAATTTTTAAAACTAATTTTAAATTTTAAGTATTTCTCTTTTCTTATTTATATGTTTCTCAAGATACTTATATACATTTCAAGATTATTATTCTGAGCTAGCAACTTTGTTTAGCATTCTGGCATTTAATTCATTACTTTGTGGATTTGATTCCTATCTGGATTAGGATATTTATAGTTAAGCTTGCTTACCTTTAGCTGGTAATTTACCTTTATTAAAGTCTTAACAGGATGTTATTATCAAGTAATTCAAAGATAAGACTCTAAACATAAAAGATACTTAATAATCAACAAAAATATATATGAAAAAATATGCTAGCTACAATTAATATAGGAAGTAAACATTAAAAGGAACTAAAATTAATGCACATGTGCTAATAGTTATGCTAAATTGGTTGCATCATGACAGTGTGGCATATAGTAAAGTTGAAAATAAATTTTACCTATATAGTACAAAATTTTTAACCCTTATATTTGAATTTCAAATGCTTGACACCTCATAAAAATTGGAAGTAATTTATTCTATTTATGCATCCATTTAGCAATCAAATAGATTTATTTCATTTTTTAATAAGAATTTTTTCCCTATGTCAAGAAAATGTCTCACTCGACAGCTCTTTACATGTAACCCAATATGAATCCGATCTGCTATCCAATTTATCTGTTTCATAGATAAAACTAGATAAAGCAGTTGCTTTGGAATGAAACTGTCTAACACCTGATGCCATTTACTTCCTTTGGCATTAAAAATAAGAGTCTGTTTGATATAATTCTTAATAAATTTTATTATAGTTTTACAGGCAGAGAAAAAACACCAGGAGAGTTGGTTGTTAGAGTTATCAACCTTCTTTTATTGAGTCTGTCAACTTACTTTGTGTTTATAGGTCTATTGTTTTCTAGTAATAATATAATTAAAATGCTTTTGTTCTTCATATAAGATTAGATTTGATTTAAGATAGGGTGATTTCAAAAGAACCTAGCACTGCAACTAAAGGTCTATTATATTGAACAATAAAAAGTAAGCCCTTACTTAAAGAGACCAGTACCTGAAACAAAATTATGCAGATTTTTAACAGGGATATCACACAGCATCCAAGGTTCAATTAAATGTTGACCTAAGTTTTAAAATTTTTCTGCAAAAGAAGTTTCATATTCACATAGAATAAGCAATGAAATTTCCCTCCATATATTGAAACCCTTGCAAGTTGGATCATCTAATCTCCCATTATGCTAAGATGTTTCTTAAAGTGGTTGTGTTCAGTGAGAAGTATTTCCTAAAATAACTTTTACTTAGCTTTAGTAGCTCTTTTTGTCTTTTACTAAGACAAGTACTATTTAATAGCTTCATTTGTCTTTGATCACTGGCATTATACCAGCTGAAAAACTATTGTTTCCTGAAGAGATCAAACACACTGCTTCTGATTAATTCTTTTAAAATACCTAATACTAGTTCAGAACCAAAAAAATTAGTTGTAAATTAATATTTCTCTTGGTAATCAGTTATCTGGTGAGATAACTCATTACCAAGAGAAATAAAGTGCCTTAGCACCCACATTAAAGTAAGGGAGTTAGTGTTAGCCAGTTTGCACTGAGTAAGGCAGCATCCCCAGATAAGAACAGAAATTAAAGTAGACTTCTACAAAGCCAGTAATGCAGCTATCAGAACTAATAGAATTGTAGATAATAGATTAATTATATATTAAAAGATAATTCCCCCACTGTGGTCTGCCTTGAGTCAACTCCACTTCTTCCTACAGCTAGATTGTTGGTGCTCTCCTTTGTGCCAGGATTTTGTTCCTTTTGAATTGTTTCACCAGATAATTGATTATCACCAGAAGGTGCAAACAATCCCTTTTATTATTTTTGTCTTTATTTTTTTAGGCATCCATAAGTTAGTCTGAGAACTTGGTGGAATAATATAGTCACCACCTGCATAGCCTCCTTGTACAGGTGGAAGGCTATATAACAATTAAATTTTGCTTGGTTCCTTAAGGGGCCTGTTCGCAACACCATAACACTGGTTTCATCCATTGGCACAGTGCCTAACACCTTTGATTGAATTACCTTTCTGTATTAGCTTGGTATATCTACTCAACCTTCACGTCATATGTGACCCTACCAGGAACCTAAAACAAGTTTAGGTTCCAGACATGCATCACTTGGGTAACCTGTGTACATCCCCACATCATTTTGAGGTTACAGAGTAAGATTTGTGAGTGTTCTTCACATATATCGATATATAAACTTTAATATCAGACAGAGTATAAGACAATAGCATTTATTTTTTAAAGAAATTATTGTTAGAGAGAATATAAAAGAAAATTGTTGAACTATTTATTCAAAAATATATTGGTTTAGAAGATAATTATCAAGAGTTTAAGAATTCAATTAAAAAACATTGTGATTTCAATTTCAAAATAAATTTATACAACAATGAATTAAATTGAAACATGAAATTTTTGATTTCAATGGTTTTAAATAAGTATATCTTTATATAGTACAAACTTTGAAAAATGAGAAACATTAGTTTTAATATACTTTTGTCAACAGAAAACAAGTTTCTTTTATGCTGGTAACAAAAATATAGCAATTCGGGAAAACACATTGAAGGCTCTATCAGCATCCCTTGGATTTCTCAATCATTTTTTGTGGGAATTTATCAAGATATACACATTTATTTACTGATAATTTATGCTCAAATTGGCAGCTCAATAGATACATAGTCTTGTATCAAGTATGTTTTCTAAGATCCCATTTCATAAATTTACAGCTAAGAAAATGTTTTTATAACTGCTAAATATGGCCTCCTGTTTATACTTAAGTGTGCTTTCTATTTATGAGAAGTTTTTCTGAAAGGCGATAATATGCAGTGGATAGTAATATGCTTTACAACAGTCACTGGTTTTTTAAGTTGTCTACTATAAGGTGTCAAACTGTCAGTTGAATAAAATTTAGAAGTATGTATCAAATCCAGAAGAAAATTCTAGCTCTACTTTTGAATTAAAAAATTTGAAAAAACCAGTTAATTTTTTTCATATTTCTACCTTTTGAATTGATATAACTTTACTGATATCAAGATGCTCTGTTATTACATTTACCAAATATTGATCTTAAATATCTGCTAAATATATAAGCTGGCAAATAAGCATAGATGCATGACTATTGGATTTAATCAAATATGACCATTATTTTCCACTGAAGGTGTTATATCTAAATATTTCTCTTTAATTTAAAAAATTTTCAGTGATATGCTTTTTCTTTACTGAATAACCTCATTTTTACAAATACCTTCATTGTTATAATTGAAAGTTTACTGATTAGGTATTATGTAATCTAATATAACACATTATAGTATTATATTATGCTATATATTAAGTAGAAAAATAAACTTATTGCTCTAGCTGTTATAATATAAAATCAATGGAAATTTTTTAATTATCAATAATACAGACTTTAATTTGACTTAAGATTAAATATTTATTTTTAGACTTTATAATATACTATTATGTACATTTTTTATTTAGAAGAATGCTATATTTAGCTTTATTGCATGTTTTGTTTAATTATTTTTTAAATTTCCTTTTAGGTCCCTAAAATAAAACCTGTTGTATTATGTATTCTGAAAAATATGGATAGAGTGGAAGAAAGATACTTGAAGCATCTTGTTAGTAATAAAGCATTGTATGATGAATGTGATGTTCAAGTATGTTCTTTTATTGTATATGATAGCTAAAATTTACATTTTCGTGAATTCAGTTTAATTTTTAATAACTAATTATATCACATGGTTTAAAAAATGCCCTTTAATATTGTATTATGTTTGTTCCCAAGAATTTACTCACAATATTGATTAAACCCACTTGTAGTTCTTAAAATTAAATATGTCAAAAAGTTTTACATAAGTATATTAAAATTTACATGTTCGAATCCATCATTTGATTGAATATAATTCCCTGTTATTAAATAATTTTTTAATCATATACATTTTTAATATTAGTTTTAAAATTTAAAAAAAATATTTATAATGCTTTACTTCTAGGTTAAACGACAGATATGGCAAGATAATCAATCTCTCTTTGGAGATGAAGTCTTGCCTTTGCTAAGTCAGTACATTAAGGAAAAAGAAGATTTACTCTTTAAACACTCAGAGCCAATTTCCCAGTTCTTTGCTCCTTCTCCCAAACAACGAAGACAAGGTGATGTCATCCAAAAATTGTTGAATATGATTGGGCATAATGTAAAACTATATGATATGGTTCTACAGTTTTTGAGGACACTGTTTTTGAGAACAAAAAATGTCCATTATTGCACTCTAAGATCTGAGTTGTTAATGGCCTTACATGATCTAGAAGTAAATTAAACTTTATGAGTTCTTTTCAAATTTACTTTATAGTTAATATGTATTGTTGCCAAATTTGTGTTACATTTTTTAGATACAAGATATAACAAGTGTAGATCCTTGTCATAAATTTACCTGGTGTCTAGATGCATGTATACGTGAAAAAAATGTGGATGTTAAACGTTCTAAAGAGCTTCAAGGATTTTTGGATAGCATCAAGAGGGGAAATGAGCAAGTGCTTGGGTAAACAATTATTTATTTTTATTTATTTCATTTTATAATTTTATATTCATTATTAATGTTTGCTATTTTTTATATCTTTTTAGAGATTTATCAATGACACTTTGTGATCCTTATGCAGTAAATTTTCTTGCAACATCAGCCTTAAAAATAGTTTCTTACCTCATCAGTGTGGAAGCTTATGCAAGAGTAAATTATTTACTTTCTATTAGCTTGCAATTTTAAAAATGTAAATTATTGCTAAATAATGAAATATTGAAAATACAAATCAAATGAGAAAAAACTATTTGAAAATACTAACTTAAATTTACTTATTACTAAGAATTGATTATTTATGTGATAAATTTGTAAAAACATCTTTTTACTAAATGCATAGCATTCTATTAATGTGAATAATTTACAACTAATATGTATAAATAAATATTCTTATTTTTTTATTAATAATTAGATTTCAAAGAAAATAAGTACTGCTTTAATAAACTTAGCTGAATTTTAATTGATGGAAAGTAGTTATTTAACTTATTAGGAATAGGATTCAATTATCTGCTAGGAACAAGATCAAATTAAGGCCTGTGTGTAAAAAGTGAATGTAGATCAACAAATCAAATAAAAATTCATCAAAAATAGATTTTTTTCCCCTTAAACTTGATTAGATAATTTTTGTATTTAAAATCAAGAATTGGTAAGCAATCTGAACATTACTGGTTTAAATAATTTGACTGCAATGTTTTTATATGAGAACTTACTATTGTCAAAATAAAATTTACTTCATATAATTATGTTAAGTTGGTTTTGAATTAGTTTTTAATTTATTTTTTACATATTTACTTTTAGGAAAATGCTGTGTTAGTTTTGCTTCTAAGAATGTTATCTTTAGGTCTTCAAGCCTGGGAAATGATTAGTACACAAGTTTTTAAGGAACCTAAGCTGGTATTTTTATATATTTTAATTAATCATCTTTCTAAAAGTTTAGCAGTATAAAGTGATGAAAGAATGCAAAATGAATGATTTGAACTTTTCTCTCTTTCTTTCTTTGCTGAGCTGGCAGCCGAGTGGTTAGCGCTCTTGCCTTCGGTTCAACAGTTCGTGGGTTCGAATCCCACCTTAGACATGGATGTTTGTAGTGGTTCGAAATCCACTTTAAATGTAGGTCCCGTTCTAATTAGCCCTCGTTAGTAATAAATGACCGTTGAGTGACAAACATACCAACCTCTCTCTCTCTTTTTTTTTTACTACGCATTTCATAATTTGTTTATTTAATCTGCTTTCTCGCATTGTTTTTCTTTGATCAGTTCTTTGAGAATTTTTAGCATTTTATATGAATTCTTTGTTATTTATTTATTTATTTTTTTATTATTTTGAGTAACTTTTCATAGTTTTTCTCAACAGAGTTTTTAAATTTATATATCTGTTTTATTTGTTAGCATATTTACATGTAGGTAAATCCTTTCTTGCATATTTTTTACAAAAACATTTTAAGTTTAAATTTTTATTCATGTAAAATGCATAATGAGTCACCAAAGGATGACACAAAAATTTTGCTTTAATTTTCCTACAGAATGAATGCTTTTACTTTTATTTTATAGTAAATACCAAAGTTATGCATGCACTTTTAAATTTATATCCATATATTTCCCTATCATGATTCTCACTGAGCTGGAAATTGAGTGATTAGTGTTCTGGATTTTAATTTGATGATTTTTGCATTTGGAAATTTTTTTGGCCTTTTTTTTTGAAACATATAAATATATCAGTTAAAATTCTTTCAGAATTTATAATGCAGCCATTGTTCTAATGTTCTGCAGCAGCATTTAGTTATAAAGTTAGAATATTTCTAAATTTTGCATTAATTATAAGTTTTTATATTCAAATCTTGGTTGTCTTAAAATAAGATGGGAGATTTTCTATTAAAAATAAATATTTTACTAATTGGGAGATCCTAAAAATGTATTCTAGTTATGCAAAAATTCTTCCTGGGTATATAAAACTTATTATTCTTGAATCAATGCTGTTAAGTACACATAAATGAACTGTCATTTTTAAATTAGCAGGGAGTTCAACCTTTGCAGCTCGTAAGCCTGCTAATATTTTTCAACAAACAACTTTACAAACAGTTTATTGAAATCAAAACATTATTTTTTTTTTATTTCATTGCTGTGCAGATTTTGAATTAGCATTAAATCAAGTTTACAGATTCTGTTTTAAGAATTGGATATATAGCTCTTTTTTGATATTGCTATGATATTACTTTTTTGATATTGGATAATTGAATTATTCCCAACACCATTCATGAACAGTGAATGGTGTTGGGAATAATTAAATGAAGATATGGTATGGTTGTTTATTTAGTGGATACTATCAAAAATTCAGCCGTGATTTTATACGTCTATATTTCTTAATGTTTAAGAAAATCAAAAATGATAGCAACCAAAGCTTTCATTGGAATAATATGTGACTTTCTTTAAAATAAGGTAATTTTTAAATGTTGATAAAAGATAATTTTCAGGTGAATATTGGTTTTGGTTAAAAAGTTTTTTTTAAAAAATATTAATAACAAAACAATTTGAATTAGTTGTTTGTTAGAAAATTTATTACAAATTGTAAAATTATTGAGCTTGATATGATTTTTCTTTGCTAAAATTATTTCTTCCAACTGGTTCTCTCTTTCTTTAATTTCTGTTGTTTTGATAGTTTGTATAAAGTAATCAGCTGAATCAGTAATCAACTGGCAGCTAAATGCTTCATCTTTCAGTTCAGTGATTTATGAGTCAAATCTCAGGCAGGAATACTTATAGTGTTCTAATTCTAATTCCATTAGCATCTAAAAAGTAATTGTAGTATAAATATCCTTTGTATTCAAAAAGTAATTGTAGAGCATACACAACAAAACATTTGATTATTTATTCTCCCTTTAGATTTATTATAATAAGTAGATACACATTTACAAAAAATGCTTTTATTTTTATCAACTTTTGCATGCTGTATGTGAATTGTTTACAAATATTTATTTCTTATTCCATTATTTGTTACATTGCAAATTAGTTCTTTCATTTAGTTAATCAGTCTTTAATAAATTCAAATCAAGTAGTTAAAGAGCATCTTAATAATTTTGCATGTATTTAAAATATGTTTAATGATTGAGGATATGAACTTCATTCAAAAATTTAAAAAGTTTAAAAATATTCATATTTCTTTTTTTTAATTTATTTTCTTAGAATGTATATAAATTATAGAAATGTTTCATAACCTTAATTTGGAATTTTAATTTTGCACAATTAAATTGATAAAATAATGACATTGTTTGTGGTATGGAATCTATTTCTTCAAATATTTATATATAAATACATTGAAGTATATAACAGAAATGTTCTGGTACTCCCCTAAATTGTGTAAAAAAGGTATTTTTGGATTTTATTAATTAAAAAATTTCAATTAGTAGAATATGAAAACTTATATAACTAAATTATGATTAATATTTTATTTTTTATAAATTGTTATTTACTATTAATATTCTGGAAATTAGTATAATATTTTTATTAACTTTATTAGGCTCAATATTTTAGTGGAAATTTTAAAGTTTGTATAGTAGATGACGATTTCTATGTTGTTCAGTGCTTATTTTGATCAGCAGAGTTTGATGCAATAAGCACATCAGTGTGATTATTGCTGTACTTATTGCATTCTGTTTTATATATTTTCTGTAAACTGTTTCAAAATATTTACTATTTAGTGTGATTTTACTCCTTATGTATTTTATAGAGCAATCTCTTTTAATTAAGTTTAATATGCAAAGCTTTTACAAAAACAGTTTATATTTTATGAGTTTTAGAAAATCTCTGCTTTTAAATCTTTCAGGACTGTCATGATGCTCTTTTTATTTAATCCTGATCTTATCTTATTTCTAATTTGCTCTTTTTGATTTTGAATTTTGTTATTGGACTTGCCCTTAGTTTAGACAATCATTAGTCAATATTAATATATAATTGCAAGCTGCTGTTGTTGAAATAAATTAATTTCTAAAATAAATAAGCAGAATAAACATGAGTATTTAATTTTCATTGATCTAGAATATAAGAAAACATCTTCAATTTAATTTTTAATATAGTTATTAATTTTTTTCGTGGACTATTGCTGATGGTCCTTTTTCTCATGTATTTTTTTAAATGCAATAGTGGAAATAAATTAATTTTATTAAAAAAATTATTATGTGGAAAGCAAAATTTTGTTTTATATCTGGTCATTGAAAATGTACCTTGATTATATTCCTGTTTAGCCCCTTTTGAATTATATTTATTTATATTTTTTATCCATATATATCCAATCTGTATGAAGACTTTTTATTATCTTTGCATGTAATAATAATTGCTATGTTAGAAATAAGTCATTTTATATAAAACATATTTTTTCAGTTATCCAAATCCATTTACTATAATTATTTTTAATTTTTTAATTGCTATTCTGTTATTTTTGAATTAATAATGATTATTTTTTAAACTAAATATTTCAGTTTTGAAAATGTGTATGAATGAAAAAAATGTTATCTAAATTATGGACATCCCTCAATTGTTTTATTATAAATATATTATTTAGCCTATGTGTTATTAAAATGGAATTACATTAAACAAATTAAAAACTTAATCTGTAAAAAATGCCTTAAAAATACAGTGTTATAATATTTCTTTTAAAATAATTCTATTTTAAAATCTTCTAATAGTGATCAATGTTGAAAAAAATTTTGGAAATTTTGTTGCTTCTGATTTCCACAAATAAAGGCATTGTGTTTTAGATTATTTTGAATTTAGGAATTATCTCTTATATAATTGTTCCAAGATTTTTCAAACAATCTTTTACTGGTTATAGAATTCAAGGAATTGTGAAAAAATATATTTTCTACTAATATGTATGCATTTTACAATTTTGAGAATTTTCTTTCATAATATAAACAAAATTGTGTTTATTTTTCTGTGTATTTTGTTATAATTTTATATTTATAGGATGCTCAGCTTGTGACAAAATTTTTACCTGCCTTAATGTCTTTGATTGTAGATGACCAGGTATGTTTGCAATTTTTGAATGATTTCAGTTTTGCTATAAATGTACTTTTGTATATGAGATTCTTATTAATATTCTTAATTTTTGAATTCTTATAGATTCGAGCTATCAATGCCAAACTTCCTCAAGATGATAGAGAATCGGCCATTACAACTATAGAGCACTTTGGACCACCTCCAGATGCGTATCAAGCTTATATTCAAGAAAATGGAGTTGCTTCTGTACTTGCTATGTACTATACATTGCAAAATGGTAGATATCATTTTTAAATAAATTTTATGATTTACTTTAAAATATAAATATATTTATGTATTAAAAATCAGAGTTCCTAAATGCAATTTCTTTTTAAGTATTGAATTGATCTGATATCTACATAAATAAAACCAAATTCTCTTTTTCTGGTGATTTTTCTTAAGGAATTGAATGGAAAATAGAACATAAAAACTGAAATGCGTGGGGAACAGTGAAACTTTTATCAGGATGTTTGTTTCTGGTTAATTTGAAGTTTGTTTCATTTCAAGATCTTGATTACAGTGTTAGTAATTTTTTAAAAATATAACTGATAGTGACAAATATCATAGATTTAAAATCTAATCCATGTTATCTTTTTCTAAATCCTAGTTCTAAATTAATGTTATCTTTATTAGTGATACCCCATAGCAATGCAGAGTGTGAAAGAATTTTTAGTTTAGTAAAAAGGAATCTCAAATTTAGAAACTCACTATCTAATAATAATTTTAAAAATTTGCTTATTGTGAAATCTTTATGGGATGAATTTTGTTATGAGCAAGAGTTCAGTAAGAGTTTGTTATATACATAGAAGAGGCTAAAAAAGCCACTGTTACATCATTGAATTCTTCCAGTGTATAAAATATTAAAGAAATGTATTTAACGAAGAAAATTTTATATAAAGTTTTTTTAATCTTTGACGCAGAATTTATATTTTATTAATTGTTGATGTGCTTATAATTATTAATTTTAATTGATTTAAAAGTGATTGTGTGTAGTAGAATTATGTCCAGATAACTTATTTTTGTGAATAAATGATTGAAATAAATATTTCAACAGAGTGCAATTTAGTCTCATTGTGGAATGCAAAATATTTCCTTTTAAATATTATTTTAATATTCAGAAAGCATAAAAATGGTAGTGTATTATGAATGCATTCTGGAATCTATGGATTTTAACTATTAAATTTTTAGATGAATTAAATTCTTAGCATCTGCATTTTCATTAGTTAAGAATTTACTTTTAATTAATTTAATATTAATAGTCAAGTAATTACTTAGTTAATTAAATTACAAAAATATATATCTGATATGTATTTTTGACACCTGAAAAGTTTTACCGAAATACTTTTGCGAAAGTTGGCAGGTATGAAATAGTTTCTACTTTTCTGTCATGGAGACAGCACACTTTTGAAAATTTTTGAAAAAGAATTAGAATTATTCTAAAAAAATTTTTTTTCAAAACAGTGAAGGAGAATTTTTTAATTTGTACTATTATTCTCAAATCTGCAATTTCATTACCAGAATAATTTTAAAAAATAATTATATTTACTCATCTGCTTAAGAAAAATGTTTAATGAAATAGACCTGAAAATAACAAGATTTGTCCATTTCCAGTTGACTGATTAGTGCTCTGGTCTTCAGTTCAACAGTTTCAAGTGGTTTGAAACCTGCAAAATTGTGGATTCAGTTTAATGAGTTTTTGAGCAAAAATTTTTCATAATTATTTTAAGTTATCAACCAGTCTGCTATTCATTTGTCATCTTCAATACACAACTATTTTTGGCAAATGTAATTAAATTAACAGTGAGGCCATTCGTTGAACTTAAAGTTTGTAAATACTTTTGAATTGATAATTTTTTTTTTCCAAAACATTAGTTGAAATTGAGGCTAAAAAATAAGCGCAATGTTGGAATTTTAATTATTGAAATTATAAAGGATGTAATTTTGATTTCAAAAAATAATTGTAAACATTTCTTGTAAACAATCTTTAGATTACTTTGAAAAGTAAATGTTAACAATAATTAGAAGATGAAACTATATCCATATTGTGTAATTTATGAAAAATTCAAAGTATGGATTTCTTTTTATAAATAAAATGTTGTAGCAATATTAATACAATTTATTGGAATAAAATGTAAATTTTTATTTTTAATTTAGCAGTTTTAATGCATGCTGGTATGTTCATTTCGACCTGAAGATCTTTAACCAATTTGCCCCTCAGGGGGTTTACTTTCTTTAGGTAAACACGGGTGTCACAATCCCGAGGTACCCAAGTGATCTTTCCTCTTCTTTAATTTCCTTTCTCCTCTACTCTTCTGCTTTTTCTCCCTCTTCTCCCTCATTGTGGTTGCCTCGCAAGAGGTTGAGAGCTTCCCTTGAGTAGCTTTTGCTGCTCTGTTGCTATTAGCTACTCTTGGGGACAAAATCACCCACGTGTTTGACGTGTGTGGAGTACCCGTGTCCCTGTAAAGGAAGATCCTGGTAATTGAGGCCCCCAGAGACCAACACATTGCTTTGGCCTCTGCTTCAGGTAAACGGGAGATGTGTTGTGGTCCTCAGCACATCAATCAGCTTTATGGATCATGTGATCGGTACATCTACTGGGTGACTCGTTAAGGGTGGAGGCCACCTCAGGGATGTACTGTGAGCGTATAGGACCTGGCTAGCTCTGGTGCAGCTGGTCTGTATCCCCTTGTTGGACTCGGTGGTGGGTGGTGCGGTCAGGTCCCGAAATTAAAAAAATCTATATATGGAAAATAAAAATATATATTTTCTCCCACAGGAGCAGTTATTGAAAAATGACGATAATAAATTTTTTCTGATTAAAAGAAAAGAGGGAACATTTGAAAATGTATCCCCATTTCTTATTCAAAAGGGAAAATTGGGAATTGTTGGGGAGGTGAAAACTATTCGGAAAATTCGCTCTGGTGACTTACTTGTGGAAATATCTAACTCTTCCCAAGTGTCCACAATGATCAATATGCGGAAGCTGGCTAACCTAGAGGTAGCAATTGTGCCCCACGGTAACCTCAGTTTATCATGTGGTGTAATTTCGGCAAGGGATTTGGAAAATACGGTGACGGAGGAAATTTTAGAAAATCTGCAAAATCAGAAGGTCTGCTGAGTTGAACGTATTAGAGTCAGAAGGGATGGAAAGTACACAGATACTAAGCATCTCATTCTGACCTTTACGACCCCAGACCTTTCTCAGAATATAGAAGCAGCCTATTTAAATTTACCCGTCAGGCCATACATCCCAAATCCATTGGATGCTTTTGGACATTCACAGAACGCTTGCAGGGGCAAACTGACTTGCGCACGTTGCGCAGCAGTTGGCCATGATAACTCGAATTGCACAGTGAAGGAGAGGTGTGTCAACTGTCAGGGCGACCATCCCTCTTATTCTCAAAATTGTCCACAATGGGTACTTGAAAAGGAAATCACCACTGTTAAAATCACTAACAACTGTTCATACCTTGAGGCTAGGCGGCAAGTTGCTTCTCGATGTCCAAAATCTGGGGTTAGCTATGCAACCGCAGCAAAGAAAGTCACCAAAACAATAAGTACACAAACTGAAAATATTTCACTTCCTTTAACTAGATTACCCCCATCAGAGCAAAAATCTGTACTTACTTCAATAACGAAGAGAAAAGCTCCTTCGGCTAAATCAAAAGCTTTTTGATGGCTTATATGTTAAAATCCTCTAGGGAGGGTTCTTCTAGACCCTCCATATCCACCTGTAAAGCCTTGTCCCTGGAAGCTGACGGTGTTTATCTACACCCCTCGGACGAAGACTTATCGCTCGAGGAGATGTCAGATGACATGCCTTCCAGCTCCGGGAAAGGAGATTTTCAAATTGGACAATAACTTCCTTTGTTTCTTGGAACTGCCATGGTTTGTGTTCCCATCATGATGACATCAAGTCTATAATTTCAGCCTATAACTCGCATGTGTTGCACTTCAGGAAACATTCTTGAAGTTCCACAATAGTTTATCCAAGTGTGGGTTTAAAAGCTATAGAAAAGACTGTGGTGATGATGGCGTGCAGTGTCTGGAGGTGTATGTGTATTAACATCTAATACTTTTCCCAGCACTATCCATCCATTGAATACTACTTTACAGGCTGTGCGGTAAGAATTCATACTTCATGCTTATTAACAGTCTGTAGTTTATGTTTACCATCACATGATGTCATCCGCCAAGAGGAACTCGATGCATTAATAGATCAGCTGCCAACACCATTTCTACTGTTAGGTGACTTTAACAGCCATAGTTCTTTGTGGGGAAGTGATGATACTAATTCTCGCGGTCGGCAGATAGAGCGGTTTATTTCAGTCAACAGTCTCTGTCTGCTTAATACTGACGAAAAGACATATTTCCATGTAACCACAAGAACGTTTCATTCTCTTGATCTGGCCATTTATTCACCAACTCTTTTGCCATTGTTAAATTTAATTGTAGGAAATGATCTGCACAACAGCGAACATTTTCCTCTCGTCATCTCTCAGACTGGAGGTAGTAGTGTAGGACAACGTCTACCTACTTACGTGTACAGTCAGGCAGTTTGGTCGTTATTTACACAATTGGCACTTATTGATAACGAAATGGTTATGATCGAAAATATTGATGACGCTGTATCTAAAGTCACCCAAACAATTATTAATGCAGCTGATGCATCAATTCCTAAGAGTTCCCCTATACCACACTGGCGTTGCAAAACTTGGTGGAATGATGAATGTCAAAAAACCTATAAGAAACAGAGGAAGTTATAGAGGTTATTCAGAAGATACCCCACAACGGAGAATCTTATCATCTTTAAGAGAGCAAAAGCATTAACTCGCAGAACTCGTCGCTGAAGTCAGAAAGAATCCTGGTCTCGCTATGTATCCTCAATTACTTCTTCCACATCCAGTAAACAGTTATGGAGAAAAGTGAAAACAGCCAATGGAATATATAGAGAGTTTTCCATTCTTATTTTGAAATCTGGAGCTGCTGTGTTCTCTTCTCCTAAGGACATCGCTAACGTCCTTGTGAAACCTTTGCTAGCGTCTCAAGCAACAACTGTTATAGTTCTTCGTTCTTAAGGACAAAGAGTCTTGTTGAGCGAACACAAATTCGTTTCAACCATGGACAAGCTTTGCCTTACAACTGTGAATTTCGGATGTTGGAATTGAAGAGAGCATTACAGCAGGCCAATAATACCAGTCCAGGACCTGATGGAATTAGCTATCAAAGGCTTTGTCATTTAAGTCCAGATTCCCTTTTGAACTTGCTGTTTTTGTTCAACAGGATCTGGACAGAAAATAAGTTCCCATCACTTTGGAGCGAAGCAATAGTGATTCCAATCCTTAAGGCTGGTGAGGATCCTTCTGTTCCTTCACACTATCAACCAATAGCTCTGACGAGTTGCTTCTGTAAGACTCTCGAATGTATGGTTAGCGCCCATCTCGTATATGTCCTAGAAATAAATAAATGTATTCATATAAATTAGAGTGACTTCTGTAAAGGAAGATCCACTCTTGATAATATTACTTATCTGGAAACCCAAATCTGCAACGCTTTTGTGGGGAGGAACCATCTAGTTTCCATTTTCTTTGACATCGAGAAGGCATATGACCGTACATGGCGATGCAGAATTCTCCGTACATTATATGATTTTGTCTTTCCGCGTAAACTTCCGATATTCCTAAAACATTTTCTACGCTTCCGCTTTTTTAAAGTACGTATTGGAACAGTTATTTCCAATACTTTTATTCAAGCTGAGGGTGTACCCCAAGGCTCTATTTTAAGTGTCACACTTTTTAACCTTTACATCAGTTGCATTCTTCATCAAATCTCATCTCCTGTTTATGGCACGCTTTATGTTGATGACCTGCAAATATCACGTGAGGGTTCTAACATGCGTTTAATTGAGAGGCAATTACAAACATCTGTTAATAAACTCGCTGCATGGTGTGCTGAGAATGGCCATACACTGTCTCCTGGCAAGAGTAATTGTGTCCATTTCTGCAGGAAGACTAGCCTACATAATGATCCTACTATCTACATAAATAATACACCTATTCCTGTTGTCAACGAGATAAAATTTTTGGGAATAACTTTTGGCTGAAAGTTAAATTTTCTTCCGCATGTTCTTCATTTGCGGTAGAAGCGCGAGCGATCGCTTAATATCCTCAAGGTGCTTTCTAATACATCTTGGGGTGTTGATTGCACGTCATTACTCCGTGTCTACCAATCAATAATTTTATCTCGTATGGATTATGGGTGTGTTGTGTATGGATCTGCTAGGTCTTCTGTTCTACGCAGACTGGATACAATATATCACTCTGCTTTGAGAATATGTTCAGGCGCATTCCGCACATCACCCGTCCAGAGTCTATATGCAATATGTCAACAATTGCCTTTAGACCTGAGACAAATGCAGCTGTCTCTCAGTTATTATGCAAAAATCATGTCTGACCCTCATCATCCATTGCGTTCCATGACTACTACACCTGCACTAATGAGGCTGTATGATGCTCATGCATACAGCATTCCACCTTTTCTCACACGAACAAAATCTAGTCTATTATTATCTGACTTATGTGGTGTCTGTTTTGACAAAACGGAGTATTTATGTCATCCACCTTGGTATGATCCACAGATTAAAATCATCAATCCTTTTGCTCATTTTAGAAAATCAGACACAACAACAACTGTTTTCCAGCAGCTATATGACTCACATCGCTGTCAGTATGCCACGTACACACCAGTTTTCACAGATGGATCAAAATCTGCTGGACATGTTGGATGTGCTGTAGTTATTGAAAACAAAACTCTTAGCTACAGCCTCCATCCATCCTGTTCCATCTTCTCTGCTGAAGCAACTGCTATTTATCAAGCTCTTCAGCAGATGAATACAAGTGATACTTTTACTGCATGTACACTGATAGTTTGAGTGTGTTGGAAGCTTTGCGGAACAGTAGTTTTGACTGTCATCCCGTTGTGTCTAGAATTTTCCGAGCATTAAATTCCCTTGCTGGCAAGGGATATGACAATTTTCTGCTGGATCCCAAGTCATGTAGATCTCGATGGCAATGAGATGGCTGATGCAGCTGCTAAATCTGCATCCGGCCCATCTCTTCCATCCATTCCTTTGTTGGATGTGAGAAGATGTGTTAAAAAATTTACTCAAGATCCTTGGCAGGAGTCTTGGAACATGCAGGTCACTAATAAATTGCGTGCAATATTTCCATACATCACCACATTAACACTTTTACCGTTACGAAGTGCTGATGTTCGTCTGACTTGCCTTCGTATCGGACACACACGTTTCACACACAGACATTTGTTCTTAAACAAATTAAATCCATGGTGTGAAACGTGTGATGAACCTTTTACAATATATCATATTTTAATTTCATGTCATGATTTTAACCACTTATGTTTATATTTTTTTAAAACAGATATTTTAACATTAGTTGATCTACTGGGAGAACCTCCAAATAGAAATCTATTTGCCTTTTTAAAAGCAATAGGTTTTCTCCATTTTATTTAAGTTTTAGATATATTTAAAATTAGTATCTCACTAAGCAATTTTATATATTTAAAATCTGAATTTTATATACATCATATACACTGTTTTTTGTATTTTAATATGATTTTAATGCTGCTTGGGTTTTACTTATTTTAATTAAAAAAAAAAAATCAAAGATTGGCGCTGTTTGTTTTTTTTTTGGATCTTGTGCCAGAAAACCCAACCAACCCAACCCTTTAACCAACTTAATAGTTTTGTCTTAGGTTAGAAAAAAATGATTTTATAATGTTTGTATGCAAATAAATTCTACAATATCTTCATTAAAGAGCTGATATGTGGTAAGAAAAAATATAAAAATATCTTTCAAATGTAATTTATTCTCTGATAAATGCATTAAAACTTTGAGAAAATTATGTGATTATTTTTCAAAATAAAATTTTATCATGCTAACAAAATTTTTAATTTTAAAATAATTTTTTACGTTATAATAATTTGCTTCTTATGTTAATGAATAATTTTTAATTTTGAAGAATGGTTTATTATATACCATTTTTTAAAGTCCAAAATTATTGATTTTATTTTATTTACTTTTTTAATAAAACTATCATTTGTTTTAATTCTTACTTTATATTAATATGTATGCATCTTTATAAAGCATCCTGAATTACATATTATTTGTTAAAATTTTTCTTAATTTATGAGATTTCATTTCTAAGCCATGATGGAAAAAAAACATTTTTTTTCCATTATATTTTTTTTGTATGGAAAAAAAACATTTTTTTTCCATTGTATTTTCTTTTTTCTTTAAGCTTATAAATTAATGTAAATTTGTTTTGGGAGTTAATTTTAAGGAAGTATGTTTTGTTTTAGCTCGACAAAAAGACCGACATGGCTTGATGAGAGTCTTAGGTACATTAGCTTTGTGCGAAAATGACCGTGCTTTTGAAGATCCATTCCTTAACAGCCTTATTTCATATCTTGTAACCAAACTTATTGACGAATTTTCTGCTGAAGATTTCTGCACTGTTGTATTTGATGAATTTTTTCTCACAGGACTCAATAAAGAAAGTGTTGTGAGACATATTTTAAAACTGTTGACTTATGTATATACAAAATTACCTCCTAGTCGATTGGATGGGGTAATGAAAGCTTTGCAACCATGTGCTCAGGTACTAATATTTTGACAGAATTTTTTTTGTTAATAATGTTCTATCCATTGAAATTCAGTTGTTACTAGAATAAATTGTGTAATTTTTATATATTTCAAACATAATGTTACTTATAATGCTATGAGGAACAGTGTTTAAAACTGCAAATGTTAAATGATATTCGTTCATGAAATCCTATCTACTTATGCCTTAAATATTATATAGTTATTTTTTACTTCCATTTCTCTGGAACTATCTTTTTAGTTATAACATTTTAAAATCATTGCTTTGGCTACATATAACATTACTTTCCACTTGAATAGTTAATATTTTTTTCAATGTAACAGTTAGTATTTGCATCATATGTGAAGTATTTAATTTGATTCATTATATTTTTTTTGTGTTGGAATAAAAATATACCAATCAGCATTAATTGATGCTCTAAATTAGTATTAAAGATTGATATAATAAAATATTACGTACATTTTACAAAATATAGTTACAAGTAGGATTGTTTTTATTTTTACATAATTTTTTTTTAATTTTATAAGAATTCATAAGAAAAAATTTTTATGAAGTGTTTTAGTCAAGTAAATAAGATTATAATTGAATAATCACATGAATATTTTTAAATACTGATTTCACATTGCTATATTAATTTTTTAATTTTCTATATTAAAATGAAATTTATACATCTCATATTTAAAATATAAAAAATTATTCAGTCATTAGTTACTATAGTTTGCTTTTTAGTATTGTATGTTAAAGGTAGATTTCTATCTTTAAAACAAAAGTGATTAAATTTGAAATTAATAAACTCCTTAAAATCCTGTATTTATCTAGAAAATTATACTAAAACTATGCCTCTATCTAACAAATAAGAGCTGAATTATTAATAAAAATACCTTTTTTTCAACCTACCATATTTTGTCAATAAAAAGGACTGTACAGAGGAATTATAAAGCATGCAATTTTATTGTTCTTATATATTAGTGTCACTTCTTAAAGTATTTTTTCTATCTTTGTAAGCTTTAAACTTCTGTCTTAACATGTGAACAAAATTTAATTGTATTTGTATTTATTAAAAATGTATATCTTAATATCCTAATGGTAAGTCTAAGTTTAAAATAGATTGTTGAATTTAAATAATTAATAGTTATTTTGAATGTAATATTGAAATAATGCAACTAAACTGTAATGCATTGTATCTTATTTTATTTGAAAGATATATGCATATTAATTTCTGTTTAATTTTTTTATTTGTGCATCACAATAAATCAACTGATTCAACATGAATCTATACAATATTAAAAGAATTATTATTATCTTGATCTTAAACAGGACCATTATTTAAATGCTAATATTTGAATAGTTATTGAATTATATGTTGAGATTAAATCCTTGTCACATATTTCATTAATACTAAGATAGTAAATATCAGTAAAAGGTACAATTATGTTTTATTGTTTGCGAAGTATTTATTTTTATAAATGTATCAATCTGTTACATATTTTAAAATTTTGTACTGATAAGATAATTTTTATTACTTTAATTTTAGCATTATGAAAGTATACAACCTGCATTCCTTGAAGTCCAAAAACTTCTAAAAAATCATCAACCTGTGTCCATTCCAAAGCAGATGGAAGTGGATTCTCCTCTGCTAAGTGTTCCTACTCCAGCGCCAGTGTGAATTTTCATTGTGTTATGCTTCAAATGTACATAAATTGTTGGTATTTATTACATGACATCATAGCTATGTTATTTATGTTTAAACTTCTTTATTTTTCTTAAACTCTTCCTTATTTTATTAAAGTATTATTTAATGTGATAAGCATTTCATACATGATGTAAAATTTAGTTTACTTTCATTTATTATGTATGCTATTATATTTTATATCAAAACATTTAAATATTTCAGATATGTATAAAAAGCAGATTTATGAAAAGTTTTCTTTGGTATAAATGCCAAAGAAAAATTTGTTTAAATGCAAACCATTAAAAAATCTGAAATGAAATATCTTACAAATATGAAACCTAGCATTTTTGGAAATTAAACAATTATACAGTGAATAAAATTATTTTTAAATTTTTCCCCAAGCATATTTTTTTGATTTAATTACTGATTTTTTAATTTGTAAAGACAAAAGTATTTTATGGGGTGCTGGATAATTTTTTTAAAGTATCAGTGAATAGTGTTTGTACCTATAATATCAAAATAATATAAAATATATTTCCATAAAAATTAAAAAAAAATATTATTATCTGAAGTTAGAATTATGATAGAAAAATGCTTCTTTAAAAGCATAATATTTTATTTGTATATATTAAATGAAAATAAATGTTTTGAGCAGTAAATATATTATGTATTCAAGTTTTTCAGTTACCTTTATGTATAATTTTTATCAATTCATATCGCAGATTTGTTTAACAAATAAATTGATTTATTTTAAAGCTATTTGTGAAAGTATATTATTTTTTTTAAATGAATATTAATTTTGAGAATTGTTAAAAGAATTGTTTTGTTCCTTCACAAAAATGTACTGTCCAAATATCATTAGTTTGAACAATATTTTTGAGGTGTATATTGTTAAATTATTGTAAGAGTTTGTTACTATATGTGCAATAACTTTGTTTTTTGCATATATTTTGAAACTTGACATTAAAGATATTTCAAGTGAAGCATGTGTATTTCATTGTCTATTATCTATTTTATTAAAATGTTGAAAATACATTATATTTCAAACATTTTGTTACACATACAGTTCATTGCACAAAATTATGAAACCACTGTGGCTTTAGTAGTTTATATTATAAATAATATTAATTTTTCAAATTTAATTAATTTGATGTTAAATATATACAATTTCTTAACGATATTTCACAAACCACTACTTAAAAAATTTTTTCGAAAACTTACATTGATCCTCCATTTCTTTAAATAACATCATATATATGATTTTTCATTGAATTAATCTGGCTCGCGAGAAAAGTTATGGGAATTTTATCTTTTATTTACGATAGCTATTTTCAATTCTTATGCAAAAACATTGATAATTATTTGTTTATAAAACTGATGAACCAAATGATAGGTGAAGTTTATGCTATGGTTTGGCCAGCTTAAGATCTTAATCCTTTGTTTCTAAAACCAATCTTTAGTTGCTTTTTAACACAGAGTATATCTGACTGAAATTTCTTGTTTGATGCTCCTAAACGTCAGTTGAATGGTATATGGTGTTAGTAAAGCAATGAATTGTAACAGCTGAGTATATTTTTCAAGGAACTTATAGTACCCATTTTCCGTGCTATGCAGAAGCTCCCACACATCATGACAAATCTATTGTTACTACAATTCTGATCTGTATACTGAAAATATCTCAAGATTTTGTCAGTAAATCATGCCAGCCCTCTAAATGAAATTTCTTTTCATCAGAAAAATAATTTTTTTTTCCAAATATCATTCCAGGGTGTGATATCCTATTTCATCGTGTCCTTTTTATGCTTTTTAACAGTCAGTTTTTTAATTTCTAAGGAGTAGTATTAAATTTGATCTTTAAGTGAACTTAATTGTATGTGTTATTTTTAATTGTCTGTGCAATTTTATGAGTACATAAGTTCTATTTTGTTACAATCCAAAAAAATTTTCTCTTTGAGCTGATAATATTTTTTTTCTCAAATCTCTTATTTTTCATGAGAATTTCATTTAAATTAAATATGAATAGCAGTTTTTAGGCCGCTTAAGGTTAGTGCTTATTTTTCTTTTTAAATTTTCTAGAACCTTTATAAGCCAAATTTTTCAATACTATAAGTTACAGTAGTTTGAAATTATTTTTACATTCTTGATTTGTTTTAGGGTTATGTTATGTAAGGAAAGTTTAAGGGAGTCAAAAATATAAAAATAATTAATTTTAAGAAACCTAAATCATTTTGAATGAAATGCGAACTTTTTTGCAATAGGAAACTGTTTAATTTGGTTTTCTGCAATCTCTAATCGCCTTTAACTTTCAGCACATCATACAAAGATTTCTACAAAAGTTTCACAATACAGCTTAATTTATTGAATTCCTTCAAAGTAATTTCCACCACAATCTATTTCTCCATGTATAAAACTAGCCCTTAAACTAGCTTTGTCAAGTTTTTCATCTGGAGTGAAGCACATACATCCCAAACTCTCAGAAGATTCTCTTTACCAAGTAGTCATTTTTCTTTTAGTTTTGTTTTTGCATGTGGAAGTAATATGAAGTTACACAGCAAGGTAGACTGCAAAAGGGGTGTTCAAGAAGTTTCACAGCAGTAGTGGTCAAATACTTGGTGTAGGCTTTGGCACACTGAGCTTTAGAGTTTCATGTTTTAAAGAAACCAGGTGTCCATTCTTGATTTTGTGCCTCAGGTTTTTTTATGGATTATATGACTTTAAACAAATACTATTGAATGTATCACATAGTTATTACTGTTTTTTGTGTGTCTAAAGTGACACACTCTACATTTCCACACTACTTGAAAAATACAGTTATTTTTCTAAATAGATCGAGAATTTCTGACAGCTACAGGTGGGTTTTTATCATCAAACACTAAAACTTTGTTTTGAGCTTTTATGAACACATAATAGTACAGGCAAGTCTCATCATCTGCCATAATACAGTTAACATACAGAGATTGTCTATTATCAAATATTTTCAGCATCTTCTGATACTGAGTCTCCTGAGAAGTCATTTATTCTTTTGTCAGGCTATGCAACAGTTTTTTTTACAGTGTATGTTAAACCATATCCTCTAGTACATAAGAAATAGACTCAGGTTGTATGTAGAAGTGATGGTATAATAGCAAATATTAATAGATAGACTATGTGTGAAAAAAAAAAACGACTACAAAGCTGCTGTAACCAGTGTTATTTAGAATTCAAAGTTCCTTTTGTCATGAAAATAAAATAATTTAATTTGAAATAATTTAAAATTGATAAGATAAGAATATTTTACATTCTGATTTGCTATCTTTTTGTGAGCAAAATCGGTAGCGTTCTGTTTGTATTGCTGACTTTCCATGCCATTGAAATAAAAGCTATCATTTAGAAATACCTGGTAGCAATAAGTATGTTTCAGCAATCTTTTATCAATTTGCATTAGTTTTGAAGCCAAAACTTTCTGTAATTAACTTTTATTTCTTTAAAAATCTTTGGATAATACCTTCATTATTTGTTGAATTCTTTGTAATTTGTTCATTCATTAGTATCAGTGTTATCAATTACAATAAAATTTTCATATGTTTACTAAAACTTAATTTTTTTAAACATCTGTGTACTTAATCTAATTTTGTCAATGCTCTAACTTCACTTGTTACTGATATTTTTTAAGTGTTGATGATTGCTGTCATGATATTATTCTAATTTCCTTAAAAAAGTTAAAAACAGCTTTTTTTTAAGGTGGACACATTAATTTATACTTAAATACGTTGTAACATTAACCATTTTTATATTAATTCTTTGAAGTCAATCTAAAAAAAAATAATAATAATAACAATTATTTGGAAATCCAACTATTCTGAAATGTTCTACATCTCAATCACTATTCTTAACATTACATTAGAGGATAGGACTTTCTTATTTTTTATTTAATGAAAATGTTAAGTACAAGAAAAATATATAGTATAGAAAGATTGCCCAAAATATCAAAAAACCGAAACAAAAACCAATTTGCTCATAATAATGCGTGGCTGCACTTTTGGCAGTTTAAACCACTTTAATCCTTGAAATAGACCTACATAATTTCTGTATGCTGGTAAAGTGGAATGTCGAACCACTCTTCATGCAGAAACTGCTTTAAAATACCTTAGTGACATGCATTGGATAATGGGATCTCATTCTTTCTTCTAAAACTACTCAGGAACTTTATGCTAATTATACTGACCACTGAGAGTGTGCAGTGTAGAGAAATTGACTGTTAGTAATTCTCATTCTCGAAAAGCTGTCTTCAAAGTAAGATTGCTATATGATTCATCAGTAAGCTCATTAAAATGCTTATTGAAGCGAAAACATTTATCAACATTTATCAGTACCTTATTAAAAGGGAAAGCTTTCGCAATTACACTCTTTTTAAATGCATAGGGTGATCAAAAGTTGATTAAATGTAGCAATAAGAACTGCATATTAGGTAAGATTTTACTTTGACTAATGTTGCTGTTATTTGTATATCAACATACATTAAAATCTTGCACGAACTGTTTGCTACCGTAACCGTTTTTTCAAGATAAGATTTTAATTTTTTTGATTAATCCCAATTTTTAAACATCTATTTTGTTCTGTGTTGGTTATTTTTATTTTCTGGAAATACAGTGTGCATGCACAAAACCCTTGTTCTATATATTCGCTAAAATTAATCCGAGATTGAATTGAGAATCGCTGGACAGACTGAAATGAATTGTGTTAGAATGTTAATCTCTGACCACTTTAAAGCATATACTATATTTCATTTTGAATTATGATTACAATATTTGCTATTAATTTACACCAATTAAGACTGATTTGTAACTAAACACGGAAGCATATTGTTCATAACTTTATTTTTCAAAAAAAATTTATATCTATGCATAACCACTATAAATAGTGATATATATATGTTTGTATGTATGTCTGGATATTTATGTGTGGATGTTTGGCTGTGGATCTCCCTTTCTGCATTACAGATCTTTTTTTTTATTTTGTAACGATATTCTGTTTTCTAATTTTTGAAAAATATTGATATTTTTTTATAAGGCCGCCGATTAAAATGATGAAGAATTAAGTCCCAACTTTAAAACTTAATAAATTCATAACTATAAAGTTAATTTTTAAGTTCTTCACCACTAAAAAAATCGTTTTGTTTTTAGCTGATCTATGCATATAATCTCATTTTTCATGGTGAAAAACAGCATTTAGTTAAAATCGTTATTCTACTAAATCACAATTTTTCCTTGAAAGCTGTTACGTTGTTCATTGAAAGTCGATCCATGAAAGCTGGTGTGCTTGGCCAGTTAATATTTAGGAAGTTACACTTATTGAATATATCAGAAATACTGTACACTAAAAAGATTTATTAGATTCTTTGAATATGGTGACATATTACAGTTCTTGCTGAAACATGAAGAATGCAGAAGAACAATTTTTGCAACAAAAGTAATTTTAGCTTTCAGCATATCACCCTAGTAATCCAAAATTTCATAAAAATACCTTTTAAATTTCGATATATTACTCGTGATAGTATAATTCATAATTTTTTTTAATTATCTGGACATTATTCTGGACTTTATTGTTAAATAATATCATTATATATGATATTATTTAACAATAAAGTTATATAGACCTATCATTAATTTTGTTTTCTCCTTAAATTTATTTGATGATATGATTTTTAAGGATTTAAAGATAATTCCTATAGTATGTAATTACAAATATTTAGTTATTTTACTTTTATAAATATTATCATGTATTTAATATTAATACAGATTCTTTTTAAAAAATGAAATATAACTTTTTAATACTTAAAATAAATATTTTTATAATGATGTAACTTTCTTTTTTAAGTTAATTGTATCACAAAAGTTTTAAATTTCTAATTTTCCTTATATATTTATACATATTTCTATGTACAGAAACCTTATTTAAATTTCATATAATAAAATAAAACCTTGCAACTTGTATGGATTGTCAAGATTCAAATACATTAATTTTTAATTTTCAATATTTTGATGTAGTTTTTCTAATACTATCCTGGGAAGTTATGTAAAGTTAATACTGTTTACAATAATTCGTTTAAATATAAAACTACTTTATATTGCATTCAATTTAATTTTATTGTTTTATTTTTCTTCCAGTATTTAAATTGAAATTTACATAATTTTACTTTTATGAATACAATTTTACATATTGAGCAGCAATCATATTTACTAAATTTTTATAATTATTATTTTTTCTTTCTGTTTGTAAGTTGAAGAATTTAGTCTCATTATTTATTCTATTTTAGTTATTTTTTTGTTTTAATTTTGTATGATTTTGGAGATTATTTGCATGTGAACGTAATCTTGCGCTATGATTATCAAGTCTTTATTAAAAAACCACATTTTATGCTACCATTGTAAAAGTCTGATGAAACTAATAATTTTTCATGTTTTTGCTCTCTTATGTTGCATTTTCAATGTATTTGCTTCTATTTCTTATATTTTAACGATTCTCTCTTCTTCTATTTGTCTTTACGCTAGTTGATTCTTTTATTTTATATTTTTACTTCTTTATTTTTTATATATATTTTATATTTATATAGTAATTTAATTAAACATGTAATTTACAATACACTCTTTTATTACGATTAGCCAAAATAAAAATTATTTAGTATTTTACATTTAAAATTTAAATCTCTCGCCAAGAGGGCTACTTTTCTGTCTTGAATACAGATTTCCCTGTTTCGAAATTTTTCGAAGTTGAAATTTTTTTCAAAAAATTATTTTTAAGATTAATATTTTAATGAGTCTAAAATTTACCCTCAGTCAATAAATTTAAAAAATAATTCTGTTAAAGGGATTATTCGAGACCAATTTCATATGAAATTGAACTTATATGCAGTGCAAGATTTACCCTGCTTTTCACACAACCTGCGTATACTGAGATTAAGTTATGACGTCACTCGAGTAGATCCGAAAACTCGTTTTTTCCCTTGAGTTGCTAAGATTCCAAAATCATATCTGCTGTGAAATTATTGAAGTTAAAATTTGCAAATTTTATACTATTTCATCTGTGGACTTAGACTAAAAACACTAAAATAATTGGTTTTGGAATTCTTTGAAGCCAATCAGCATTTTTTTTTTTTTTTACATTATTGTTAAAAATAAATGACACTAGGAAATATTTAAGAAAGACGTGAATGGGCATTTGCATAAGTGGTGAAGGAAAGTGAAAAAAACAGGGATTTTGCTTTTTGTTCTCAAAAGATAAACTATAGCAATCATTCTCAAAACACAAGAAATATACCTACATAGATGCAGGTCTCTAGACACCAGAGTTTTCCTGGAAAAGCTAATTATTCACCAAACTTTGTACACGATCAATATTAGTCGCAAAACAATTATTACTGCACTTTTTACTGATAACGCTCCTTAACTCCAAAAATTATTAAACTCACTTAGACATTAGCTAATGATAAATTAGTTTCTCCATATTAAACAGAAGGGAAAACTTGTGCAACTTACATAACAACTCGTAGTGTAACATGAAGGAATCTTTAATGAACAAATTGAGTCTTATTTTTCAAAATATTGATGGAACTCTAAAATTAAGGTGGACGTAGGTAATAAATGATGCTGTTAAAGTTTCTGATGATGAATGGAATAGATTGATTATGTGTATTTAGATTCCAAACGAGAAAATTTATCAACTGAAAGAATATATGTTAATATAAAGGAAAATAGATTAAATACTTGTAAGGTAATTAGCTGTTCGATATTTATTCAACGTGCGGGATCAAAATGTGATAAAGAAAGGCTTCTCTGAAAAAAATAAATCTTTTGAAATTGTGAGGGGAATGTTTATAAATAGCATAGTTCTTCAAAACCTTTTTTTTAATATTTTGAATGAAATAATAGAAAATTTTAATAGGAATGTCAATTATAATATCAATGACTCTCATAAAACAAAACATTTATTTGTGGGTCTACAGACATTACCTGCATTTAATTCAAGTGTTTTTGATTTTTAAAGCAAACTTAAACTACTTAAAACCACTGAAATTAGATTTTTACGGATGCTTCTTTGTGTAAAACATTTGATAAATTAAAGAATGTATTAGTATTTAACTATATGAATCTTTATCGCATTAAAAAAGAATTCAGAATAAAGTGTAATTAAATTATATACAAGCATATGAATTTTTTTTTTTGTCTGAACAGGATTCTCTAAGCAATCTAGAAAAAAAAAATAGTATTTCAGCATTTTTTGGTCAAGAAAGGAAAAGTTTTCTTTTTAATTTTATGTACATATAGGTACTCTACCATATTTTATTAAGCATTGAAATTTCAAACTTAAAGAATGTCTCTTTTAAATATCCTGTTAAACAAATTGTGGGCAAATTTATATATGTTTGTACACCTGCTTAAAAAATGTAGATTTAAGAAAAAAGATTTGTATATAAAATTGTTATTTGAATCGCTCTAAAGAGCTTATAAGGAAACAAATGCATACTTGATTTAAAAAAAAAAACACACTTGATATAATAAATTTTTAAATTACTTATGCATCATATCTCAAATGCAGAAAAGAAAATACAAGCTTTTCACATTTTGTAAATTTAATTTAACTTTTACCTTTTGTGATTTCTGGAGAAAAATTAGGCTACCTACTTAAAGAAGTCGGAGGGTTTGCAGTAAATGAAATGGTTAATGTCAAATTATACAATGGAGATGAAACTGCCTTGATTAATTTTAAAAAATATATAAGACCAATGTTAAAATTTTGGTCTTATATATTTTTTAAAAATTAATCAAGGTTGAGTTCCAAAATATAAATTTTTGTTTGTTTTAATAAAATGTGTAACTTTATCGTTAGTTTAAAAATTCTTTTAATATTATGGATGATATTAATGATGACAGAATAATACTAACTGTGGAAAATTATGTGGAGAGTGTCAGCACAGTTTAGTATTATTTGTGAAGTCAAAATTTTTAAAGCACAGATACCATATTTAATTCGAAAATTACCAAGCTTCTCTAGAAAAAGGAAAACTAATGATAATTTGATTGTGTCTGAATAAAATGAAATTGTTTTTCAATCAAATATTCTTTTTATATAGCAATCAATCCTTAATTTTACAAGTAAATGTAAATCGTCTGTGAACAGAAAAAAAAAACTATCAAATCTTGTGAGTCTAATGTTGAAAAATATAGCTGTACAAAGGAAATAAATAACTTCAAAAAATGTGTATTAAAAATGATTTATAGCCCAAAGTAATTATAAAACTGTATTAAGTGAACACAATATTTTAACTTGAAATTTTCCATCTTTTTAATTTTCTAAAGTGGTGCCCCTGAATCTATGTGTAGGTGTTAATAATGGTGTGAAATTTGAAGTTATGTGTGTGCGTGTACTATATGAAGCAAAGAAGTCCTCAAGTAAAAAGTCTTGCATAAAAGACTATTATTTAGCTTAGATATATATATATATATATATATATATATATATATATATATATATATATATATATATATATATATATATATATATATATAACTAGCAAACAAAACACATTGTTTAGAATTTAGGAAATACAAATATTATGGGAGAACAGTCAGTTTCAAAGAAATTGGAAAAAGAAAAGTTTTATTTTATAGATTTCAATGTGTTAGGTAAGTTCTAAAAATTTAAAAGTGATTTCAGTTCTTAATCCTGATTTTTTTCCAGTTTTTAGTTAGATTTTTAAAAATTTGGACTGGCAGGGAGTGATCTGATTTATTCTGTTGTCCATATATTTTTTTTATCTGCATTTTAACCTTACTACAATTGCATGATTGTGAACAAGTTCAATCGTATTCTTTTCAGCAAAAATTTAAATGTAACTGTTATTTTTTAACTTATGGTTTTTTAGCAATTTTAATATTGATTAAATGTTTTCCTTTTTAAAGGAAATCACTAAAATGAAATAGAATGCATGCATAAAAGTGTATTATATAATGCACTTTATTATTTTGTAATATAAGAAACTTAAAATTATATTATAGATTTCTAATTTTTTATTAAGTAGTTGCTTAAGGAATATTTCTCTCACTCTTTCTATTTGTAATTATATTTTTTTATTTAAATATTCATTGCTTAATGTAATTTCGATCATTTAAGTAATTAAATTGCAATTTAAAATCTATATATATATATATATATATATATATATATATATATATATATATATATATATATATATATATATATATATATACTGTCCCCAATATCTTTGTTAACATTCCCATTACTATGTTACATGATGTTTGAAATTAAAAGACAGCCAACCATTAAATTATGTTTTATCCAGTCCAACATTATTTATTTACAAGTATTTTTACACTTCTTTTAATATGGAAACTTTCATTAATGTTTCTACAAATTATCTGCTTTTGCAGATACCATAACATATAAATAGTTTTTAATACTTTTAATAATGTAATTCTATATACAAGAAATATATACATAAAAGAAACTTATTCCTGCAAATTATTAATCCAGTGTAACATGAAGTAGTCATGCTCAATGCCTTTCACCCAAACATGTCATTGTAAGCGCACAACATGCCAGTAAATATATATAATTTCAACACCTATGGAAACAGTTTGCTTTTGATCTTATCCATTAATTGCACGAATATATTCCGTATTTCTTAATTAAAACCTGGATTCGTATGCTCTATAATACAGCGCTTGCAAAATTTTTTTACCGTCCTGTATCCATCCAGTGTTATAGGGCAGTCTTGAATATTTAATTGTTGCAAACCTCTACAGTAATAAGCTATGATCTGAACACCTTCGTCAGTTATCATTTCACAAGACTTAAGACTGAGTTTTCTGAGGTTCGGACAATGGTGTGATATGATTTTCAATCCTCTGTCCGTAATGTCACACTTCCCAATATCCAGCGCTCTAAGCTTCGAGCAGCTTCTGGCAATCACTTCTAGAGCATCATCTGACACAGCTTCACAACCCCTCACATTGAGATAGCGTAATTTGTAACAATGCCTGGCTATTTGTTTAACTCCCGCATCAGAAATGCGGTCACATTTGGCTACGCTCAAGTATCGCATGTTTGGTCCTAATTTCGCCAATTCATAAAGTCCAAAATCTGTTAATAAATGGCAATCGCTAACACTAAGTTCACGCAGTAGAACACAATAATTCGCCACTATTTTAAGTCCTTCATCGGTGATCTGTTCACATCTTCGCAGGTACAAGTGAGTCAGCTGAGAATAAACTCTCACAATCCTTTCCAAACCAGAATTGTCCAATCTATGACAGTCTGTCAGATCTAAGTGTCGCAGTCGGAAACAATTAGATGTCAATGCGCTGGGATCTAAAGACGATCTGGATTGAATCGTTGTTACGGCGCTACAACCTGAAAATAAATATATTATGTATATAGGTAAAGATATTTTAGATAACATAATTAATAAAATTTACTGCACTTCGAATAAATTTTATAAATAAAATTCCTTTGATGAGATTATGTACATTTAAAACTGTTGATTTATATTATCTGAAGGAGCTAAATAAAATAAAAAAGCCTCAGACTAGATTAGTTTGCAAAAGTACCTGTATTATATAGAAGTATAAAAACGGAAGATTCCATATACACATTAAATCTTATGATAATTGTGTATAAGGATACATTGGTTCAGGTTAATACTGAACGACATATTTTTATCAAAGTAAAAAAAAAAAAAAAAAGATTTCTTTTTATAATTGAAATTATTAGTATTTCTATAGGGAAAGAAATTGCGAAAGCTATGTCGTTTTCTATTACTCTTATTTCATGTATTTCTCTGCTTAAAATATTTTTCTTTATTTTAAACCATTATTCTGATTTTTTGTTTTTTTATGCCATTAATTAGAAGTTCATTTTTAAATTTCCGTTTTTTTATTCTAAGACTGGTTTTATTTACTGAATAGGAGGAAACAAAACGAGTTTGTTATCTAAATTCCAATGAAAATCACAATACTTTTGCCCTTATTTTAAAATAATTAGCTTGGACAGAATTCTCGCGATATTTTAAAATTTGTTAAGTATTGCATTTATACCGAGAAGTTTAATACCGAGTCTCCTGGACAGGAAGGCAAATCGGTCAATATGTTCTGAACTCCGAATTTCAATCACCACCAAAAAAGCAAATATTAAAAAGCTTAAATGTAACTCAAAAATAGTATATCAGTTCAGCTTTCATATTTAATTAAACACTATTTGATTAATCTCATATTTGATTTAATATTGGATTAACTAAATACTATCTCACTAAAATTACCATTTGAGTTACTTAAATAAATGTTTTTTATCATTACTTTTTTTAAAAAAATTTAATCATCTTCTTGAACAGATAAATTTTACAAAATGTGGTATTTTGTAATTATTTTCTTCGTGTTATTGCCCGTCATTTATTAGCTATTTGGTAAGGCTCAAATTATCGATAGCAAAAAAAGTTCCAAGATTTCGAATAAGTGTTGACCCGAGACGAGATTTCTCAACGTACCAGCAAAAGACACATGTAAGGAGAACTAATGATATTGACAGTAATTGATTGCAAGCCAGGCGATTCTAAAGAAACTTTTAATCGATGGTGAACAAGCAGATGAAGCCTCCATAATTCACTGTAACTTTATCTCATAGTAATCTAGCAATGGCGCGGCCGCACCCTTGGATCCTTTCTTCTTTTTCACAAATTTAGCGAGTTACCCCCAGGCTTTTGAAGGAGAGGAATGATGGCTACAATCAAATGCCCCCAGGTCATGAGATCAGAGAGATGCAATGCAGACACTATTTTCATAACAGGATTGGCTGCTCTGAAATTTCGCGCGCGCGTAAAATAGCTTGTACAGCCTCAAACTTACAATTATCTTAGGAAAATCTAGCTTTACGATAAACTTATTTCACCAAATCTTTAAATGTATTACTGAAATTTGCTAAATTGCAATAATCAATGATATAAATTCTCATAAAATGTATAATTTTTGTGGAAATTAACGCCATGGTTATTGATGGCGAAAATGGCTACTTAGACTAAAATCAATATTGATAGTAAAAATTAAATACTATAAAATTTATTAAAATCTAAAATAAATTTATTAAGTGAAATAACTGTATTCTCAAACGAGTCACTTATATCTAGCCATAAACTTAAACTGATTACAAGGAAACATCCATTCAAAATCCAATGGATTCCAAAATATCAAAATTTCTCATTAAGTATTCCATAGATTTGCAAGCTGATAAAAATAAAACACATTTAATTAGAATTCACTTTACAATTTACTCAAGGCTTACATTTTTTTAACATGCCAAAAGTTTTTACTTTCTGGAAAGTTAAAATGGACATAAAAACTACAGAACAGAAATGTATTAAAAAATATATATATATTTGAAATAAAAAATAAAATAAAAAAATTCCCTCAGTGTTGGGCAGAATTGATCGATTTTTAATCAGTTCAATTCAAAATTGTGGAAATTTGCTTTTAAAGAAAGAAAAACAGGAATCTCATCGAAGTTAATACCGCTTTATAGTACCTTTGCTTAATCCAGTAAGTTGAAATACCAATTGTGAACGATTTTTGTTTATATTTAGAAGTTTAGCTTATTATTGTATCCCAATTTCCTATCGTAATTTAAAAGTATTTTGAAGGCTTTCTTAGGATTTCACATTAGATTGTTCCCAATAGTTCGTACTGCAACTCTAGTGAGGCATTAATTTATGAATGACAAGATCACATAGATTAAACTTTTCATAAGAAATGGATCATAGTTATGTACTTTTAGAGGGAAAATATGGAAAATTCCGCGCAACAGCTTTTTTAATTATACATAAATGTATATATACAAGAAAATAAAACAAATGTAATTTACAATATTTATTTTCATGTATTCAGCATTATCAAATTGTACTAACTACTGCACCAATATGTATCAAAAGATTTTTGTCATTTAAAGACATATAAATTTACGTCTATTTCTATCAATATAAAATCACTAAATATAAAGTTATTAAACAACCATAAAGGGTCAGTGCCTATGTTATTATATTTCTTTCAATATTTTTATTACATCCCAAATCGATTTTATGGTAAGTGTCTTTAATGCATAAGTATAATCACATTTTGTTAGAGAAAACGTATTAAATACTGTTCTACTTATGATAAATAAATATAAAGATGCAACTAATAGAAAACAGAGATTCCAATGGTATGTAAATATGAAATACTTTTCCTGCCATATTTACATGCAAATTTTTAATTTCTAAATAATTTCTTAATCCGTGTTATTATTGTAGTTCCTATAAATTAATAAAACAAATGTATAAATCGACAACTATTAAAGAATTAAATCGATAACTATGAAAAAATTATTTATATTTCTAATGATGATACTATTTGTTCATTCAAACTAAAGAAATTCTCATCCATATAAACCGAATGAAAATTATTAGTTGAAAGCTTAATATTATATACATTATTTCAGTTATTCTTTTTCTGCGTCTAAAGTTATGGATAAAAAAATTTTTGGTAGAAAATATTTTCTACAGATTTTTGACAAAGCATATTCAGTTTACGATAAATTATTCATACGTTTTTGAAAAATTTGAAAAAAATGAAGTAATTTTATGATTAAAAATGAATAATTAAAAATGAAGAAACAAAGAATATTCCGTCAACCTATTATTATTAGACCTGAGAATTATCGCCTGCTAATTTAAACATAGTTTCATAATTTTTTAAATTTAAAAAGATGCTTATACTCAGAAGAGAAATATGTATTCTTAGTAATTTCCGAAAAGAAATATTAATTATAATTTAAAAATAGTTTATGCAGATAAAAATATCATAATTTTAAACAAATAAGCATGGCAGTAAAAGATTTATCTGCAAAATAATCAATATTATTAATAGAAAGGAGAAAAATCGGACATTATTACTTCGATATGATTCATATTTCGAATAAATACTTAAAAATAAAAGTGTATTGAGAAATTTTTGTGAAAAAAGAAATTTGTCCAGCAAAAATCTGTTGTAAAGTTTTTAAATACATTTCTGTTTACTACATTTTTAAATATATTTCATTAAAAACTCTATTTTTAAATATATCTCTATTTTAAATATATTTATTAAAATGATAAATTAGTAATTAAGTTAAAGACTATTCACTATCATGTAAAGCAGAATATTTTGTAAAACCTAATATCAAAATTACATAAATTGAAATGCTGTATGTCACTTAATGAAATATGGGTTTACTTAAAAAATTATAACAACGAAAGGTTCATTTATTATCGAAAGAAACATGCAAACTTCGTTCTCTTAATGCATTGGTAGTTATCGAAATGTTTCCTTACAATGTAACCGGCATATAACCGGAAGAATGAAAAAACCTTACACTCAACGCAGAGCACCGCCAAAAGAATTTTTTACCATATTTGCAGAAGAAATTCCATCATTTTAAGATAACAAACTGTATTTTGAAAAATCCTGCTGAATTCCTTTAAAAATGTTTAAGCATTTTAATTATATTTTTTTGATATAGACTTACAAATTTTCACATTACCACACCAATGGATTATTGTGCCTTTGATACCTTAAAAGTAATTTTTATAAAGGCGGACTCTTTTCGATTGATGATTTCTAAATTTGCTTAGAAAGAATGGAAATCAGCACCTCTGGAAACCTTATAAAAAGCTTCGGATCATAGAAATTAAATGCAAAGTTTTTATTCTATAAAAAGAACATCAACTTAAATCCTTAAAAAATACTCTACAAGTATTTATCGATCTTTCACTATATATATACATATACATATACATATATATATATATATATATATATATATATATATATATATATATATATATATATATATATATATATATATATATCAGATATTTAATCAATTCTATGATTTCAAAATCTTAACTGTATTAATAAAACTAAATAAAATTAATTCATAATAAAAAAGTATGTGTATATTGCTAATACAGCTGTTAATTATAGGACAAATAATAAATTAGTTAAATTAAGCACACACTTTTCAAGGATTACATTCTAAGAACCCAAAGTCAGAAGCATATTTTTAAAATCAATTTAATAAGAAATGTTTTTAAAGTTTTAGTTTATAAAAATAAATAATGAATGACATAAAAAGCTCTAGTTGAAAAGCGCCTCAGACAAATGCTCAACTGTATTTCTTAGAGAGGTAGGTTGTGATAGATTTGCATCCATCTAAGTTTTTGCTTTCATTCTCTTTCTGAAAAACGAATTGTCATGCGTGACATATATTCATTTTAATACTTGAGCAAAACAATTTAAGAAATATTAAAAGATATCTAATAACTACATGGATTTCCGTATGGAACGATATTTTTTACATAATTAAAAACAGAAATCATTAGGTACGGAGAATTCAATATGAAAAATTTACATTCAAAATTTTTCCCTAAAATTTCAACTGAAATCTGTTGCTTACTATTTGCTCTGAAGTTTATTATTAGGCAATTTAGTTAGCTTATTATTTTTTTCTAATTATTAAATGCCGCAGTTTGTAGGTATTAAAGCACCAGAACCATTTCTTTTAATGATTTTGAAAATTATTTGATTATTTTAGAAACATAGTGTTGATTTTGAAAAGTATCTGCAATGATTAAAACCAATTAATAATTAAATAACAAATTAACTAGTTATTACAGCTATTTAAAAGTTTTACTGATTTTTTATTAAAAGGAAATGATGCATTTAACTGCTTTTGAACAACGATTAAAATAAATATCAGCTGACCCAATCTAATATTATTTTATTTTTTATATTAGAAGAAAGAGTGAATAAATAACTAAATATATAGATACATAAATATAATGCAAATTGATATTTTAAAATTATTTTCCTATTCGAAGGCAGCAGATTTTATACCTAATTCCGCTAAATACCATCATGATGCATTTATATTTCATTATATATTTATTGAATCTAATGCCTTTCCACTTGTAAAGTTTTTTTTTTTTTTTTTTTTTGTGGAAGAGTGTCACCTTAGGTATCGATCTCGTTACTGGGGGATGTATAAAATATTAAGGTGTGACTTTTTTATGAGCTTTGTTGGTAGAAAAAGCAACCAGAAATATATTAATTATTTGTTCTTTAAAAAATTAATTAAAAGAACAAAATGACATTAAAAGTGAATCAGTAATATTTCATCTGTTATTTTGAAAAAAAATTTCAAAGTTGCATACAATAAATTAAATTTTTTTTCGCAACAGTAAAAAAATTGCGTAAAAATGTTCTGAATTTTTTAGTCTCCAAAAACATATTCTGATGATGTTTAAATATTAAATGTCTAATAAAAAATGCCTGATATCTTTTGAAATTCGAGATCCAGAGTAAATTTTAAATAATTTGTCACACGCTGATCTTTATTAACTTACTTTTTCATTAAATATAAATAATAATTTGCAATAGATGAACGTTTTCATATATTATATTTAGAAACAAATTCTGCATTATTCTTTTACTTTTGAAATTTTTAACGTAATTTTTGTACTAATTTAGGTGTACAGATTGAATTCAATTCTAATAATATATCACAATGCATTAACTATAATTGTAGCATGTTTCACTCATACAGTGATAGTTTCAAACAAAGATTTAATTCTAATTTTAAAGTATGTCAAGAAACGATTCTGACCTCAGAATTGCTTAATATTTTCAGAAATTTTAATCTCTATATTTTGAAATTACAAAGTTTTTTAAAGGACAATTTTTTAAGATCCTATGTGGCATCAATTTTGGAGACTATGTTGATTGATAAGATTTTAGTTTTCTGATAAGATATGAGGTTCCATTTTATTTTCAGAATATTAAATTGTCACTCCTATATGCTAAATTCCAAACTAAAATAACCACTGTTGTTGTTACGATAAAATCGTTGGTTTCATTATGGTTACTACCCAATTGTGTTTTAATGATAATCAATAAGCAAAAAAGAAGTAATATAATTTTTTAAAATTGCATTTGTTTCTTATTGTTAAAGACTTTCATTGAGTGTCATGGCCATAGATGAAATTGTATTTAACATTTTTTCTTATACACAAGTTTTTTTTAAATTCAAGATTAATAAGATATTTTAAATTATACTACTTGTTTTATGAAAAACTTACCGAAAATTTATAAAAAGATTTTTTAAAATACAATATCCATACATAATATAAGTAATATAGAAATAGCTTATTCATACAAATAGAAATTTATTTATACAGTATAAATAATAGATTTCCTTTATAGGAAATTTGATTAAAGTTCAGAATAAGAACCAGAGATATCTTTACTATTCCATATGAACAACAAATGCATGTTTGAAGGAGTAATAATAAGCCTCAAGTCAAATAAGGCAGCGATTTTTTAATTAAAAACTAGATTCTTATCACATTTACTGAATGAGAAATGATACAATTTTTTTATAACATATTCACATAGCAATATTTTTATAAAAACTAACAAATGATTTGATAGCTTTTATAAAAGACCTATGAAAATTTCGTAATTATTTTAATTTATATTTTTTATTAAAATTTGTGTAATATATTTTTATTAACTTAATGATATTTTAAGGTTTAATTACCAATATATTTTAAAGTAATACATAAAGTCCCCATCTGGGCATAAAATTATATTTTATTAATATATTTTTACCGTATACTAGGCTTGTATAGTGATTTATTAATGTGGCTTAAGAAGAAATACTAAGAAAATACTGTGTCAGATTTTTATATTCCCTCATCAATCGAATATATCATCATTTCCTCATCAATTTTTTCAGATTTTTATATTCAGAAAGTGAATTTCTCTCTTTCCTATTAATAATTTTAACTTTCACCCATTATTTGCATTTGATTCTTAAATTGCTATGACGAAATTTATGCTCAATGATACTAAGATGTAACATTCTGAAGACTTTAGGAGGATCCAAAGTAATTGCAGCTGAGACAAAAATCAAGAATTATGCTTGCATGATTTTTGATTTTTGTCTCAGCTTCATCTAAACAAACATTCAATTTTTACTTAATGATCCTTATTTTGGCTTTAGGCATATACTGTAATTTAATATTCTCCCATTTTCGACTTTTCATTTCTAGCAATTATAAGTACTTCCAATATAGCTATAAAAATAATGTATAATAAAAGACTGTATTACTTCAAAATTAATTTAATTTATAGTTCTATTATATATATATATATATATATATATATATATATATATATATATATATATATATATATATATATATATATATATATATATATATATATATATATATATATATATATATATATATATATATATATATATATATATATATATATATATATTAATTTACAGAGCTTCGATACCTTTCTATTGCTTGGAAAGGATCTATAAAAGTTTTATGTCGACATGAGGATCAAAAAGATTTATAATATACAAAAGAAATGTTTCATTATGTTACATATACATTACATATTATATTAATATGTAAATGGATGCCCGTGATAAGTTAACCGTGAATTCATGTGGTTGGTGATGCAAGAAAGGTTAAGAAAAACTGATTCAAATTACAGAATTTACGCATTCATTAAGACTGTTTCCAAATAGATACAATCTTAATGAATGTGTAAATTAAAATCTCTTACACAATTATTGTGATACGCGCGCATAACGGAAAACATCAATATTCCGCAAAAAACATGTTCAAATTATACAGCTATAGGCTTAAAAAAGATAAATCGATTTCTCACAGATATCCAAATCAACAATCTAACATTAACATTGGTAATTCCATTACTAATCCATGAATAAGATGAATATGAATACATATGGTGATGAAAAAGGGCTTCGAACAGTACGAAGAGAAACTATAATAATCCAGCATATCGATTGAGGACGTAAACAACAGGAAGACCCACTCAAATAACGTATTATTATAACGTTCAGATCTATCAGTCGTATGATCGACGAGTGAGAGCATTTCAAGCCTCTCATATCATCTTTGCCGTTCCATCATTTAATAATTGTCCATCCGTCCACACTTTGTCACTGTCTTCCTCAATCACAGAAACAAAATTACGCCAATGTGACACATAGACATTGTTGATTTGGTGATGTCGTGACACAATGAATAAAAGTTTCTGACCGAGATGCCTGAAGCAATAATTTTATATCTATGCGACTGTCAGTATCGAGTTTAGTTGTTGGCTGACAGCGCGTTGGCGATAACTGAGCTCATCCACGCAATAGTTGGTCGGATTTAGAGATAGAAATGATGATGGAAAAATTACCCGTTATGTGAACTGGCGTTAGAGATCTTTCACTTTTTTCCAAAGATATAAATTTTTCTCCAAAATTGTTAACACTAAATTTTAAGGAAACGATAAACAATTTAATTTCGGATTTCGTCTTCAGTTAAAAATAAGACATTTGTTGAGTCTCTTATACTAAAAAAAAGATAATTAAATCAAAGATTTCTCATCGATTTGTAGAAAAATATGTCTCAGTAACAGAGAAGAACAAGAGGTAAACTGTATAACACAATCTTCTTCCAGATATTTTATTACAGTTATTGAATACAGCAACTTTTCAATTTTGTAGAAGCAATATCTTTATCACTTTTTTGCTACCTTTTACGAGGACTAATTTTATTAAGATCTGCATTCATAGTAAATTCCAAATTGCAATAAATATTTGTACCAGCAGTAGAATTGACTTAATTTATGAACAGTTATTTGAAATTAAGTAAGAGTAGACACAGGAATTGTATATCATTATTAATCACGTTAATTTTAAAAACCAATAAACGATACTAAAACATGCAATTTCACCAATATTTAACTTAAAACTATAAAGTAGATCCATAATCAACAAAGCTCACGTGTTAAAAGAAATGCTCTATATTAGGACAAAAAGTCATCAACATTAAACTCAGTTTTGGTTACAATTTATATACTAATTAAGCTAGGAAACTGCAATTTAAAAAATATTTTTTCTCTGAGCATTCTTGAGAAAAATCAGATCTCTTTACAGGGTGGAATGAAACTGTGTCATTTTTGGAGCTCAGTTTGATTTTAACTGTGTTTAAAGGTCTGTGTAACTTAACTAATCATTATCTAATTTTTCTTCGTTGGTTTACTGCAAAAATTTCAAAATAAGCTGCCACCTCAGTGCTTTTTCACATGAACTAAGTTTCTTGTCAGTCTTCAGTTAGATTTTTATATGTATTCAAAACCATTGCATTAAAAATTATCTACTATGGTATAAATGCAGAATATATATGCATCAATTATCAACGAAAAAAATTTATGAAAACATTAGTCTTTAAAAAATCAAACAATAATATTAAAGTCAATAGAAAATATAATGCATATCATTCCGAAAAAAAATAATCTCTTAAACTAGAAGATTCTGAATCATACATTTTTATAAATATTATAAAAATAATTCAAAAGAAGCTTTATCAGTAAAATCCTTTCCCGTTTTCGGGGAAGTTCTTACTTTATTCAGATTATAGAATATTATATTAATTTCGGGATAACCGATTCATTTTAATTTCTTATATTAATAAGTAACTGAAAAATTTGTTTTAAAAATTATTTAATAAGATAAATAAATTTAAAATTTAAAGTTTATAATCAAATCTAAATAAGTATGTTTTCTACCGATGTGAATTGAACTTGACACAGAATGTATTATAGACTAAGAGCTTTCTTTCAGCCGTTTGTAAATTCAATTTCAATCTAGCGTATTCATGCTTGCACAGCAACCTGAAATCAACATTATTTCCATAATCTTTCTAGACCAAACATGTATTTATGCACAAAAAAGAACAATCCAAAATATTACCACAGCCACATTTATTTGTTGCGATTGCTCAGTTTAAATTTGTTTTCTTTAGCCAAGTACGTATGTACAGAGAAGTTTTATATGTATGTGCGTTTTCTATAATTGTTCCAAATCTATATTAAATGCACTTAGTTTGAAAATTATACGCTAAGATTACACATGCAAGACAGTTTTAAACGTATGAATACAATTATATTGATGATTTTTTAACCTAAACACGATATAAAAATATTAAACTTAAATTTAAAAAACTTATTTTCAAAAGTGAAGAACTAATAATCCACTTTTTTAGAACACCTTTGTAGAAGCATCTAATTTTACACATTGAATTTCCACTTTGATCGATATTACTGCATTGTTCGATAAAATTTGCACCGAAATTTCAATGAAAGTATTGTATCCTCAAAACCTCTGACAAAAGTGTGAATGCCACTAAGGCTCATTCACAATGCACTTTTTAAATCAATTTAAAGTTAAATTTGTTTTCACTTAAACACATGTTGAAAGCAGTTCTTACACTCGAAACTGATTTAAGAAAAATTTTGGTTTTGTTTCTAAAGCTTATTTATGTTTCGTTAATACTCTAAATAATAAGATATTTTTGAATTTTTTTATAGTTAATCGAACCTTTAAAACATTAACAAATCAAAATTACACTAATTGTGATTTTGGTATTTCAAATGAGGAATATGAAATAAAAAATGACGTTAACAAATTTATTCTTTTCAAACTTAACAAAATTTTGTGATTCTTGGTTAATACTTTTATAACTAGTTCTATTTAATTAATTTTTCAACTTACATTCATTTTAATCTACTTAAGACATTTCAACAAACGTAAAAATTTAATTAACAGTAACTAGCAGGAAACAAAATGGCACTAAATCTACTGAAACGTTTTTAAATTTCTCTCTTGTCAGGGAAATAAACAATGTGAATTTATTTAATCCCTCAGAAAAATATTATAATTGTAATTTTAATATGGATGCTGTGAAATTAATAAGTATCAATCTGATTAATCAATGATGCTTAACATTATCTCTACAAGATCACATAGTTCTTGGTTGGAATTAAGAATATATAAAAGAATGACAAAAAATATGGCATAAAATAATTACAAAAATAACTTGATTTTTTTGTTCTTATGTTTTTGTATGCATTTAAGAAAATACTATATTTCATATGCAATTTTCGCGAAAAAGCTACATTGTTAATTTTAGTTATGAGAAAGTGACTGCAAATTGAATTTATTCAAGTAATTATATCCATTTCAATTGGAATACGCAAAATTTGTACTGAATGCCCAAAATACAATATAAATCACGTGGTCGAAATTAACTTGCTAAGGAATCATAAGAAGTTCTATTGGCCATTAGAAATGACGTTGCATGTTGGGTAGTATGCTGAAATAAATACAATTATTTCTTTTAGTTTTTATGGAAATTAAATAATGTTTTAAAGTCATAATAAAATTTTATTAATCAGTGATTTCCAAACCAATTGAAAGTTGTTCAATTTTCACGCCAAGGTACTCAGCAATATATTTGAAAACTTCTCCTTTCTTATAAAAATTTAAAATTATTTTTATTAAAATCATACAAGCTTTTCATTTTAGTACTAGGATTATTAAAAAATTAATTGAAAATAAATTAAAGAAATTGATAATATTATACTGAGCTAGTTGTGTGTGAACTACTAAAAATTAATTGAAAATAAATTAAAGAGATTGATAATATTATACTGAGCTAGTTGTGTGTGTACTACTTTTGGGCATTTAAGCATTTTCACAATTGAATAATATCCATAGTAATTTTTCAACAAATTCAAGCTTATACTTTCTAATAATTTTGCGTAGCTAAATTTAAAAATGCGGAAAAGTTTAATATCATAGAAAACTTACCAAATCAAGTACAAGAATAGTAACAAGTTAGGAAGTTGGGAATAAAATTCAACGTAGATTTTTTTCACTTCATATGATTGTATTAATAATTGGAAAGAAAATTTCCTTCTGATTATTTATAAGAAAAATTTAAGTTTATATTTAAAATTTTTTTAAAAAAATATTGAAAATATTGCTTTAATTAAACAACATTTGATAAAATCATTTTATTTTTTAAGCAAAAATCATTATCTGAATTATTAAATTATTTAAATACGTTAAGATTCCCTTTTCTTAAATTGTTTTTGATTTATATGTTAAAATATTTGATATTATTTTACATTCATTAAAATTCTTCAACGATTCATGCTTATTAAATTGTTTAATTTTTTAAAATTATTTGCTACTTTCTTAATAAATGATTTCAATTTGTTGAATTTTTTTTCGATGAAGATCTGCATAGCAAGGTTAACGGTAATATTAAATTTTTTACGAAAAACTCATAATAATTTAAGATAAAAAAGTTAGCTAACGATATTTCAAAAAATAAAAGTGACCTTCTTTAATTGATATGATAATTTCACGATAATTTAAAATCAATTGATTTAAAAAATATATAAATATCATCTCAACCATAAACATTTTTCAAATTTTTTACTGTATGATCAAAAAATTAGATACAAGCTAATTTAAATATTTTAAATTGAAAATACTTAAACCTTTAATTTTATCGATTTACTGATTGTAATCATACAGAAATTAATCTTCTATTTTATTCTGACAATTTGTATTTCTGTTATAACTTCTACTTAAAAATATCTTTTTATTTCTGAAACATTTGAATTTAATTTAATTCATTTTTCAAAAATAAGAAAAAAATTACTACTAATAAAAGAACTCGCCGCCCTTTTATGTCTGGCAGTTCCGTAGATATCAATCTGAATATTTGTTTAATCCTTCTGCATCGCGACATTGTGATGGCCTACCTTATAGGGGATTTATACCTGCACATAATTCTTCTGGACTTAAGAGAAAGAGAGAGGAAGAATAAGAATGGAAGCAATTAAGTGCGACAAAGGTCTCTCACCCTCCCCTGCTCATGAATTATTCGTCGTCTATGCATGGAATAAGCGGAGAGGAATGTGGGTCAATTTTTAGGTATCATGTTTGAAACCGGTTGTTGGAGTGCCTTGTATCATTTTTTTTCCGCAGCCCCTCAACCTACCCCCCTTGGTATACAAGAGAGCGATGACAGTTTCTCTGGTCGCCGTCTCCAGTCCTCAAGAAGACTTTCGCCGGAAGCTCGACATTGCTAGACAATTTTTATTTATGTTTTTGTTTCACGAATGCCAGAAATTCCTTTTTAGGTACTCGGGTCTCTCTCTTCTTGTTCCACTCACATAATATTCCTCATTTGTTTCATGAATCTGAAACGGTGAGACAGTGAGTGTGTTTTCAACTTTGGTCTGCTCTGAAAATATCAGTTCATTATATGAAGAAAATATTTTTTATTTTAGTTTAATGAAAAAAAAAATATGTGGGCTTAATTATACATTGTTGCAGACTTTTTAGAATTGCTCAAACTTTTTGTATAAGAAAAGACAAATTTTGTATAAATTAAAATAAGAAAAATTGGATTAACTAAAAATCAAATATATAAAAATATAATATAGTTTTTAAATGTATTAATGGGAAGATTACAAATAATTATTGCTGCACGTAATACATACATACATACATACATACATACATATATATATATATATATATATATATATATATATATATATATATATATATATATATATATATATATATATATATATATATATATATATATATATATATATATATATATATTAAATGTACAAATCAAATTTCTTTTAAATTAACTTTTTCTTTTTTTTTCTAACGAAAATAAATAATATTAAAAATTGGCATTGATCAAATGGGTTTATGTCGTGTTGGATGATTCAATGAAACGATTCGGTAAAATTAAATTTGAAATAAAATTTGAATAAATTTTGATAGACTTATGGTTTCTTGATTACTGATGTATTAAATCTCTCTTTAACTTAATTATCTTATATTTGTTAATCAAACTTTATGATAGATAGTTCAAAAATTCAAAATTCAGAAACTAATTATTCTAATATGAATAATATAGCCTTTATTACAATATAACATACGGTTTTTAAAGAAATTTTTGAAAGAATTTATCATTTATCTAGATAAAAAAATTAATATATAATAAAAATATAACTGAATTAGAGAATTTTAAGTGATTATCATCAAGTTATATATAAATTTTGAGTAACAATTTTTTTATCAAAATCTATTATTAATAACTGTTAATGATTTAATTATGTTAATTTTTCTAAAACTGTGGTTAAATTTTAACTCATAAAAATTTCACGTAAAATATCATCAAAGAAATTTGATTTTTTTCTAACAAAATTTAAAACCTCGTAACTTTTTCTTTTAGATATTAAACAAAACCTATGATGAAACTTGTTGGAATATTAGTTTGTACATTTTAAATGCATTTTCAAATATATTTGTGTGTGTGGACTTCAGCTATGTTTTGGAAAATAATTTAAATTACTTTTTCAAAAAGCATGTATAAAAGGTATTTAAAAATTCACAGTGATTATAAATTTAATTTTGAAATAGATTGAATATTCTTTCATCCTATCAATTATACTGATTTATTTATCACAGTCAAAAATTTTAAATCAAATAAAGCTTAGTTTTCAGCAATAAGGTAAGCGATATAATTCGGTTACTTTGATCCTTATTATCTAGAAATTACGAGGACTTGATTAGCATTTATCTCTCAAGATCACTAACTTTTTTTCATATTTCAAGGTTTGACTACCAGAATAAGCAAATTCGAAATTTCTAATATATTTTCGTTAAATATAGCTACTGAAATTTCATCAAATCGGATCTTTTACACTTATTTTCAAAATTCGTTAAATGGAAGAATTTGCTAAAACGAGATTCGTAAAATTGGATCCTTGCTTACTTACTGTTGGTTGTAAATTGTTAATAAATTTAAAATATGCCGGATGTGAAACAATTATTATTAAAATAGTGTAATTTCTTGAAAACAATCGTTGAATAATTATTCCAGGAATCATCTAAGAGTTATATTTAGAGATTTTATCTCCAAATAACAAATTCCTTTGCGTTGACTCCAAAGATTATTGTTTTCCTTTATTTTTCAATTTAAATTTTCAGTTGAGCAAAATAGAAAGCATCACTGACACAGAAAATAATAACAATCGACTAATACTTTTCGTTGGAATTTACAATTACGAGAGAAAATACAGTAAGCCGTTACCTGTAAGGTCAAGTTTCTCCAAACTGTGGCACCGAGATAAAATATCGGTCACTCCCCTGGTGCTGATGGCCGAGCAACCCTTCAGCTCCAGAACTTTCAGTTCAGGGCACTTGAGGGCAATAGTAGCCAATCCGCGGTCAGTCAGCTTAGAGCATCCATTCAGGTGGATCCTCTCCACGGTCAGGCACAGCGTGGGTGAATCACGACACAGGAGACGGAAGAGAGTTTTGAGTCCCCTGTCCACTTGGATTCGATCTCCGCTCAGAGTGACCGACGTCCACAGTTGGGGTTCCCAGACAAGGAAGTACCACCGCCGACACACCCTGGCACTGACGCAGAGCTCGTTGCTGGACAGGTAGGAAAAGATCTTGAGAATGAGACTGTCAGACAGTTTCTCGAATGGCGATGGCCGCTTGGGAAATTTTTTGCCCTGCACGAAAAGAACACACAGCTTTCACTGATCTGAACAAAGTGATAGAAAAATTTACTGAACTGCACAAATTGTTAGTATGACATTATTAAAACTGTGAGCATTAGATTGTTAAAACTAGAAAGTTCTATTTATTCAATGGCTTGTCTTAGTATTTAATTTAATGAATTCCTTGTTCTTTAAGTAAAAGCATACTACTATATATTAATGAAATTTAACTGCATTTTCTATGAAAATAAATTTAAGATCCAAAGCACATTAAAACAAATTTTCCTATGTAAAGAAATTTTTTAAAGTAGTTTCCATATGTGATAAGGCTTTCCATTACAGTTATTTTTATGTAATGCCAAAAGTTTCACATCATAACCATAAACTTAATTTATAAATTAAAAAAAATAGATGCATTCTATTGCAGTTATTTTTATGTAATGTAAACAGTTCGCATAATAATTATATTAATTTATAAATAAAAACTAGTTACTTTTTTAAAAATAATATGAAAAAGCAATTTCTTTATTCATTTTTGCTTGAAAATAAATTCAAGTTTGTAGTTCATCTTCCTCCTTATTTAATATAAAATTAAAGTGTTTAAAACTCTGAAAATCAATTGTATGTACTTAAAATTTAAAAATGAAGATTTAAGAGTGATTCATTTCTATAAAATAGAAGAGGAATTTTAAGAAAGTTTCTGACATTTTGTAGAAATAAATTATTTTTAAATCTAAAATAAATTTTTCTTGTGTATTCATTAGTCAAATGAAGTGTGATAATCTTTTTGAAAAGAAAAGCTTATCGATTTATATAAATAAAACATTTAGAGAAAGTAGACTTATAAAGCCCATAGCGCATACGTAAAACTAAAGGTTGAAATGTTATAATGTTGAATTTGTAAAAGAAGGTAATTGTCTTTCCTTTGTGAAAGGAAAGAGATGTTTAAGAATACTTAGTAGTTTAACTATTTTTAAACAATAATTTCATAAAATAATCATGATAATATATTAAAATGATTGTTTAATATATCTATAAATACATACCATAATATGAATTGATCTTCAGATCAATGCAAATATTTTTCTAATTATTGAAAAAAAACATCGGTAAATAATTATACAGAAAAATAAATTATACTTATCATTTTAATACATATTACAATGATATATATATATCAATGAAGTAAAAATGCACTTTTTTTAAAAAAAGAATTAAAAACAAGGAGCATGAATGATGTCATTAATTTGAACTCTGGGACACCACATAATTTCCGGAGGAAAAGACGCATCAGAATAAACGCTACATTAAATTAAATTGTGAGTAAGATTGCCAAAAACATCATAATCATCTAATTTTCATTTATGACTCATTAATCAAAAAATGTGCATAAAAATAGATTTTAAAATTCTAAAAATAAATTTAAGTGAAAAATGAAGATATATTTGATTTCCTATATAAATTTATTAGAAATCTCTATAGTACTATATTATGTTGTTAGGAATATCTAAACGAGAAATACTAAACTGAGAAAATTTTTTTTACATTTTGTGAACAAAATTATTTACAGCAAGATATATATTATGAAACAAGAAAAGATTTTGAAGTACAGCTTGTCCATTATGCAATCTGTACTTTAAAATCGTTTTCTCTTCTCATGAATTAAAAAATATAATAAGCCCCGAACAAAATTAGAACCTAAGCAATTTAAGACTTCCAGATCATCATATTAATCTTTTTACAATACCTGGGAATATAATTTCAACATTTTTGAATCCTGATATTATTGACGAAACGTTTCCTTTCATTTTATTCATTTCCTATACATTTTGCAAAGCACAGAATATAAGTACACGGTGGTACAGGCGAGCCCAATATTGTATTTAAATCTAAAAGTTTCGGAATACAAAGCACAGTAGGATAGATTTTTCAACACAAGGGCAAATAAATACCTTACTGGTAAAAATTCAATTTTATAAACGCCAGGATATTTCTATTGGAAGCTAATGAATAAATGATAATAAATTTTTGTATATATCTTTGACAAAGGTATTATTTTACCTAGAAAGCAAGAGTAACTAAAAATATTAATGTATCATTCTTCCCTTTCTGAAACAGTTTTCAAGATTATTTTGATGTTATACATTTTCCAGACAAAAGCTGGCAACAAGTAACAAGTTTTTTTAAGTGTTTTTCTTAGAAATTTTATCTAGAAACAAAGTGAGATTGGCTAAGTTAGAGTTAGTCACGTTTCCTTTCCTTCCAGTAAAGTCCATGGTACCCGGGTTTTTACTGGTCAAAACACAATGTATTAGTTTTCGCACGTATTCTAGCTGTCACTTCGATCACGTGTAAATCTCTTTTTTACTGCCTCGCAATAAAAAGCGCCAAAAAATAAACTTAATTCTGAATATATGTGTGAGTTAGTGTGTTAACCAAACAAATTAATATTATAATGTCAGATTTTGCTTAAAAGGATGAAATTTTTTTGTACTCCAGAACAAATTAATTAAAATAAAACATTTTCAATTAATGATTGCCACAATAAAAAATGAAAATTTATATATGTATGATTTAAAAAAAAATTACGGTTTATATATAAACCCATGTAAGCAAATTTTTATCTTATTTTCTCCAATTAGAACTTACTTGATTTTCTGAATTTGATAAAAGTATTTCGTTAAGAAATCAATGAAATCTCGAAATATAATTAATTGTTTTAGGCATTTTAACTAACTATAAAATTTTATGAATCAGATTATTGTTTCAATGTCTTAAACACAGTTTCCAGTATAGTCAGTTATTAAATAACATTTCTTTCAATTTAAAAAGAGAAACTTTAACATCTATGACATTTTATGATATGTATTAGAATTTCTTAGAGAAAGAGAAAAAAATCTGAAATGCACATTAAGATCTTTATTAATTTTTAGCTTAAATTAAAAAATTTTCGCAACGTTTTTTATAATAAAAAATATAATAAGAAATATGTACATTTTTAATGTGTTTGATAGCGCTTTGCTAAATAAGATTTATAAAAATTAAACATCAAATGTTATTTTTTTAACTATAATTATCATCACATGAAACTTATAGGTATACATTGAATCAATATTTTAATGCATTGAAAATTTCGCAAAATGTTATTGTTAAATTAAAAAATTTTTTTCTAAGTGCTAATCATAATTACGTAAATAATAGTCTTACATCAATATAAACTCAGATACTAGTTTATAAAATAAAAGAAATTAAAAAAATGAAGTAAATTCCTTTGTTAGATAATATAATTTTAGATTCTCTTTTAAATAATTAAAATTCAAATAACTTGTGATTTCCTACACCATTCAATTTTTCTATTTCTCCAAAATAAAATTTTTTGTTCCATTATGTATGGTTATGTGAAGCTTTTTTTATAAAATTTGGGGAAGGAAATTATGTATTTCAAATTTTATGTCAATAAATCATTTTATCATGATGAAGTATAATTTAGTATTTAAAACTATAATCAATAATAAAAAATAAATATGAAAAAGTGTATGCTCCTGAACAAATAATCTGAAAATCCTGTCTGTTACTCAGGGTTCAATAGTTCATTTTCTTGAAAAATAGTGGTTAGGAAAAGGTTACAAACTGAATTGAGTTGGTGTAAACAAATTCCAATAGTATCAGGATTAGATACAGCGAAGCATGCTGATGCAACAACAACAAATTCCAGTAAAACAAATAAAATGCTCAATTTTACTTTCATTTGAATTCTTTAATTTTATATGACTCTTTTGCAAGCACTTATTAATAGAAAGTTAAAAAAAATTAACCATTTTATAATTTATTTTGTAGTACGTTTTATCTAATAAACACATTTTAATAAATTCCATTAACAGGATTATCAATTATTTTACTTTTTACTATCTTTCTAATCACCTAAATACAATCATTACAATGTAACACTGCATCTTATTTTTGTATGCGAGTATCTGACAAAATATTACGCAAGTATTTTGTAAATAAAAGACCCACTTTTTAAAACTTGAATAACAATATGAAAATTATTTATTTAAACATATTTTCTCAAAATATTACGGAATTTAAAATAAAAATTTATTATAAGGTATACATATTTTCACGAAATTAAACTAGTTATTTAGATCATTGATGAAATGATAATTTGTGAGAAAAATTAAATATATTTAAATTTTAAATTAATTAGATTTATTTACTGTCAGGATTGATTTCTGTTTAATCAATCATGATATGAAGGAATTAACATATTGTACATTTACAATTATAGCTAAAGACAAACTAACAAAATCACATGTACAAAACTGTGCATCAAATAAAAATTAATCTTTTCTCTGAATTACTAATCATCGAAACGATTTTAAAGCACTAAGATTTGAAGTTGCAACTGTAAATTCGTCTAAATTAGCAGCTAATTCAGTCAAATTTCATTGTTGGAAATTAAAGCTGTAATGCATTTAGTTATAATTTGTTTCATTTCTATCTTATGATTTGATCACCTATTAACTAGCTCATCAATGTTAAATATAAAGAAGCTAATATTCAAATTTAATAATTGTTAAATATTAAATTTGAATTATTAGTTGCATATAAAATTTAATTAAAGGTTTCTGTTATCCTTATTTTATATTTTCCATTTGCAAAAATATTTATATAAGTAACTAGTAATATTTATATAAGTAGTATATTTCTTTAGAAGCAATTTTTTATACATATGTAATTCAATATAGATTCTATAATTAATTTTTACAATTCAAATTATTATATTACAGTTCAGTAACTAACAACTTACAATTAATGACATACATACAAACATATATACACACATATATATATATATATATATATATATATATATATATATATATATATATATATATATATATATATTATCTAACACACATCGATTGTATTGTAAATATGTACATAGTACACACAGAAACACAATAGATGTGTCATAAAAGTATTATTCTGAAACTATTAAATATGAATATTAATAAAATTTGTGTCATATGATGTAGTTAATAAAGGATATATCTATAGAAGGTATATATTTTTATCATCTAATTTTTTTTGTACTAAAATTACAACTTTTAAACATTTTAATTAATGAGTAAATGTAGCTATAACTATGATGGATAAAATTGACTCTACTTTTATCACTGCGTACATAGTCTATTGTGCTACATAAATATGTACGTCAGTTTCTTGTTTATATTTGTGTGTGAATGTATATTTATCTTTTTATAATTTTTGTGCAAGTGTGAATGTTTTCAAATTGCTTTTTATAATATTCTTAAGCAATTACGAGGTATAATATTTCATTTAACTCAATAAACTAAGAAGTGTTTATTTAAATATATTTTATAAACTTTGTTTATTTTCATATAAACATTTAAAATTTTAAGTTTTAAGCATATCGTAGCACTTTTCACATTACACAGAAGTTTCCTAAACTTTATATAAAATCGTTCATCCAGCAAACTTAAATTTAGATATTTTTTCAATGAAGCTTGCTTATGTAAAATCGACGAAACAATTAATTATTTTTATTTTAACGAATATAGAAAATATAAATATTATTTTCTACTAATTTGGAGCATAGGGGAAGGGGAAGATCTATTTGTAAGGTATCACTTCTTCACGAGAAAATTGTGACTAGGCTGACTGACTATTCCGCTGATCAAACACATATTTTAAACTGGCTTATAATACTTAATTGATGGGATAGCATAAGGAAAAGGATATTACTTCCGAAGTTATCTTCGATTTATATAATTACGAAGTGTAATCTCAAGATATATACAATTTAAAATGCATTCCAGAGCATTAATAGTTTATTATTAATTTTCCTCCGATGAGGATTTCCATTTTATAAATAATAGTTATTAGAGATTAACCATTACGAATTTACAAAAAATTATTTTCTCAGAAATAAAGTATGGAAATTATATAAAAACTTTTACAGCTAGGTTTATTTATTTAAGTATTTGGTAACTAATATGCACACACACAATTTGTTTTTCAAGCTGTTAGAGAATTACGTGCGCGTCTGTAATATACAACTAACTTCTGTTAATGAAGATAGATAAACGTTTTCAATATTTTATGCAAAGACACATATGGACTAATTTTACAAATTACTTTTACTTATAATTAAATTTAAATGTTACTTATAATATATTCTCCATAGTCACTACTATGGAGAGTATATTATTAATAATATTTAAATTTAAAAATAAGCAAAAGTAGTACGTTAAGTCTATCAACATATGAAGCAAATATAAAACAATCGAAATACTGAAAAAAATTAACGTAGAGTATCAAAAGCTTACATTAAATTTTATGTCATCCCTTTTTCTTAACTCTCCTTCAAGCTGACGGAATTTTTACAAGGAAATCTGTACATAAATTTCTACGTAAAATAGCCATTATACTAAATAGGGATTTTACATTTTCTTTATAAAGTTTTCTTTGAAACTCTTTTTTTTACCGTATCTGAAATATGATTCATTTTAAATGTAAGTTCCGTGTCTCCTGTAGTATTTTATATCTCTTTAATTCCAAGATGAGAATACATACTTATTAGAATTTGAATTTAACGGCTATTATAGTAACGAGAACAAACGATTTTCAGTTTTAGCACAACATAGTAAAATATTTCATACATAAAGTTTATGAATATTTCATATATGTTTCTAATTGAAGGACATTGAGTCTATCAATAAAAGAAAAAAATAAGTGAATAATTACATAAACTTACATTTTATTTATTTAGACATGTATTAGACAGAAGTCATTATCTTCAGAAAATAATAATGTTTATTTATTATGTATAAAAAATCAAAAAATATTAAAGTAATACAAAAGTTATTTACTTAAAAGTGAATTATTAGTATTTATTTTTGAATATTACTTTGAGAATAGCAATCAAGTACAGTAAATTACAATAGATAAAATGTAACAATAAAAGGTCACAGATGACTTATAATCTAGGATGTCAAATTCTGATTTTGGTGATTTTTTTGGCAGATTTTCTTGTTTATTTGGCAACCTCATTTTTATTTCATCATACAGATTGAGACATATAAGGAATGAGTAGAAAATTCTATTTTGGCAACCTTAGAATTAACGTCATCGCGAGTTATCAGAATACGTCATCTTGGCAACATTTCTTCATCACCAAAAAAAGTCAGAATTTGGCATCCTGTATTATACGGCACCTGTGCCCAATTAAAGTAAAGATTAAAATGAATTGTTAATGTTTACAATTTTAAGTCAAAGTGGCAAGTAATTCTCAATTTAAAATGCCAAATTAATAGCTGAATGATTAGCCCTCTATTTTTTATTGCAACAGTTTATGGGTTTCATTCATTTTGGATGGGGATGCTTGAAATAACTTAGGATCTACTTTAAGTTGTTAATCCTAGAAGAATCTCATCTAGTAAATTTCATATGCAAAAAGAATAGCAAGACAATGAGAAGTAAATTAAGTCCATCTTTAATATTTGAAATTATAAATACTGTCATTTTTTTCTAATTACCTCTCATTACATTAATGTATTTACTGATTTATATAACAATATAAGTAAATTAGTTTTTATTTTTATTAGAAAAACTTCATTTCTGATTTTATATTTGAGAAGCACTCATTTTTGATTATACTGTTTAGTAGGTTCTTTGATTTTTATCAGTAGAAATTAAAATTAATCAATTTTAATGTTAATTAAATGAGAGAAATAACACATAGTTAAGATTTCTAATGAAATTATTAAGAGGTTCAGATGAATTCCAGATGAACTGATGATCGATTGTTTTAATTTTTAATTCAAAAATAGTTTAAGAACTTTGTCAAAAGTCTTAAACATAATTGAATAAAAATTCATTTCCATATCAAATTCGATAGAATTTTAAAGGATGGCTTAAAAACCTGTATCTTCATTTATTCAAAACAAAGCTAAATACTTCAGTAGACTGATAGATGTTTGAGTCATAAATTATAGGAGAGAAAAATTCACTGATATTCGCGAAATGCGGATTTCAAACTATCCGAGTATAATACTATTTGCTGTTAAATTGGTATTCTTCATATTAACATATAATTGACATTGTATGTGATTTATGAAAAAAATTGTTTAGTAGAAATATTGGAATATGTTTCTTGATTTTTAATACAAATTCTAAAATGTACAAAGAATAAAAAAAGCATATTTGTATTTGCAATATTCCTATAATTTCATCATTTATCAACTAATGGAAGAGTAGGAAAATTTATACATTGTCGAAGCTTTTTTATAAAAAATGAAAACTATGAAATGAAAACTAAGATAAGCAAGCATATTTAAGTAGCTTGCTTATCTTAAAAATGAATTAATTTAAAGATAAGCAAGCTAGATTTTAAGAAAACAGAAAATAATTGAAAATGATAAGACTTTTTAAAGTAAATAATTTGAGAATAAACATTTTCAGATTTATTTTATTTAAAACAAATTCGTTAAGAAAGTAAATTTTTGGCCATTGATAAAAAAATTAATTTCGTAAAGTGAAAAATGAAATAAAATGAATTTACTATTAAACATTAAAGCCATAAAAATGTATAGTTTGCTGTTCTTTCTATTCATAAAGAAATTATATGAATCTATAGGAATATTTCATGAAAAAGCTAGTTCAATTTTCAAAAGAAAACAAAAATAAATTATTTACTGAAAATTTTTATATAATTTTCTATTATTATTTCTGCTGTCATGTTCAAAAGTTTAAAATTTAGAAATTTCGATTGAAGTAATTGGAGAACTTGAGAGCTATTTTTAAATACAAAGCTCAAAATTAATTTAAAAAATATTGCAAAGAATTGGTATTATAATTTACATTTAGTATTCAACTGTAATGCTATTCGAAAAATATATTAGTAATACTGAAACACAATCGAATAACTTGATTGACATTTATTATTACATATTTATATTTATTATAATATTTTTTTATCATAAGGTTAAATTTTTCAAACTTGGGCTTAGAAAAGGCTAGTTTACATTAATAAGTTCTTTTAATTATATGTGGGTTTATATTGTTTTTGTCGAAAATCAGTTTATTTAGTTTACCACCACGAAACAAGTTCTTTACTGAACGGATTAATACGTTTCTAAAATTAAAATAAAAGGAATCCAAATCTAAAATTAGGAATGAGAAGTTAAGAGAATATATTATTTCATAAAAAGGAAGAGCGAATTCATGGAAAAATTATTCAGATATCTGCCATAAAAAGTTTTTTTTTTTTAAGAATAAATCAGTACATCACAATTTGTGCATCAAACTGCTATTTCAACATATTTTATTTCTCAAATGCTTCCCTTATATTTCAGTTTCATTTTTCAAATTTGAAAGAAAAATTAAAATATAAAAGTTACATTTTAAAATAAGTTATTAAATATTAATTTATGATTTTGTTGAAAAGAATAAAGTATAATTTCATATGCTTATTTAACTGAAATTTCCTTATATAATTATTCCATCATCATCTTTTTGAATTTAAATTTATTACAAAGTTAAGGACTTAAATTTGCCAAATCTGTTGACGACTTGTGTAACTTGTGTAATCGTGTTTCTGTTCTTACATAAAATGAAAGGAAGAAGTTACTGTTTTATGCAAGAATCATAAATCAAGTTTTGCCCACAATACACGCCTACTAACCATGTCACGTAATTTAGGATATAAGCACGCTTGGAAAAGAAATGGTTTCTTTGATGCCTTTTTTCTCTGTGCAGTGAATGTGAAGGCTTTTCGTTTAGAAATTTTTTTAGTTTCATGTGAGATAGATAAAATGAAAAATGAAAATAAACAAGTAAAATTATTAAGAATTTCTATGCAACTTCATTGTAAGATTATGGCATTGAAGGTAAAAAGAAGAAAAACAGAGCAAACTTAATTACATTTTGAAAAGTGTGAAATGAGATTCATAACTTTTATTGGTTATGTTCTTGACGTTTCGTGAGTTTATGGTATACAGCATATTTAAGTACAAAGTTCAATATGTTTATGTTTATAAATTTACATAAGGAATATATATATATATATGTATATATATATATATATATATATATATATATATATATATATATATATATATATGTATGTATGTGTGTGTATGTATATATAGATATGTGTGTGTGTGTGTATGTGTGTGTGTGTGTGTGTGTGTGTGTGTGTGTGTGTGTGTGTGTGTGTGTTTGAAAAAATGGTTAGGAGAGAGACAATGACTCAGATTGCAAAACTGTGTTAAAAAAAGTACAGGATAAAAAACTGGAAGTGAAAAAACCTCAAGAAAATATCAAAATTAAACCAAGGTTATAATACCGGTAATGATAATAATTATCATTACAGATATACTAAAATGTTTATGGATAATTAAAAATGGTTCTTTAAACTTTGGTGGTGTCATATGAAGTATCAGATAAAATAACATTCATTAATTTTATCAGTTTTAATGCTAGATTTATTATTATGGAATAAAAAGTAAGCTTTTAGTGTCGTTGACATACTCATGTTGTTATGATTTGGCTTGATATTGGCTTCAAAGAGTAAGAAATAACATATTTTTTTTAAAAAAATTTCAACTTATATACATTATTTTTAGAAATAAAATACTTTTGAATTAAACATCATGAAATCTTTATATGGTAAATGTCAAATATGAACATAAAAGTTAATACGAAATAATGTTCTTCAATCAAAAAATAAAATATATCTTTTATTGAATTAGCTATTTATAAATGAGGTAACATTTTGCACAGGTATGTTAATTCACATAAAGGTTGCTTAAGAATAATTTTTATACATTTATACAAAGCTAAGTTTTTATAAGCTATGTAGCTCCTATATCGAACAAAATTAATTATCTTAGCTTATTAATTAACAAAATCCCACAAAATGTGGTAGAAATTAATTTCTTTATAAATTATTAAAATTTACATATCACAAAATTATTTTTGTTTTCTTTTCCAAAAAGTGCTGCCTTAATTTCAATAATTTAATTCATGCTTATTGACGAATGGACAAAAAATCGCTGATAACTATTTTAAAATAAAAACTATTTCTAATAAAAATTAAAGTTGAATCAACGGTTTTAGGATTAGAGAATGTACTAAAAAACATATCTTGATTTTAACTACTTTATTATTTCGTTTTCTTGGCAAATAAAATGATATGGATGGCTTAATTTTGATATTTATCTTTCTTTAAACCATCTTAAATATAAGTGTTGGAGACAGCCCTTATTTAATTGGTTTATATAACTTTGCAAGTTTATTTCAAACTATATTAAACATTAAAATAGATTGATGTAAAAGATATATTCTAAAATTTTAAGCCATTTTAAATTTTTAATTATCTCCAATTCAAAACAGTTTCACTAAAATTCAATTATTATTGTTTATGAATAATCATATTTTTATATTACCTATTATAACTAATAATCATGTGTGATAATTAATTTTAATAACAATCTCCACATTCAATTATGTCGTTTATGAGCCCATCATATATTCACATGTCGTTCACATCCCTGAAGTCGTTAACCTCATGATAATACTTTGATTACATTATCTGAATAATGTTCCCACTTAAAATATCCTAGTTACATATCAGTTTCACCAATAAGTTTACTTACAATGCTTGTTATCACTGGTGCATGACACGACCTATGTCATCCTCATAACATATGATGCGATTTGACGATTTTAACTAGAATGTTAAAAAAATTATTTTAAACATCTAGTGTTGCTGACTATTTCAACACAATTTTTGACATTTTTTTTTTTACTATTCGTTTATTTTTCCAATTCAAATTCTGGAAAAAATCATAATTTTTTTGTGGTAACTATTTTTTTTCTTTCATTTATGGGTATTTTAAAACCAGAAATGATTATCTTTAATCGTCAATTGAATCTATGCGATATTTCAAAGCTCTAGCACCAGGATTATATAATATTATAAAAAATGTAATAAATTCTTAATTTTCAAATTATATACTTGTCAAATTAGTATGTAATTTCTCAAATGAAATATTCGGCATTATATTTCTTGCAGGGAAGTAAAAGTATTCCAAATCTACAGAGATGAGCAGCTAAAGCGAACGCAAATGATTTGATGGAGTTGAAAAATTAAAAAAAAGAGTCTGTCAATAAATTGTATTTAATAAGAAAAAGTAAAATAAATTGTTGTTTAAATAAATATCAGAATTTCAATTATATTTTTACATTCACCCATAAGAAAATATTATAATGCAATGTATTGATGAACAAAACCATGAAGACATTTACATTATAACATCTCATTTAATGGAAATACAAATATTAAATGCTATTAAACTAGATGTATGTGATTTGTGAATTTTAATTTATTTTAATATATATATATATATATATATATATATATATATATATATATATATATATATATATATATATATATATATATATATATATATATATATATATATATATATATATATATATATATATATATATATATATATATATATATATATATATATATATATATATATATATATATATATATATATATATATATATATTATGGTCTAATTTTTTTATCGAATTACTTTTATTATTACTTATTAATTTTTTTGTTCTAGAAATTTTGCACAAACATTTTAGTAATGAACCAAAAAATGGATAATCTTTTATCTTAATAAATCATGCAGAGAAAATAATGCATCTCAGATTCATGTGATAATTAAAACTTTTTCCAATCCCATTTTTCTATAACTAGCATTTTATTTTAGAAATGAATGCTTTTTGCAGAAAAAAAAACATTATTTATGAAAACATTACACTCATAAAAATATGAGAATTTTCGATCTGGCGGTAACAGTTTTTTAAAGAATGAAATAAACAAACTATTAGTTTATCGATTTCTTTTTTTAAGAAATATTTTCAGAAACTTTGCTTAAGTGAAAAAAATCTGGATGTTTTTAGCAAATGAAAAATATGAATGAAGTGGAATTATATTAACTAGCAATTTTCATATTTTAAGTAATTACTTTTTAATAAAAGCCTACAGTTTAAATAATGAAAATTATTTTGTTATAAATTTAATGTAACAATTCTCGTGGATATAATTATTGTTGTCATCTCACATGGCTGCTAAGCAAAGTTATTTAAGTAAAAACTGTAATTGTAATTATACAGTTTCAAAATAATTTTTTAAATTATCTGGAAAACAAACACGATGTTAAAGGAAATTTAGCAATCAAGCATGAATATTAATGAATGAAATAAAGCAAAAATTTCGTGAAAATTGAACATTTATAATTAAATTTTTTCTTTTTGGTATCACTGCTGTCAAGAATTAGGGTCAAAATAATGGCTCTATCTAATAAATTTCGGCATAAAACATTACATAAACTTTTAGAAGCATGGTTTTGATATATAAAATCTTTTGAATATCCTAAATTTGCAATGAATGCTAAGTTATAGAATTTGCTAAAGTAGATCGCAGAAAAATGCGTACAAAGCAGAATAATACTAATTAAATTTTACGAAAAACGTTTATTCTTTAGTAATACAAATAAATAAATTAATACCAAAATTATTGAATAAAATCACGTCATAGAGAATGGTTTTTTGTTTATTGTTGAATATTCCACTTTTAGCTTGTCTAGCATCTTTTTCTTATAAAAAGTAATTTTTTAATATAAATTTGTTTAATTCAATACATTATTTATCACATTAACTTATTTAAATAGTTTATACACCACAAAATTCAAAATCTTTTCCGGGCAAAATGTGTAAGCTCTAAGGAAAGTTAAAATATGCAATGAAAAAAGAGACTTGTTTAAAAATTATGACAAATCTGGTTAAAATTTCTACGTAAAGAGCGATTTTAAATGCAGCTACATTCTTCTTCGAACCATATCAACCAGTACTTCGGTATTTTAAGTTGTTACTTTTTTATAAACTTATAATTGCAACTTAAATAGTGAAAATTGAATTTCAATAAATCCAATGTAAAAATATATTTACAACCCACTATTTGGTCACATTTATGCTTATAAATTTGTAAATTTATGTTATTTAACTGAAAACTTTAATTATCATCATGTAATTCCAAAATAATTTTTGAAATTATCTGGAAAACGAACATGAATGAATAGAAAGTTTTGTTTCTTAATAGAAAATTTCATCTTTTTTTTAAATTGTTATTTTTTTAATAATCTTATAATTGCAATTTAAATAGTGAAAATTATTTGTAAAAAATTTCTTAAAAATATTTTTAGTACAGTCCATCATATAGTTTTCATCAAATATTTCCATGATATATTTTTCCTACAAAGCATGAAAAAAATTTTTTCCAAATAATTTACCCAAATTGTCATCAACCGCTTCATTTAATAATTCAGCGTGATGCAGATTTGAAAAACCTAAATTAATGATGTTATTCGATAATTTCAACCAACTGATTCATTCTGAAAGACAATAATCGTACTTTTATTATGTTCTATCAATCATAAGATGAAATAATTCGATTCAATTGGCTTTAAGAAAATGATTAAGGACGACCAACCAAACAACTGTTGAAATATCGCTTAGGACTTACAACAATCTTTTTAAAAATCGAGATGATTCGGGAAATGATTTCTGGAACTATTTAACAACTTAAGAAATAAAATATGACAACGAATGAGAAAACGCGATAAATTACGCCAAGAAAGTAAATTTAGAGATCGAAATTAATTTATAGAACGAAAAAGTTATTTTGTTCAGTTTTTTTTAAAGTGATATACAGAATTTAATCTTTACAGTGAAATAGATATATTATCACGATTCAAAATTTCGGCCACGTTTTTGTCTTTCAGACAAGTAAACAGGTGGTATATGTACGAAATAAATGATGGAAATGCTCACCATTTCCTTGTAAAATAAATCTTAAAAGGGTAAATTCTTGAGTAAAAAGGTCTGAACAGAATAAACAGGTTGTTGATCCTTTTAGAATTTCTCTAGCGGGAGGCAAATATTTCGTAAAGAATGGAGAAGTGCTCACCTTGAAAGTCGCAACCAGTCTCTCCGTATCCGTAGAACGGGGTGTTGGCTCGCCGGGCAACCCCGTCTTGACGCTGAACTCTTCCCGCCGAAGGAAGGGGCTCGGGCAGCCGCGAAGATTCCAGCAACTGGGATTTGATGTCGTCTGCTTTTGGAACACAGCGGGAGGCAGGACCGACCGGTCTATCTTCTCCGGACTCGATTTCTCGTCTGACACAGCAGAGACAGTAGTGTTCAGCGTGTGGTATCCGAGGTCATGACCCGGCGACAAGCGGCCCGTTGGAGGCGGCGGACAGAGGGTCATCTGTTGCAGGCCCAGCAGCGGCCCGTCGTCCTCCGCCGCATGAGTGCGGGGGTGGTTGTCTACTGGATTATCCGGGTAGAGAGCCATAGGGCCAGCAAAGGAAGTTGCTTAAAGGCTGCAGAAGCTCGCATGCCGGTTGATTCATTTATGAGAGTCTGCAAAAAAAAGAACAATAAGATTGCTAGTAATAGCAAGGCCATGAAAATCATGTTCAAAATAACAGGAAAATTGCTATTCTCTGCTGTGGGTGATAACTTTGCAAACGACTATCATTAATTATCCTTTTTGTTATTGTAAAATATTAATCAGAATCACGTTAAATAATATTTTTTTCTTTTATTAGTTTAATCAATTCAGGGTTTTTCTTTTTTTCATTTATGAATTTAGGACTCTAAAAATATAGTACTTTACATTGAGATTTGTATTATCGCTGGGTTGTAGAAAGGTATTTTGATTTTTGTTGAGAAAAATTCATTATAAAAGAAATTTTATTTTATGGTAGCTAAAGATAGTAAATTTTATTGATGATAGTAAAGAAATTATTGATTACATTATTACCATCTATAACATCCAACTGATAATCTTAATAGATACATTTTATGGAGGTAAATATTAAAACTTTTAATTGATACGATAAAGAAAATTTTAACAAAATGATTAAAGTTATCAAAATTTTAAGACAATAGTTATTAAAATTATTTTTAAATCATGTTATTCTTCATATTAATGAAATGTTCAAAAGTGAAGATAATTTTAAATTCTATAATGTTGAATTTTCATACGAATTTTCTCAATTTAAAACTGAATTGAAGCAGAAGAAACGAGTTTGTTTTGTTTTTGTGAACTTTATCTAGATGTTTCAAATGATTGCATAATTTTAATTGTGGTTTTAAAATGATCTTATATTTATTTTTGGCATCATTTTCACTTTGTTGTGAAATATAAGATCCTACGCAGGAAGTAGTAAGAGTTTTGCATAACTTCTAAAGGGTATCGGGAAGTTGCATTCTCTGTTATCTTTAAACTTTTTTCCAATGTTTTCTGGTATTATGTAAAATTATATCTGCTATAAAGGATAACTTTTATCATTTACCGTTTTAAATTGGCTTTATTTATCCTTATAAAAGTTAAGTAAAGTGAAATATTAGTTTTAGGAAACTTATATGAATTGAGAGTGCTGCATTTCATCGCAAGAAATGATGCAAATATATTGTATACAAACAATTCGCGTTTTCCGCCTAGAAGTCTGGAAAAATGTAGTCCTACAAGAAGTAAGCATTTTTCAGAGTTATACCAGACACATGTTTATAAAAAACGATTAGTTATTATTTAAAGAACATGTATAGAAGGTTCTTAGGTTTGGCGTATACTGACGACAGCATTGAAGTAGATGCCAATTACAAATGTTGATCGATTCTTTGATGACCATCATTCCCTCATTTCAAAATTATGTAAATAATTACAAACCAATCATCCAAAGATCTATGCCCAGTCTTTCAATCCATACATGAAAAATTAATATAATGCTGTTGCAGCCAAGTGGATTTGAAGAGCGGTTTCCACATGTGTGACATCTCTGATTGCAGTGACAATTATTAAGGTGATAGTTGCCGATACTACGCAAAAAAGATACACTGCTAATAGAAATGCACGTCTGGGCATCAGGATTTTGTACCTGGTACTAAGGTTTTTTATGATGATGTCTAGTATCTTGATAATAAGAACGTAATGCGCATGAAATCTGCTGTTAGAAATCATTAAGTATCGCGAATTTTAAGTCAGAAATATGATGACCAGAGTAAAAAGTTTGTTGGGATATGCTCCTAATCTACAGCTGAGAGTTGTAAAGTAAGCCGTTTCTTTTACCCTAATGCAACATCATAAATTGCAGCAGTTGTTCTTGTTTGTGTTTTAATGAATGAAGCTATACATTCTAATTAAGTTACTAGCATCTCTTTGGACTGTGATGGGATTATGAATATTGAGTTTCTGATCTACTCATCTCATCTAGACTCCAAAAATTTCAAGAAGCCTCGGCCGTGTTTTGCGCATGAATTTAGCACCCTAGTCATTCTCTTTGATTTGGAAATAAGTTAGAAATGACAATTGCTTAATTCTGCTGTGGTTGACCATCTCATAGGAACCATCGTCAAACATCATAGGCTTAGTGTGCAAATAAAAAATGCTTATACATCCAATTAAAACGTTTTTTTTTGTTTGTTTGGACTTTTTTTTAACCTTTTTTTGTTAAGAGTAAAATAAGATGTCTTACAATTTATAAAAATTCAATATTCTTTTTATATTTACGTGAATATAATTCTTTGTTTTATTTTATAAATAAATATATGAGTAAGGTTTTAGTTTCATTTTTTAAAAATCAAACTAGAGTCAGTCAGTTTTCATATTTTACTGTGTTCCGTATTTAACTTTTAAAAGCAAGCACACTTTAACTACACTGGAATGTTTCCGCGCACTGAAAAACAATCAGGAGTGTATTATTTAATATGAAAATTTTAGAAAATAAGGTGGCTCTGTATTTTTAAAGACTCTGTAGAAGAAGGGTTAAACTCTTATATAAGAGAACTGTGCTTTTTCTTCATATTACTAAGAGCGAATATAACGTCTAGATTTCAAATAGCCTCTATATCTATAATTTGATTCCAATAAAATAGTACTCTAGAATATTAGCTATCAACACTTTTATTCGTGATTTTTTATTTCGTTTATACATTTTAGAGGTACGATTTTTATAATGATGAAAAAAGAGGGTTAGTTAAGCATTAAGTGAAATTGTCAAAGACAAGAATTTTTTAAAAATAATAACGGGGAAAACTAAATTTTGCTTAACAACACAAAGGTATAAAAAAATGACATTTGTTTACTAAATTTCAGATAGTTGTTTGATAACGGTACCCAAGTAATTCATAAAATCTTTTTCAAATACAACTGATTTTATTAAATATTTTAAGAAAGTTTGTAGTTGTAAATATATAACTGGCAGTTTATTAGTTTTTTTTCATTCTTAACATTTCAAAAACACTCTTCTATTTTTTATAACATTCCTAGAAGTACTGACGTGAAAAAAGAGATCTAAATTTTTATTTGAAGATGCAAACTACTACTTTTAATTTCCAACTAAAGTATTAAAGTTACTGATTAAAAACTGTTATTTTACCTTTCAAATAAGCACTTATAACATTCTGAGTCCTTAATTTTTGACTACGCAAATGTTTTCAACTAATCTTTAACTAGAATAATCTGAAAAATAGATAAAATTAAAATATAAAAGAGGAAATGAATTGTCTAAAAATTTTTCCACTATCATATATTATGTAAATTACCTTTTCGTCTAAGTTTCAAGAGAGTAAGATTGAGAAATATTTTCTTTTAAAAACATCCGGAAAATTTAATCCTTATGGGAATGTTACAAATTTTAGTATATTTTTTGTATACGTTTCCACACATTTTAATGCTCGGCTTTAAAGTATGCATAGGCATATTTTATCGTATAAATATAATATTAACGCAATTTTATGGTAAGAAAAATTAAAAAATATGGTCTTATACCCAACTTTTCAAATCAATGATTATAAAAACATTTTATAAATATGCAAATAATAATTCAACTTTTGAATACAAAAATTAAAATTATACCCACCTTTTTAAAGAATTTACTAACTATTTATTGATTTCAGTATAATAAATTAAAAAAGGAAACCTCGACAACTAAGATGAGAATTATGAGATCATAAATAAAGAACGTATTAGAATTTAGTGTCTTAATCATTTATACTAATTTATCAAAGGGAAAAACCAATCTAAAGACTAGATACTTTCTGTAATAGGAATTCTTACAGCTTATTAAAATTATATCAAAATATATTTAAAATCTTTTTATATTTAGATTTAAAATTTTTTACTAATACTTGATTATAGTATTTTGTTTTAACTTTTTTTATATAAGTAAAACAAAATAATGATGATTGAAATTTTAATAAGTCATTGATGAATGAAGAAGGATAGGTTGATCAAAGAGAATTGCTGCTTTGGAGCGTGTAATTCATTATCCATGTTTGTTTAAATCAACAAAAGCAACAATTTAATGATAAAGTTTCTTCTTCAATATCTAATAAATTTTTAAACAATTATAAAATTAGTATTACTATCCTATCATTTTCAACGTTTTGAATGGTGTTTAAAATGCTGTACGCGAAGTAATCTTTTATTTATCTTTAATTAGGATTTGGTTATTGTTATATTTAAATGAACTTTATGCAGGCATATAAAATAAAATTGTTTTTTAATCATGTTTATTAAAGTTTTTTATATTTAGTTAAATGTTTCCATACCTTTTTGTTATGATAATGGTTATCAACAATATATAAATTCAATTAAATTTTTATTGTGGTGATTACAATTCCCCCCCCATTCTAACAGTTAATTCATAAAGTCTTGATAAGTTTTCAATACTGTGAAATACCTTAAACAGACTGCGGAATTAAAGTTTTCAAAATTAATGAATTTTATTAAACAATTTAAAATTAATCTCTTTTTAAAATGGGAATTGGTAAAAAATTACACATTTTTAACAAGTGTAATGTCAATTAAATAAGATTGTTTCTACACACTAATTTTATAAATTTTCAACTCATATAATTATGCATCCATAATATGTAAGATGTCACTTCATCAATGTAATCTTGCCTTGTTTATAACTCGGATTGTAGCACATTTCTCTCAGATACAGTAGCATCCCTTTCACGTTTCAAAACACCAAAGGCTCCTGTATCTTAAATCATTAAGATCCAGTATCTTATATCATTTGTACCCATTTTAGTACAAATGGGACTAAGTTCCACACAGTATTCCTGATAAATGGAAAATATTTCCTTTTCTCTCTCTAAAATACACGCGATACATTTTTACTATTTTTAATGAAGTTAAATTTTAAGTAATTGTTATTTTCCTCAAATTATCAATAAGTTTAAAATGGAAACTTAAACAAATATAATTTTTTGATTCAAATTATTCCAATAATTATTTTTTGGTTTATTTTATTAAACTTTTATGTAAGTTTAAGATGCTTAGCAACAAATTACATAATGCTAACAAATGACATATTTTGGAAAGAGGAGGAAAAAGATGATACATATTTACAGATTGCAAAAACCCATTTATTTTTCTCTGATTGTAATATATTTTTGAGTATACAAATGATATTGTTCAAATGAAGGTCCGGTCATAATCAAATATTATTGTAATGGAATAAAATACATTTCCCAATTTAAATTAAACAGAGAAGAAAAATTTTCCAAGTGAAATTAAATAAACGCCAGGACCACTAAACACTTTGTGAAAATGAAAACCATAATGTGTTTTAAAAAATACTTCTAGAAATATACATTTAAAACCTAAATGTTTGAAGTTGTTAGGAAAAATATTTTACGTAATTTGGGAAAAAACAGGTACCTATAATTTTTTTTTTCCTGATTAAATTGCTTTTTACTTGTTAACGCTTTATTTTTTTAATTGCAAGTCATAAAGAGTAATGAAAAATACCACCTTGAGAACTGAGATGTGATCAGATATTACTAACAAGATCTAAAAAAGAATCTATGTGTGTTTGAGTTAACAAAATTTTGAAGGAAGATTATTCATGGTTTGACTGAAGCAATAACTGAAAGAGCTGAAACTGATATTTCTATTATAAAAAATAACTTTTGATGGCTATTTTCAAGTTTTAAAGGAACATTTACTCTCATTTATTCAAAAAAGGTAGTAAATGTTTATAAAAATATTACTCTCCTTTTTCTTTTGAAAATTTAGAATTTTCATAAACGTATTTCTAAGTTTTCAGCATGCTATTATGAAAAATTAGTCTTACATTCTTCAATGAAAGCCAAAGAGTTGTTGGACACACATAAAATAAAACTCTTAGAAATATGTCTACGTACTGTCAAACTAAATTTAACTGAAGTTTTCTAGAATCATGATAACACGTGGTTTCGCTATTAATGATCAACATCATATAAAAAGACTATAAAGAGTACACTACGTCCCTATATTTATATCTAAGGAAATTGGGTGTTAGTTTACATTTGCATATGAGAAACTATTTTTTTAAAGATTATTAAGAATCAGAGAGGGACAATACTAATTATTGAAGGGAATCTTATTCTTTCATTTTATTCCGAAATGATTAATAATAATCAACTTTTTAAGTATTTTTAATTTGAGAATGTTTTTTTAGTTTTTTTCCAGATAGAAATCTTTAAAGTATATCTTTAGAATGAATAAAAATTGTACATTCTGAAACATAACAAAAAATAACTTAAGCCATAAATAAAGTACTAAGATATTTTTATAAATTTTAATCTTATATTAATGATACAAAAAATACCAAACTGTTTTATTATATACTCAAAATTATATATCTGAAACAATGACCTAAAAAAAGGACAACCTTTTAATGAAACAAATTTTAACATGATTCAGAAAAATATGATTTTTCAATAAATTTTTGATCTCCATTTACTGAATCTTTCATCTCATGTGTAATTTGAAATTTACGCTAATCAGTACCAACACATTTTATGGGATTATTTCATTTACTTCCTTAATATAAATGAGAATTACTTAGCAATTTTTGTAATGGATATTTTAGTTATTTAAACACTATGTAAATTTGGTTCTCCAAGATTTTGTTATAACATTCACATATATTTATCAAAAGCAAGCACGCACATTAGATTTTAATACATTAAAATTAAAATGAATGTTTGAATGAGAAATTCAGAAAATAAAAAAGTTTATTTATTACATATTAACTCATGCACTGCATTGAATAATTAGGAAATAAAAATTTTTATTACCTAATTATTATTCACTTTAACAATCTTAGAATTATTCTCAATTTTTTCGTGATCAAATTCATCTTGTACACATGCAATATTTCACAAAAAATAAATTATAGTTAAAAAACGAAATTTTTATGAAAACTTGATTTATAAGAATTGAATTACTAATTCGGAACCTTTGACGCCATACTAATTACCTAAAATAACAAAGCGAACTAAGCAGAGAAAACCTTGAGAAATTTTTTGGATTTGCATATCAAATGAAAGAGTAATGGATTTTCGACACAGACACCATTAATTAATGGTTTACCCATCGGAATCTTCTCCCAATCACGATTAGCCTTTGTATAACCAACCTAAGCATTTATGGAGGTATTTAATTTTTAATCGCCAGAAATACCTTGATTTCGCCCCCTTCTTTAAAAAATGACGCCTCGACCGGAGCTTTATCACGAAGCGTTAGGCATTGGGGCCTAAGCTTAACCCGATAATTACATGAGAAACCACATGGAAACACAACAAAAGTCATAAATAACAAAATAAAGGCTCCTCCTCTATCGGGCAGCCAGATCTGGACGATCGAACAGTCTGTACCGTGCACGATGATACAACCTGCTCACGTCTTGAGGAATGCATTTATTAAAACAGTGTGCCCATACTCCACGCGTTTTCTTGGTCATTAGAAGTTAGGTGTGGCATACTGCTGAAGACGAATTGTTCGCTAATTTTCCTGCCTCAGAGCATCGGGCCCAACCTTTGGGAAATCACCATCCTATAGATGTATCCATAAATTATATCATGTTTTCAAACGGTCCGCCTTCAAGTAGGCTTAAGGAAGATACTCTGGTAGAGAAAGACTTATTTCATAGCGAAAGTAAGGTGGATTTATTTTTTCCGTACCTCTAATTGTCAATTTTTTATCTTTCCTTTTATTTCCAAAAGACGTTTGAAGTACCATAGATTCCCTTATGACAAAGAAAGGATATCTCTATTGTTAGAATTACCAATACGAATACAACAAGTATAATTCTATTGGTAGAATTACCGATACTAGTACAACAAATAATTTTTGAATCGAAAGATTAATTATTCAAAAAAAAAAAAAAAAAGATCCTTCCACGAATACATATATTTCAGAAAATGGCACCAATTTTCTATTGAAACCATGCACATTATTTCAGAAACTAGATATGAATAAAATTAAAACTTGAAGAAAAAATTAATATTTTCATTGGCATTCGTTGCAATACCCGCAATTTACGGTATTCCAAGCATATTATTTATGAGCATAAAGCAACTAATGAATTCCAAGATACACCTGTTGAGTCTACTTATTGATAATTCTTATAAAACAATTGGATTCCTTTACAGAATTTATATTTTGATCTGACCTTTTATGGTCTAAGGGAAGAATTTATTATTTATTTTCAAACGTTATTATAAGTATTTACTTAAACAAATGATTTTATTGTTACAGAAAAAATGCAAGTACAAAATCTGATTGATGTATATAGATGAGAATAATTGCATATTTATATATAGAAATGAAAATGAAATTGATGTTAAGATAAGAGCTGGTTTTTTGGCTTTTATTTTCTTGAAGACCAATTTTTTATTAAATTAATAAAATATTAACAGACGATCTTTATTGTAACAGCTCAACTTACATTACTTCAGTTATCATCTGCGTAGGTAGCAAAATAAATGTAGAGTGGATGGCGTAATAATTAAAGCGATCGATAACAAATAGTTATTTGGTAAACTGTTATCAATTTAAATAACTCTTAGAAATTTCTATAAAATACTAAACAAATACCTAAAATCTATGACAATACATAAATCATCATCAATGTAACCTACCTTAGAAATTCTTCATTTATATATCTTGGGACATGCCAATTATAAATGAATCTCTTCTAAATAAATTAACCTTTTTATGACATACAAATCATAGATAACAAAAAATACAAATAAAAATGATAAAAATGACATGTTTAATTTAAATCTGCATGTAATTCATTCACGGAGGTTCAAGAAATTTAAAATTCATAAAAAGAAAAGGTTCCAGGCCATTAACTATTAACAAAAATCATTCTCGGTTCGGTTGACTCTAAATGGCTGCTTTATATATATATATATATATATATATATATATATATATATATATATATATATATAATATCCCAACTTTTTCAGAATTATAAACATATGATATTGACTCAGTCTGATTAATTACTTACTAATTACTTATTGTTACGGCTTTATAACTTTAGATGTCACGAAAAATTCTTAATTAAGAATAATTGCAACTTTATTTGTGGTAGTGAGAGGAGAACTTTGTAAACGAATTTAGCCTGCCGATAGTATCATTGAAGGATTAAGCTCAGCTCATTACTTAATTGATATGCTCTTTTGAAATAAACAAAGATATTCGATCTCTCTTGTTGACATTGAAGTTGATTAAATGGATTTTATTCAATCGTAGACCAAAAACTCTTTAATTATTAAAATATACTTAATAAACTGTCATGTGTAATTAAAACTTGGTGAAATTGGCTCTTAATTTCATCTACAAATAACCAATTTGCATCAGACACATTCACTTAATTTATAACGAAACAATTTTAATATAATTTTGATATAATTATATTAAAAGAATTTGCTAATTGGTGAGATCTTTATTAACTCAAATTGTACCTTTAAACTCCTTTAATGGTATTCTATCGTTTTTGAAGCTTTTCATACAAAAGAAATTTTTAATATTATATTTTAATTATAAGTTAATACTAAGCATTTTAAATCTTTCCGTTTAAAAGTTAAACCAGTTTATGTGCTTTGTATCAACTCATTCACTGTCCACTGGTTTGCTTATTCGTTATAAAAGAGATTGGATAAACAGCATGCAAGCTTATATTGTGCTTTTTTTGAAAAAGAAAATATTAATCTATATAAATTTATTTTAAATATTACGCAGCTACTTTAACTCACCGATTGAATATCTTTAGCAATTATTTATTCCTGCATTAACTACTTTTGCATATATTATTCTTGTTTACGCTTCTCTTGTATCTTGTAAGAAAGAAAATACAACAAATGTAAAATATTGATTACTATAATGTTAACATACTTTCTTTTGTGCTTATTTTGTATTCGTATTGTGGAACAGATAGAAAAGATTTTGACGCGCGTATTTGTTTCCTCATTAGTGAAATATTATCCTCATATTTTACTGCTATAACATTTAAAATACAATTTAAAAAAGACATAAGAAATTATACGCTTCATTTTCGAAGAACAATACAGAAAACAACAATCATATTTAAAAAGATGTGCTCCTTGAGTTTTTTAGTCATATCATTTTTTTATTTATCAAATAATCAATAATTTTTTGTTATATTTTTGGACAATATCAAAACGTTTATCTTAAGAACTATATATATATATATATATATATATATATATATATATATATATATATATATATATATATATATATATATATATATATATATATATATATATATATATATATATATATATATATATATATATATATATATATATATATATATATATATATATATATATATATATATATATATATATATATATATATATATATATATATATATATATGATCAATTGTAATAAATAAATTTCTAAGAATTCATTCAAATGAATTGTAAAACGAATTTCAACTTGGAAACAATAATTAAAATATTATCTGGAAATAAAAATTAGTTTTATTCACGTTGCTACTTGGAGTTAAAATTTTACATTATTTTTTGGAGTAATTAGGAGATAAAATAAGGAACTGAATTAATAAGGTTCTTCAGATTTTATTACCTAAAAAACGATTGATTTTGATATTTCAGCTTTTCGTGTGACATCCACAATCACAAAATTATGTATTTATGTATCATAAAATTATGTTATGAAAATTAAAATCCCACAATCACAAAATTATGTAAATTTTTAAAGTTTAATCTAAATCCTTAAATTTCGGAAATCTATGTGAATTAGTTATATTCCATTCAAAACACTAAAGAATGAAACACAAAAAACTGCAGAAATTGTTCTGATTACAAGCCTTAATTTCAAATTATTTAGTGCGACTTAAGGTTAAAAGGTTAACTTAAATGTTAAAATAAGCCTTTTCAAAAACGAGTGAATCAACAAATAAGTTTTAGCAAGCTAATATTTTCAACTGTGGATTTGCAACAGACACAATATTTATTTATATAACATAATCTCTTTAAAAAAAAAATTAAGTTTTTTTAGGTATTGTTTTTTACTTACTATAATTTTAGCGAACAATAAGTTGTCTGAAATATTTTAATAAGTATATGTATTAAAGTAACAAATTGAAGTTCATGAAAAAAATGTTAACTTATTTAGGTATAAATGCATTTTTTAAAAACTCTTGAAATCATTTTAAGAATGAAAAAAAGAGAATAAAGAAATGAGCACATGTAATAGTAACTTAAATTTGTTACTATCATTAAATCATAAGAACAAAAGAATTCACAATTATTTTTATTTTCTGATCAAATATTTTAATTCTGTCAGTAAACGAAAAACAGCTTGTTTCATAGATTGTCCAGTGTTAAAGAAGATATTAAATTAAAAAGAAAAATTAATTTATATGGTAGAAATTTTTCTCGTGCTACTATTTCAAAATATTTGATGTGATTTTTTAACAGAATTTTTATAAACAAAGAGTATTAAATATTTTTTATCATGCCTCATTCATTCATAAAAATTTTGACACAACTAAATGCTTCATTTTATCTCCTTAAATCATTGGATTTCGACCGAATAAACATCTTCAATGCTTGAGTATCCTTCAATGATTTGTTTTGATGACTTCTTTCTAGCTATTATTGATTATTTCCATAGCCATTTATATAGACTTTAGAAGTATTATAAAACTAAGGTATTATTGAAAACCAAGGAGTAAAATCTTAGAATTTCCTTTTGTAAAAATGCTTTTTCGAACTGTTATAGAAACACTAGGTATTTGAAATACAAATGATTCTTTGTAAATTAAATGACACTTTAACATTTTCAAAGAACAAATTAACAATCCAATCAAAATGAAAATTGCAAAATATATTATGTAATGCATCTAAAGCTAATTAAAACAAATACTCTACATCTTCTTTTTGGAATTGTAAATGTATTAATTTTAATTTACTTATATAAAATTTTAATACATTAATTTTAATCTACAATTCCAGAATTGAGTGGCTAAGATCTCTTTAATGTTGACCGGTTAAAACGGATAAGAACGAACACGAACACACACACACACACACACACACACACATATGTATCACACAGAATGCCGGCACTGCACAGGAGTTCCGCTGGATCCGAGGCATCTCTGTTGCCTCGATCCTCTTCAACATCGACCTCAACTGCTGCCATGACACCCTTTATACGGAAAAAGCTGAAGATGTGGCCAGGGCAGTGCTCCATGCCTTTGGTCCCATATGACTTGTCTTTTTTACCTTTCATTTTTGCACTTGTCACACGACAACAACAACAATAGATATCAATAATAAAACTGCATAAACTTCATTCAATTTTTGGCTTTATCAATTACATCATTCAAAATTAGTTAAAGGCGAGAGAAAATTTTGATACATCAAAATGATAAAAACGTGTCATTTACACGATTTGAAAAATTTCATTATATAAAATTATTTTTCTTTTATTTAAAATAAGAGAAATTAAAACGATGCACTTAAATTACGATATTATAATTGTATTCTGAAATTTATCAAATATCAGGAGTTACCAAATTTTTCCTTTTATCACGAAAAATGATATTAGGGTTTTACCTAAAACGGAGAATTTAATAGATGAGGCTGAAGTACAAAACTTAATGTATCAAGTCTATTCTGTTGTTACAGAGTAGTTAAAATACTTTTGTAGGTTATTTTAATCATCTGCTTATATCTTTATGATTTTAAATTTAAAAGAGAGTCTCTCTCTCTCTCAAAGTTAATTACAAGAAGATATGAGGGTAGATACACGATTGTATACAATAGTCCTTCCTTTTTTAATTCATCATTTCTTTCCGTTAAACTAATATGGAAATAGAAGAAAAAACATTATGAGAAAAAAATAATTTCTTGCTGATTAGATGATGAATTACTGTTATTTTAATAATTCCTTCCCAAGTAATGTAAACTATCAATGAATCCGTTGTTTCATTGTCTTAAACCAGAACAACAAGATTGTAGACCATTATTTCATTCATGTCTGTGTGTGTCCAAATCTTTTATTCATTACTTGTACGTAAATGCCTAACACACTTGTCCGTTTAGACAACTAATTTAATTAAATAATAAACTGCGTGAATAAAACAATAGTTTTACAATCTTTGCTTCCTTTTATTCCAAAGGAATCTAATGATAAATAAATGCATATTTGTTTATGAAAATAAGTGGGCAAACGGAATTGTTAAGTATACATTTGTTAAGGATGCAAATAAAATTACCCATCAGTAAGGCAGTACAGATAAGCTTCTACGTGTGGCAGTATGTTAGTAACTTTTCAATATGTATGTACTTACTTAGATGAGAGATAAAACAAATGCATTGAAATAAACGTTTTTTAGACAAACAGCAGATATGATTGACGGGAGAGGTAGAATTCATTGACTTAATAGATTTGAAGTACTCAGTGACTCTTGAGACAATTAAGCATTTACGAGTATTAAATCAAAGATAACTATTCAACATTTAAGATACAATAAAAATATTCACATCATCCGCCATTCACACAACAATTACGTTTGACGAATGAGCCATCTGGTCTATTGCGTGAAACTTTTCAAGTCACTAAGAATGGTTTATTAAATCACAAACTGCCTCATCTCCACATTTCAGTCATAGAACATTACTCGCGTGACAATAAATAGTTTGATCAAAAAAAGTTCTTATTTTTTTTTCATCCCTCCCTCTTTTCCACCAAATGATGGTCTGCGAGCTTGTTTCTTATCAGCCGCTGGCAGCTGCGCGTGGTGCAAGCGATCATTAGAGCTCCATAAATTACAATGCCATGCGGAGTTTAAGTGGTTCAAAATTAGAATGACGACTATCTCTCTTTTTCGGTGTTTTGTTTTCTCGATGACTAAATCAATGTTTTCTTCTTTCGGGCAGCGAGCATTAAGAGAAGAGCTCCGTAGATCTCGGAGCACATCCACTTCTAGAACATTTTCTTATCAACGACAGAGGTGCGGCTCATTAATTCAGTCCAGGAATTCTTCTGACAATTAGCATAAAATTGTTTCCACAGAAGAACTTTCTTAAGCCTATCGCTTCGCATTGTCTGCCGCATCGTCCCTTTCTTCCAGAGTATCTCCTGATGGAAGCTTAATCGCCAAGCACAAGGTGATTACGACGCTGCATATACAAATTCGAATTTTTCTTTTAAAGAGTTATCATCCGCGTCTCTTTCTTTCTACACCACTCCTATGTGGCGTGCCTGAGAAGCATGGCCAATGTCATTGCGACGGACACGAAAAGTGCTCTCGCACTCTTGATCAATGAAATGGGCTTTGGATTATAAATAACTGTTTGTTTCTTGAGCGGATTAAAATATTACATGAGATAATTAAATGGAACCCATTTTTATTGATGCTGTCTTTGCGTCACTTTTATATTGACATTTTCGCTACTATATATTTTATGTTTGTCACGTACCTTACTTTTATGTTAACATGCTTATATAAGGACGAACTAGGTGATTCAGAAAATAAAGTTTAAAAATGTTATATATCCTTGCATAAAAACAATCCGATTTAAAACTTTATATAATTTTACGATAAGTTGGGGAAAATATAGATTATATAATTTCAAATGAGAAATGAATACTCCACCTCGGTAAATTTATTAAATTATAAATATACTTATTTTATTTAGTGGAATAAGATTAGATTCTGTTCCAGCAAGAAAAGGAAATGGTTATGTAATAATTAATAAGAAAAGAGACCAATGAAGTTTCAAAATTAGGGAAGAATATAAATAAAAATTTACACAATCAATTGCTTTCAATATAATGTTTCATTTTGTTTTCAGTGACTCTGCTTTTTTTTTCCTTAAGGCACATAGCTCATTGCTTATAGATACATAAGCAATGAGCTATTCGGAACATTTTTTCCATATTCGGATATTTTGATGTATTTCTCATATTTTAATTTAATGGTCTTGTTTGATAAAGAAATCTCAAATAAACAAGATTTATCATCATATTTTCGAGAATCTTAAGTAGCTAAATATTTATAAAATAACTATTTTATGATTAAGGCAAACAACATAAGACATATAACTATCATTTTCAAAATAAATAATATTGCAATTTAATTATTCAAATCCATCTTATCTATCTAATGAATTGCTAGTCAAATATAACAAATAAAAAATCAGTTGTGTTAGTTGTAAAACGCTTATAAAGTGGCGTATAAAGTAATATAAAAAAATTATTATAAATATTTGAATAAATTCAGATATATTTATTTTGTTTTGCTGATTTTTTAAGGAAATCCTTTAAAGAAATTTTTCGAATTACATAAAAATTGTGAAACAATCAGAAAAATGCATGTTTGATAAATTCCAACAGCAATCTTCAGTCGGATGGAAAATAATGATGTTACAGAAGTAAGGAAACATTTTTTTAAATCGTTAAAGAATGATGCACCCATTTTAAAAATTATGTTATGATAAAGAATGGATATACATAGAAAAATTTTTATGATATTAATTGTAAATATTATGTAAAAGAATATTAAAATTTTATTTATTTTTTCTAAGTATTCTTATGTTTTTATAAAAAACATAAGAAAACTTAGATATATACTTTCTCTTTTACTTACATTTTAAAGAAATCTTGAAAAGAATTACAAGCACCTGTCTCATGTAAAATTATGATGTTATAAAAGAAGGTCAAATTTTAGTTAGTTAAAGAATAATGCACCCTCTTTAAAGATGTATGCTGTGAAGAAGTCTGTAAATAGTGCTGAAAAACAAATCTTTTAACTTTAAGACTAATTTATAAAACAGAGTGATAAATCAATGGTAATGCTGAGTTGGCGAAATTTTGTCGAATGAACATTAATTTAGTAATTTGAATATTTTGAGGAGTAAAAAAACATTTACATTTTTTTAATTGTTAAATTAGAATTTGATTAAAAATACCCAATAAATTTTGCTTCAAAATTTTGCTTTATAAAAAGTAATGAGCAATTATTAATTGCTAAAAATAATTTTCAAAATATACTTATTATAAAATAATAGTTCATGAATAGAATGGAAATCTTATCTTTAATAAATAACCATATTCAATGCTTAATTGTTTTTAAAAAATCTAATAATTGATGAACGCACAGGGGGGGGTACTTAAGCTTCATATATAATACTCTATAATATTTAGCATCCAAGTCTACTTTATGAAATAAAATTATTTTTGAATAAAAAAATTGCGATGCCAATTTAAGCACATACTAGATATGATTTTATTCACAATTTATTTATTAAATAAATTCAATTATTTAAATTAAAGCCAGAAAAATAAAAAGGAAACATAATACAAGGATTTTTTTCATCCATTTTTCTCATTATCTATAAAATTATTCTATGTGAATAAATGCAAGGAAAATATTTAGCTTTCAAAATTAAAACAATATATAATGTGAATTTAGATTTCATAAAATGATAAGCTAAAATATAGAATTGAAAATTAAAATCTAAAATATAGATTAAAATCTAAAATTAAAAGCTAAAATATGGAATTGAGAAAATTAAGCTTAAATCATATAAATAGTTGAATAGAAAGATATTTAAATTGGCAAGTCCAGTATCTGGGAGAATTAATCATAAATTTTTATAATTTCGATTGCGACATATAATTAATCTTCAGTAAATAAATTAAGATTTCTAAGAACTATGAGAACTAATGCACTTCCTCAGAATACGTTCAATGAAGGAACTGACATAAGTTGATTTCTAGCTAATTTACAAGTATTTAAATTAATTTTTACAAAGTTTTGGAGTTACTGAAAATATATACTACTTATATCCTAAATAGACTTCTTGAATTTCATAAAAATTTTGAAACAATCTTAAAAATACATGTTTGATACATCCCAGTATAAATATGAAACATAAAATACGAGTAAGTATCAGAATTAAATTGCTCACAATTTTGAATTACAGTATTTATGAATCCATCAATTTGTGTGTTTACTAACTACAAAGGTTCTGTTTTCAATTTACCACATAAAGAAAAAGTAAAAGAAAAATGTATTAAATAACATGGTTAAAAGATATAAAAAAAGAAAGAAATATTATAAAAAATTAAATCAAATAAACTTGTATTTTTTAAAAAAGGATAGATATAGAAATTAAATGATATGCATATATTAAATTAATTTTTCTTAACTATTATTTGACTCGAAGGATAGTAAGCAATTTTTTTCAACTCCTTCAGTATGGCTGAAAGTGGAAAATAACTACTCAAATCTTCCTTTCATTGACTTTTATTCATAGAATGTTTATTCATTTTATTATAAAAATGAATTTGTGTCCTTTGTGATTTTTTTGCTTTTCTTCCGCGTAACTTCGAACTATTCATATAAATTATATAAACAGTTGAAGGGTTCATAAATTCCTGTAATTTGAAATAATACAAATAAAACAAATAATTAAATAAACTCATTTTTACAATTACTCGAGATTTCAACATTTAGGGTAGTTGAAAATAGATAAAGGAACCAGCAGATATATTTGAAATTAAAAGAAAAGGCAAACCTTTATGTAGAGGCTTAGGGAATCTGAAACACTATCAGCACTCACTCCCGAAGTTTGAAACTCATCTTAAAAAAATAGTTTTGCATTCCCAAAAGAAATTTAAAGAAAACGATGGAGATTTTACAACTTGCGTAGACTGGCTAGGCAGATAGAAAAAAGCGATATGGAATCCATGTATCTTGAGAAAAGCGATATGGATGTGTATCATTTACTTTTTAAAAAGTGCCGAAATAATAAAATATTTAAATTGATTCCAAAATGCATGAAATTGATTCTATTATTTTAGCTACACTAATAATAAAATATGGTATCACTTCGCGGTCCTAAGTCACAGGTCCCACATTCTTTACGAGGGATGGACAAAATCAATTCAGCCTTTCATCGCTTCAGATAAAACTGAATGTCAAGATGCTTAGGAACTCAACACTATTTGTTTCGTGTTAGGCTGACCACTTAACCAGGACATATGCTTCGCACTCCAGGCCCCTCTATCAAGTTAAAACAAGTACAAGTACCACAGGGTTCGGTCTCCATATGGGTGGTCCTGCCACTGAATTTAGTTTTTCCATGAATTCAGAAATAGTAATCGTCTTCCTTTCAATTAATGAATTTTCTCAGCATTAAATTGACTGAAAAAAATCACTGATAACAATCATACTTTTTTCATTTCCTTGGAGTAATTCAGAAAGTAAGGGAATAAAAATTTTTAGAAGTCGGTTGCAAGGGAAGATGAATAGGTCAAACTTTTTAGTTTTCTGTCTATCATCAGAATCTCAATCAGAAAGTTAAATAAACAAGAACTAGTTTTTCAGTGTGTGTGCAATAACTTCGAAACCTAAAGAAGGGGAAATCTTCCTCTTATACAAGTTTTTTAATAGTGCGGGGGAGAAATGGGGAATATTTTCTTTTCAAAGCAATCAGAAAGAGAAAGAAGAGAGGTTTCACGGCCTTTTTCATTTTTATTCCTTGTAAGAGCGGCCTGAAGCTTTGAGTATAGCTCAACGTAATAAAAAAAATGGAACTCGATTCGATTGCTAGTTTTTTTAAGAATTGGAATTTTAATTCATTTTTTTTCTACTTCTAATTTTGACTAATAAGTTTTCGCATCAAATTTTTAAGTAGTTATTTTCACAAAATTATAGTTTTTGAAATTGTTATATGGCAACTGTTATCATCAACATCAAAGCATCAATGTTCCCATTGATACTTTGATGAAAAATATAATATAATTTAGAGTCTGCACATTTTTCTGCATGTTTATAGTAGACAAGAGCTATTTAAAGTTTTTCACAACTATAGTTTTGTGGTAGTAAAATACAAAACAAACATTTAATTTCTATGAACATTAACATTTATCCAATTTTAGTTAAAAAATTTTAAGTATATCAGTTTCGAAATCCTTAGTAAAAACATTTAATTTGAAAGAAAGAATTATTAATAACCAAAATTTTGCTTGCTATACACGGTTAAAACTATTAATATTTAATTATTTTCAAGATATTTAAATGGCAAAATTCAGTAGCTCTTGATAAAAATTAATTCTATTCCAGTTGTGTAATATTATAAAATAAATTTTGAAATCTAATATGTTAAAAAATGATGAATGAAAAATAATGAATTTGAGAGTTTTTTTAAATTTTATTCATTTAAGATTATACTCAATTATTCAAAATTGTGCCAATGTAATTTTACAAAATAATATACATTTTTCAAATTTTGTAATAAAAAGGATAACAAAAAATGTGTTATAAAAATGTAAAAAAGAATTTTAAAAGTACATACGTATAGTAAATACTTTATGGTCCTACTATTTTTCTTTTGAAGCACAAAGATTTAAGAGAGAAAGAGAGAGAGTGAGAGTAATAAGTTAAATAATATATTACTGCAATACACTGAACTTATTACTTAAGTCTCTCTCTTCTAAAATCAATTAACTTTAATAGCCTTTTAATACAAATAAATACAAATAATATGCATACATTATGTCAATAAATCATAAACATAAATATTTTTTAATTTAAGATAATAAGTGTATAACTGCAAATAATTCAATAAAAGAAAAACTAGTTATCATTAATTAACTTTAAAGTTTTTTTTGGATATACAATTAAGTTCAATACTGCAATGCTTCAAGAAATTTTACATGGGAATTAAAAAATCTTCATAAAGGGATTCATCCTATATAATCTTGTGAAAGCAAACCTAATCAAAATAATGTGAAATTTAAAATTAAATCAGTTAAAAGTTTTTAATTTTTTCTCAAAAAAATTTTTAAAAAAAGTTTGCAAAAGACAATTTATAAGTTTTTCGTAATATTTTTGTCAGAAACAAATCCAATACTGGCTATTTTAAAATTAAAAGCAAAACACATTCCTTCTGATAAATAGCTAATAAAAGAGATAACATATTTCATTTAATAAACTTCTTAATAATGCTGATACACATTTTGCTTTAAATGACTCGAGCAAGAAATTCCATATAATATGATAAATAAAATGATTACTTTAATAATATGATAAAATAAAATAGTATTGCTTGAAAATATTAGAAAGCAAATAAATAAATTATAATAAAAGCTAAAATATTTAAGTATGCACAGTTTTAAAAACTGAAAATAATATTTTAACTTCTTCATTTTATTGAAAAAGATATATGTATTTCTGATAATGTAAATATATTGTTTAATTATAAGAAATATCAATAATCGTAAAAACATTTCTTTATATGTATATTAATATAAATCAATGTTTATGAGCGTTTATCATGCCATCTACTTACTTGAAAATGTTCAATCTTTTTAAAACACACTGCTGGTCACCCAAATTGCAATACCGAGAAAGACAAGATATATCGCAATAAAATTTATTTTGTAGATAACGTGTTGACCAAGTATCATATGATTAAATTTATAGACTTCTGTAAAATGTGGATCCTGCCAAAATCTTTTGGCAGAGTAGCCGCCATTATTGGAGATCACCGCTGTCACACGCCTCTGCATTGATTCAAAGAAAGTTCGGATGTGTTCTTGGGGTACAACAAAACAAGCAGCTTCCACACGTTGACAAAATTAATCTGGTGTGGCAACTGGGGATGTAATCTGGGTCAATCGTTGAGCAACCATGTTTTCGATCGGTAAAAGATCCGGAGAGCGAGCCTGCCAAGTAAACAATTCAATCTGGTGAGTGACAAAGAACCCTTGGACAATGCGGCCACGTGTGGTTGCGCATTATTCTGTTGAAATATGGCTGTGGGAAAGCCCTGAAGGTAAGAAAGGACAACTGGCTCCAACACCTGGGATATGTAGCGCTGGCCGTTTAAAGTACCAGCAATGTGTACTAGAGGAGTGCGAGAGTGATATCCAATACCACCCCATATTATAATACCTGGACCAGTGTGGCGGTACTTAGCGCCGCTGGTCAGCATCCTCTCTCCACGATGCTGAACAGCTGCTGAATGCGACCATCGTGGTGCTGCAGACAGAAGCATGACTCATCAGTAAAGTCAATTCCATTCTATTCTGCTTAGTTTACACCAGCAGAACTCCCTGTACCTAATACAAAAAGGATTCTACCAGTTTTGGTGGAGACTGCCGGAAAGAAAAGAGGAGATTCCACCGCAGACTAGCCGCTTCTGCCTGAGGTCATAAGCCTTCCAATTTGAAATTAAACAATACACTTGCAGAGTACAGTAAGGTGTAGACAATACAGTTTTTGATATTTTGATATGTACAGATGCTAATTACATTGCAGTATTAACTTCAGTGCAGTTGAAAATTGAAACAATTGTTTAAACACTTTAAAAACAGAAATCTTGAATAAAAATAAATAAGCAATTGTCCACATCTTTCTTTTATCACACCATTTTTGCCGGAGACGTCTGTGGTTCTGCGTCAAGGCTAGACGAAGCAATGGATGTCTTGCGGACAGACTATTTTGCTGTAAACGCCATGTAATGGTGTGCACAGACACTGGATGATGCGTTACAGACTGAATGTGCCGTGCTATGGTTCGTGATGTGGCTGAGTGATCCGTCACTGCCATAATTTGCCTGTGATCACGTGAAGTGGTGCACTGAGCTGGATGCGATCGAACACGTTGGTCCGTCGTATCCTTCTACATCCAATGATCCCCTATCCGCATTACGTTTGTTTGGTTTAGTCCAACACGACTACCAATTTCCCTGAAAGATCATCCACAATCTCGGTAGGCCACCATCCTTCCTCTGTCAAACTCGGATACTTAATCAAAAAATGATCGTTTTTTGAAAAAACGACAAGAAAAACACTATTGCTGAACTTGAAATCGTCGAAATCTCCAAGTCTTAAATAGTGCTTTGAAGTGGTGCCACAGGTGCTCGTGGTTTGCTCCTGCGCTGAAATTCTAATCATTTGCATATCTCACCTCCGCTAATGCATATTGTAAATTTCATGATATTTTCATGCTTCTTTCAAGGTGTTGTATTTATGGTGGCCAGAAGTGTAATTTTAAATGAGAAATTTACATCAAAATTTCATTTTCAATTCTGTATTTTCACACTTGATAAACCAGAACAAAATTAGCTATGTATAAAATCCTTATTCTGTAAAAATAAAATAATACATATCGTAATATATGTTATGATATAAGTTTTATATTTTTAAAAGCAGAACAAAATTCAGAATGCAGATTTTGTAAGTGCTTCTTTCTCCCCAAAGAGGTGAAAAGTCAATTTTTATATGAAGGGATAAAACGTATGTAAATATAGCTTAGTATGAATGATAGTCTAAATTAGGTGTTGCCAAAATTGTATCTGAATTTAGCCTAACTAATCTACCAATATGTGTGTGACTCAGGATGCCATATTGTAATAAAACTTTTCTCTATTCTCATATACTATTTAATACATAAGAAGGATTTTTCTATATTGCAAAATAATTAGTAGTGAGGAGAGACAAGGTGATTTATCTTTATTTGATAATTATGTAGAGTAGTGTGAATTGCCATATACATACTGAGAATTATCCTGCATATCATTGGTTGCGGAGAGATACTCTAAATTATTTATCATATAGATATTGGGTTGTTCGGAGAGTAATTTCGTTTTTCTCACCTGGATCAGGTTTTTGCTAGTAAAAACCAACCACTTTATATGAGTGTAAAATCATGCTACTACCAGAGAGATGGTAAAAGCTATTGGACTAGAATGGGCAACATGCAATGCAATTCGATATTTATTCGATGGGTTGTTCGGAAAGTAATTTCGTTTTTCATTTTCATGAAAAACGAAATTACTTTCCGAACAACCCAATATATTCATTAAAAGAATTTAATGTTTTCTGCTCAGAAATATTTTATTCTTATCTATAGGAAATTTAGTTATATTAAAATTATCAAAACAAAAAGAAAGCACATGTAAAAGAAAATTTTTTAATTCCTCGTGGGAGAAAAAAATCGATTTTTTTTAAAAAATTATTAAATTATTTTTTAATTAAAAAATTATTAAAAGATTTTTAAATTAAAAAATTATTAAATACTTAGTTATTAAGAATACAATATTCCTTTTTCTGGTAGTTATGGCATATTATTTGCATAAGAAATATTTATTTAATTTATAAAAATGATGGTAATCTTAGAGAAGCACTTACATATTAATATTTTTAACGTTGTTCGTTGTTGACAATTTAAATATGATAGAAATTTAAGAGCAATTTCATTTTATTTTATTTCACAAAAATTACGATATGTTCTAAGAAATTTAGCACATATCGTAATTTTTGTGAAATAAAATAACTCAGTGAATAAATAATTTTAAAATTGTAAGCTTTAATTTTGATCTTTAATAAAATATTCTTATTCAACTAATACAATAAAATAAAAATGCATTAATAAAACGTTGAAATATACTTTTTGTTCAAAGGCAATATAAGTATCTTTTATATCGTCAAAAAGTTACGTGAATGAAGAAGTTACTAAAAATAATGATTAAAGATAATAACTGAAAATAACAGTTTCAGTAATGATATTTTTGATGGGGTAAATTTTTTGTTTTATGGCAAAATAACTAACAATGGTATTTTAATGCACATTCGTATTTAATTTATACAAACACATGTAGAGTTACTCGTTCACGAAAATTAAGATTTTTTTATAGAATATTAAATTGAATTTATGAATTAAAAAAATATTATCAATGTTTCATTTTATCTCTACCTGAGCGAAATTAAATAATATTTACAACAAAACTCTTTACCTTAAAGGAAAATTATTTGAAACAAAACTCAATCATTGCACTGTTGTTAAAATATTCCCGAACTCATGAAATTTTTAATGAACTACATCAAAAACATTTAAGAAAATCACTTATTCCTGATAACAAACTTAAAAATAAAATAAGAACCATAAAAGTTCAATGGTAAAATGTAATTTGTTTAAAGCAGTTGTAAACTTTGAGAATTCAATTCAGTAATTCCTAAAAATTTCAATCAATGATTCTATTCACACATATTTCATCCTATAATTGTATTTAGAATTTATTACAAAATATTTTTGATAATTTTGAAAATGAAATAATGTAAACAACTCTGAGAAATATGTTATCACATTAGTTTGTATTTGCGTTGCAATTAAAAAAAATATATATATACAATAAAAAAATTGGAAATTCGGAATGATTAAATAAAATGGATTTATAAAATTTTAATTAGCTGATTTGGTGTTACATAAATTGAAAACTCATCCATTGTTCTCAAAATTAGAAAAAAAACTTCTTAAAGAATAAAAAGAAGAAGAAGAAATGACCAGAAAGCCGGTCTTTCATGTGTAAATTTTGGAAAAAAAGGTAAAAGCATAAATGCGTAAAACATAAATGCATGAAATGCAAATACATAAGTCTACTGCGTAAATGTAAACTGCAGTTAAAGTAAAGTAAATAATTGATTCAATTAAGTTCTTTTCATAATTAAAATTCAAAATTTCACTTGTTAAATGTTTGATTTGGTTTAAGATTCTACAATAATTTTTCCATCCGAGAGTTAAATAGGCAGAGAAACATTATTTTAAAATGGCTTTCTCTTTGCCTAAAGTATCCATCCATATTTGTGTTATTAGTCGAATCTATGAACTGAGATGACTGGAAGGAAAACAAAATTGGATGAGAAAACTGAGGATCGACAAAATACATAAGAGAATATTTATGTAGATATTCTTACTTAAGAAGTTGTCTTTTGCAATAATTTCTTATTATTTTCTAGACGGATACATCTGATATTACTATAGCCTGAAACATATCACCATTCTTAAATTTTGTCCAATATTTTTGCAAAATAAAAAATTTTAAAAAAATGTTTAAAAACCGAATTTTATGGAAAACAGCAAAAAATATAGTTACGGTAAAATAGATTATAGTGTATGTGAAAAATAATTTAATTTTTTAGAGAAATGATAAATCAATGCGACACATACAATCGGAAGGTCCTAAATATACCACATATTATGAGTTTGACCTTGTTTTGAAGTTGATCATTTTTAATGGATGCACATTTCTTATAGAAAAATTAAATGCTTACTTATAGTAAAATTAAATAATTACATATTAAATGCTTACTTATAGCAAAATTAAATAATTACATATTAAATGCTTACTTATAGTAAAATTAAATAATTACATATTAAATGCTTACTTATAGAAAATAAATTATAGGAAAATTAAATTTTTACTCATGAAAAAATTAATATTTGTTGTTAAGCGGCGACTCAATGATGCTTCATAAAACGTCAAACGATTTCTGCTTTAAAAATGAAATATACTATAGTTAAATCGTTTGAATGAATGCTGTGTTTGTGGAAATACAAATTTCTTAACCATCAGAATGTTTAAACATCCCATATATATATACATCGGCGACACAGTTTGGCGAATGTAACCCAGATTCGAAATAGTATTCTACGAGTAGAACGACTCTACGATTCGTAGGTATTAATGATGTGAATATGGATATTAGCGAATGTATCCAATGTTCACATCACTAATATGATATCCTTTTATTCAAGAAAGTTTATACATATATATATATATATATATATATATATATATATATATATATATATATATATATATATATATATATATATATATATATATATATATATATATATATATATATATATATATATTTTTACTAGATTTCTATTATTTTGTAAGTTAAGCATTTAATTCAAGTTATTGTTTCATATGTTTCATATTGAATGACTGTTAAAAATAAATTCCTTCTTAATTTATTTTGGAAAGTTCATATATAACAATATGAATAACGTTAATTTTTATTATAACATCAGCAAATAATACACGCATAAAATAATATTTATAAAGATTATAAGCTTCTTGTTTAACATGAAAATTATTGATTTATCTTTCATTTAAAATGCAGAAATTCTCTTAGTAATTATATAATAAATTTCACGAAAATAATATTCAGAAAACTAGAATGTTATCGGAATAAATATGTGAAAAAATAAATAATCATTAATTTTACCTCAAATTTTTAGTTCTTTATTTAAAAAATTAATTACGTCAGTTTTACACACACAATTCATGGATTTTTAGATGAATATTTGAAAACACCGTTTCGTTCACAATTTCAAAGATAAGTATTTGAGAACCGTATTGCAGAGAGTGAGGTGTTTATTCAACTGTCTTTGAATATATGAAATTATTGAGGAATGTATGTATATTTTGTGTGTGTAAACTTTAATTTACAATAAAATACCATTTAAAATCTACGTAAAAAATCCTCACTATAAATTGATACATATTATGTTTTTGTACTCAACCTTTCAATTTCTAAAAGAAAATTACTGATGCCTCTTAACAATGATATATTGCTCCGTTTTTACGAAATCGAGGTTCAATATGGATACCTTATGATATGTTTCCATGAATTTGTGCTTAATTTTATGTTTCTGCTTTTTAATATCATATCTCAATACGTTATAAATGAATTTTTTTGGTTATTTAACTTTTAATAAATAGTTTTTAATATTAAAAGAGTAAGCATTTTCAAAATTTTATCAACCGTATGCATTCTTAAATATTTAGATCACATTGAGCATTTTAATTACGTAATTTATTCCGAGAGAAAATAAATTAAAAATCTTTCAAACTTGTGTTTGTATAGTCATTATATCTGCATATTTTACTTCAATTATATTTCAATATTTGATATACATATACCAAAAATACTTTAAATTTTGAAGATTTAAAAATTTATGAATAATATGTATTTATTTATCTGTGAATACATGCGCAATTTTTTTTTATTTTGAAAATGTAAAATGTTCTCGCTTTCGAAACGTAAATTTTTGTTTTGAAATGACAATTCTAAAGCAGAATCTTACATCATTTAAATTAATTATATTACACACAGGAACAACTATACGGAGATTCAAATCAACGTTACTATGGATTCAAAATTTGAAAGTTTATTTTTTTACATAATTAACAGTTAATTTTATTATAATCTCAATAAAATAAAAAAGCAAAGAACCATATGTATATATGTATATATATATATACATATATATATATATATATATATATATATATATATATATATATATATATATATATATATATATATATATATATATATATATATTTATATATATATATATATATATACTACAACACGTGTTGATATTTGAACTGAAGAGAAATTACTGAATAGTATATTCCAATCACAAATAACTGCATATGGGGTATTTTTCTTGTAGCTTAATTTAAGTCTCTTCAACTTCTACATAAAATTACTGCATTATTTTATTCCAACTAAAGTCCAAAAGAAAAATTGCAAATTTATTATTGCCCATCACAATATTTATATCATGACAGTGTTTATATAAAGAGAGTAAATACTCCATGGTAGAAATTCAAAAGAAATTCGTTTTCATAAGAAAAGGGTGGAGCTGAATGTATACTTTTCGTGTTATATTCACTGATGGCGCTGTCAAAGAATGTCTTTGATCCTTCATCAGTATGTTAATTCGGTTCTTGGAGGGTTACATTTTAACCGGACGTCAGATATAAGGCAGTTAAAATCCAAACTCGGCAAGAGGAATGCGAAATCACAGTATCAGAGGAAACGATACTTTGATGGCGCTGACATCGGGGTGTGAGACAAATTGGTGAGTGACAGCTGCATTCCGGAACAAATATTCGCTGGCTATTCAAAAGATGGACAGATAACAAGCCTTATTTTTTAGATTCATCAAAGCCTTGGTTGGTTACTTTTAGGTTTTCTAAATGGCAACAGTCCTGGTCATTATTTCCATAATATTTTTTTAAATTCTAAGTAAGATAAAGGATATATTAATTCTTTTACAAAGAAAGGATGAGATTCATTTGCGTATATATATATATATATATATATATATATTAAAGTTAATGTCTGCTTGTAAGGTATTATTAAGCAAATAGAGTTTCAAGCTAAAACACGTGGAAGAAAATTTTTGAAATATTTCAATTTAAAAGTAAATTTTGTCGTAAAAATGTGTGCAGTCTAATGACAAACGCACATTTGTTATAAGCAACACACACGTTTCCTGAGGAGAGATTAGCAATTTGAAGTGAACAGTACTCATCAGTTGCGACGATGAAAACTGGGAAACACTTTGAGAGCTATATCATACAAAAAAATCATTTACATAATAATTGAAAATAATCGTTCATCCTTTATTGATTTACACAGTTATTCTGCAATTCACAACGGAATTAGAAGTGACATTCAAAAAGAAAACAAAATATTCTTTTATATTCATGCAAATCATATTTTATAGCAATTCAATTTTATGTTTAGTATATACTAATAGACTTAAGTATCATATTTATACGCTTCTCCTATAAGGAAATCAACCCTTTAAGAAAATCTTCCTATAAGAAAATCAACAAGATTATTAGTAAACATAAAAAAAATTGACAAACAACACATAATGTTGGTAATATTTCATGGGTATCAACAATAATCAATGGGTAAACTTTCACTAAATTTGAAAAAATCGAAGCTCTTGAATAATTTAACTAGTGATGTCTAGATATTTATAAATTTAATATTTAAGTAAAGTACGATGCAAAACTTCTTATTAAGGAGGTTTGGTTGGTTTGTTTGTCGCTCAACGGTCATTTTTTGCACACGAGGGCTAATTAGACCGGGACATACGGTTTAAAGTGGATTTCGAAGCACTACAAACATGGCCAAGGTGGAATTCGAACCCACGATCTTATTAAGGAGGGGTTCAATGTAGAGTTCGTTTAATAAAATAGGTTTGAGTTGAACCATTAAATTTGAAAACTCCTTATTTAAAAGTTATAAATTTCTAATATCTCATTTCTAAATAGCAAGATATTAAACATTAAAATAGATGATTTTAATTCAAAGTTGGGTTCATAAACTTTGAATAAATTTAAGAGTAATTTATATACAGTTTATAGGAGATAATAAGAGGCATTGCGCCATCGATCAATGGATCATTACGTTAAAATTATTTTAAAAAAGGTATGAAGTGGAAAGACGGACACAAATTCACGTAAAGGAAAGTTGTATATATATATATATATATATATATATATATATATATATATATATATATATATATATATATATATATATATATATATATATATATATATATATATATATATATATATTTCAGATAAATTACGAGAATTAATTACAGTTAGTACTTATATTTGTCATATATGATGAATCTTTTAAAACTTTCAATGATTCTACAGTTATTGTAGAAAGAGGATGTGTGTAATGCTATAAACAAATATATGAATCCTTATCGTTCACTTAGAAGCTTTCTGATTAAATTTCGGAATGACTTTGAAAATTTGAAATATATAGGAAAGTACATAAAATTTTTATAGTACAAAGTTATTCGTTAGACATGAAAGAAAAGTATGATTGACATATTTCAAATCTGAAAATAAGTCTCAGTCTAAGAATGCACCTCAGAATAGTTTTAAGTGTTATGTTAAGCTGAATATAGAAATATGAAATAATCGGTAAATAAATAAATAAAAACCCACACCCGAATTTGAAAATTCTATTCTTTGATATTCATGAAATAAGAACCATTGTTTTGCTTGAAATAAGTTCTTTTTAATTTAACGTATAATCATACAAAATGAAATCCACATTCCTTGTAGGGGGACACAGCTCTTGGTTGATTTCTAGGCCTGATTTTAACATTCTGTACAAGGAAAGGATTTTTTTCAAATTGTTTAAAAGTACTAAAAAACAAAAACTTAATCTGTATGAGGCAAAAGAGGCTATTAGAAGTTTCAAAATGGTTTTACAGAATGGCAAGAAATGCTTGCGGCATAAGGAATCTTAATCCGACACTGATTGCTAAAAGTTATAAGGGAATTTTATGAAAATAAAATAGTGGAACGTTTAAGATTTTTCTTTATTCCCTTACGTTATTGTTGCACTTAATTGATCATTCCTTTTTCGAGTATAAACTTTCTAGAATTTGATAGGAAAAGTGAATAATTGCCAATCTGTCAGCTTTCGTCTTTTGAAGCCTGTACCACATAACTTGAAAGGATAGACCATCAATTTCAAGTAAATTTTCAAACTGTTAAAGTTAGCAGAAAAAATGAATGTGCGAATGCTCACGAACAAGAAAAGGAATGTGCTTGTTTAAAATATTGTATTTTACCCTAAAAGTGGCTTTAAGCATTTCAAAAAAATTAATTAAATTAGTTTTTTATTGTTATGCATTATTTATTTATGAAATAGGATATTAATTTTTTTAATAACAGTTTATTCTAAAGTAATATCATATGAAATTTGAGAGTTTGAAAACAAAATTTTATTCAATCAAAAATATTGTGAGAGATTGTTTTTAAACTAAGGATAGTAATTTATTTTTAAGACCAATCAATTTGCAATTAATTTTACTTTTTAGCTCAACGAAAAGAGCATATAATTAAAAATTTAGTTTTTCAAGAAGGCTGATATTGTATAGCACTGAATTATCTTAACTCTAACTCATAAGCCATATTTATTCAAATTAATTTTAACCTTTTCATATATATTTGTGTGTGGGCACACCTCTGTGTTTGTGTATACCTTACTTACCTAAATTAACTTTTGTGGCCTAATTTTGTTTAACATTATCTTAGAAAGAATGCTTTAAAATTTTAGATTAACTGCTTAATAATTCATATTCCCCGACAAAAAAGTTACATTTGGGACACATTTTTTATCTTTAAATTCTTTATTAGTAGAAGAACCAGGAACATTTTCATATAACTATTATCTTAATCAACTGTTGTTATTTAAATTAATCTTATAAATTTTTAATAAGTTTAATGAAATCTATTTCCATTTTATGAAGAATACAGAAAATCAAAAAATGAATCAGTATTATTAATCGAAATTAATACTCTATTTTAAAATACAATTAATCAAAATTATCAATTGTATTTCAAAATAGATTATTTATACAGCCAGTTTAACTTTGGAAGAATCATACAGCAGTCATATAATAAGTTACGTGGCACATTCTGCTTGTATAAACGATATACTTACTGCTTCTACTACACTGTGGAAGCATATTTCAAAACAAATTAATACATTTCTAGCATTCTGGTGAAAAAAATTACTCATTACAATTAAAAAAAAGACTTTTGATCTCAACATAGGTTTAAAAAAATGGAAATATTTTTATAAAAATGTATTACAATTCTTGCATCCAATGACAGATAGTGTTACAAATTAGAACACTTTTAATTTCCGGGTTTCATAAAGTTCTCGGAACTATTTGCCATAAGATTTAAGCTTCTCGCTTCGAACCTTGATTCGTACACACCCTCGTAATCCATAAGAACATTGAACTCCCAGAAAGGAAAATATAAAAAAATATAAAAAAGGACATGCTGTATTTTACGAAAGGTTTTGAAAGATCTATAACCACGAGGATTCAAGTCTGATACTCCAACCCACTCGCTATCAACCTTAAATTCGGGATTAATCTTTTTCACTCGAAGTCTGACTGAACATTTCAATTAATCGCACGCAAAACAATAATTAATAATTCATTTTGTTTTCCATTTCCAATTTACAGAGGAAATCAAAACGCGGTAATATAAAACCGAGCATGAATAGAGTGCAATCAAAAAGCAACGAAGTCCAACGGGGAAGGTGATTAATGTTGCGTAGTCGCGTTTAATTGGCGTATCCGCTGCAGCCTGCAGAAGGGATGACACTTTCGGGGAATCAGAGATTCCAATCAATTTCCGTTCCCATCTTTTCGCAGTCAATATGAGACAATCACCTGGTTGCTGGTAATAGTTTCTGCCCATGGCTAGTTTCCGCGAGATGCCTCTGGTTGGTATGCGCGATCGGAAGATTCCACACTCTTTTTTAACCGTCCTTGACTTTTTCCCAGCCTTTCCCTTAATTAGAGACGGAAATTAGTTCCCTGCCAATCGATTTCAATGTTTGTCACTGCCAGTATCGATTTCGTTATCGATCATCAAGCTCTGTGGAAACTATTTATTCTAGTCCAAATTTATTATTGTCTCTGAAGAGTGGATTAACTTTGCCAAATTCATTAGGTTACTCAACCTCTGATTGAAGTAGAGTTAGAATGCTTACTCTATATGTACTGCAGAATTTCGAAATGAAATCTTCTTAAGACAGTCACAAATAAAAAAAAAATTATAAATATATCAGAAATTTAGGAAAAAAGCAAATTCAAAAAACTTTTTTGGTAAATCATATATGTAATAAAAATGTTAACAAACATTTTAATATTATATTTCAAGCCTGAAACATGAATATTTTTCATTTAACTTAAATTTTTTTAAAAATTGTGTTAATTAAAACAGTCGAAATTCATTTTTATGCTTAAAATACGGAATAAAATTTTATGATAGAAAGCTCGATTACCTTAATTTAAATAAAGGAAATTTATTTATCTTTCGTTTGTTTTTATTTTTTATCTTAATGCAAAAAATTATAAACTGAAATTGGAGTTTAGTGCATTAATTGACCCATTTTAACACTCTTCATTGTATTATTATTGTACAATACTTTTAATTATACTTTAAAAAGTCTTATATAGCATGTTGAAAACATAATAAAATATTTGATATTGTGTCAACACAAAAAAAAATGAAGGCAAATAGAATGTTTCCAAAAATGAATGCTAATACTTCCAATATCAGAAAATGAATATATTGACATAAGAAAATGGTGATGAATATAGTTTATCTATAATAAAGCACAATGTAATAACCATATTCACGTAAATTAATAATTTTAAAATCTAAAGGAAAATTCGAAAAAAATGGTCTTTAATACTCTATATAATTTGAATTAATTCAACGTATTTATTGCTATTGCCTCATTACTACCATGAAAAACAAAAAGCGCAAAAAACTTAAAATAAAAACTAGTGCTAGAAATTGTTGACCGTGATGAAATTCAAATATAAATAAATAATATTTAAAATTAAAGTAAAAGAAAAGTAATTGAACTTTTTAAGACGTGTGGTTATCAAACAGTTAAGGGGAACTTTGGAATAGACTAATAAATAAATCTTTAAAAAATTTAAATTGTTTCAATTTAATATTTCGTTTAATTTCTTGTAAATAAAACAAATAAGTTTTGAAGTAAAATGTTTAGATTCTAGAATTTATATCATGAGAATTCAAACGATAACAATTTTGAGACGTAAACTGAATTTAAATCGATTCATGAATATTAAAAACAAACATTGGATCACTGTCCATATTTTAACTACTGTGAACATAGCATCTTAGAATAAATTGTCCTTGTTTTTTTATTTTCCAGTCTGTGTATTGGAAGCGTTATTAAACAGAAGTCCACAGTTTATAAAGATAGTTGCAATTATTTTTCGTATTTGCTTCTTATTTCATTGAAATGATTGAACTTAGAAACAGGGAAACGGTTACATATATTTACTTATTAGAATTTCTTATTATTTTGTTTAAAATATTTTTTGAGCAGAAAAAGAGTTTTTCCATTCATCTTGGTGTTATTTTTGCAGTTGTTACATTCATAAAGTCGTTAAATGAAAAAGCATAATTCCAAGAAATAACTAATTTATTTCTTAGAATAACTTGGTGCTATTATTTGGAAGAAAATAAAATTTCTGTTTATGTTTAAGCTTATTTCAGGAAGTCTCTATTTGTTGCCCGAGCTAATTGTTACTTATAAATCTGAAATTCAACTAAACCACATTATATTAAGAAAAATATTTAAAATTGTCATGAATTTAATAGTTATTATATTAGAAATTCTGTTACATATTTTGGTGATTCCATAAAGCTAGTTCTTAAAACATTCCACAGCATATAAAAGGCTGTTGTATAGTACGATAATAAGATTAAGAGATGATTTTATTTTTTAATTTTCAAATCATTATATAAGTAAACTTTTTACCATAAAATTTTAATAAAAATAACAAATAAAGGATATATTTCTTGATTCATAAACTTTATCATAAGATTCACTGTAATCAAACACACACTTCTTTAAATTTGGCTACTTAATTTTTAAATACAGGTAAAAGTATCGTACACAATTTTCACTTAAAATTGAATAGTTTTAATACGAAGAATTTAGGATTTACTAAATAATTTAATTGTATTTTTATTTAAGCAAGTCTATAAATTTTTCTATTTAATTTCAATTTTTGTTTTCTTCATTATATGCGCAACTTTAAAAACGAGAGTTTTATTTAGAAGTGATTTAATTGATCACATTGAAACAATGTAACTATCTCGAATTATAATGAAATCAAGTTATGTTAAAATGGAATATGATTTTGAGATATTAAATGTAAATAGAGTTATAAATTACTTCATAACAATAGACCAGACAAAAATATAGTAACATATAGGAGTAAGAGCACATGTTTTAGTAAGAGGATGGTCCCTCAAGTGCTGCAATTACGCAAACAACCCTTCTTATTAAACTTTCAACAAATTTTTTATATAAAAGTCAATTCTTGCTGTAATTATGTCGCCAGCTCATCAAATGGGATTCCATAAAAATTAAGCGTCTTTCAGTCTCGCACTAGAAATATTCTTTGGTACTTATCTCGAATTATTAGCAGATCATAAAAGATGTGTACACTCATATTGTGATACTTTTCCTTGGCATGGGCTACAAACATAACATGGCGAGCTGTCATCCTGTAAAATATATTCGTAAAACGTATGCAATTTTTGGTGCATAAGATGATTCCGACTGTCCAAAATGTACTTGTAAACGTTAGCATTCAGTTTATAAGGAGCATACAAAGGTTCCAGGAGATACCAAAAGATACTAGAAAATGTATCATAACTACCGAATTTGGAAATTAAAATGATATTCTCGGATGAAAAATATTTGTTTGAAATTTGCCTGACATAAATCCCTGCATATCCTATGGGAAGTGACTCGTCGCGCTTCACATAGCAATTTTCCAGTAAACAGCAGTTTGTTGCTATTCTAAGCTAGTATGTAATATACAATCAAGCAAGAGTTGTTGAATAGGATGCTGTTTAGTTTGTCAATTCACCCCGCGCGTGATTCAAAATAATTTTTCTGAGACTTCTTACAAAACACTTGCTTTAAGAAACGTTAATCCATTTCAATCAGTTTACATGGATAGTCAAAGCGTGCATTTTGTGCCCCACACACACAGTTCTCCTAATCTTTTATTTTTTCACATCACTGACAGTGGTTACGATAACTTTAACACAACTGTGCGAAGAGACCTGCAGTTAATACAATAAAAAAAATGTACTACCTTTGGCAAAAACACTTTTATTCTTTTCGTTTTGGTATATTATTTGGTATATTTTTTTTTCTTCTTTTTTTCAAAAAAATTCTTTTTTTTCACATACTATCTACATGCCCACAACGTTTACATTTCTTTTATGTGAAATACTAACAGTTACTTTAGTTATTTTCTTGACAATTAATCACGTAAATATACTTCCCACACTAAAAAAACTTAAAAAAATAATACTCCTCTTGAAAGTTACCAAAACCATTGGAAATATCTGTAAAAAATACAAAATATATAAACTTTAAATTTTTCAATTTTCCTATTTTATAATTCTCCAATTGTAATTTTAACCTCCCATTCATGCAATAATTTTTTTAAATTGGAGTATTCAAATGACTTACTAGTTTAATTTTCTTTCTTCTTATAGATTCTTAAGGAATTTTCGCGAATGTGTTGAGAAAAATATCATATTTAACTCGATTTTAGAGACATTTCCCTTATTATTTTATTCCATTCAAAGTTTGATAGCTATAATTTTAGAAAATTATTCAAAGTCACCACTATATAAACTTTTGTTTTTGTGACAGTAGTTTACATCTATATGACTATAGTGCATGTTAAGCAGATAAATGGCTATTTGATGGTAAAAAAAAATTTTCTTACATCATACAAGTTCTATCAAAAATATATCAAAAGTTCTTTTAATCATTTTTGATTATAATATGACACATGTGATTTATTTCCTTTATAATAAACCTCTATTTAAACAAAAATATAAGTTTAATTTTTTTATAGCTTGCAATAAAGTTTACTTATAGAAATTTGTAAAAGAGAATACAGAAATACCTTTTTATTTATCTCTTCTTCAAACACTCTTCTTTTAAGTTATTTTTAAGCTATAAAAATTGTATCGTAAACAAAAGATTTTTTACTAGTATCTTTGATAAATATCTACTTCAACAGAATAATATATTATGAGGTTTGGCTAAATTTATATTATGAAAACAGCAAAGATATAGAGCATCATATTTCGAAAACTTAAGAATCTTCTATGATAGCAAGTTATCTTTTAAAGACTACTTCTTTTTAAAATCAGTACTTTTTGGAATATCTTAATATTATTGTTATTTGTATAGATATATTCTTAATTTTGTTTACAAAGAGGATATCATATTAGGACAAATGATTCTTAATCTATAATTTAACATTTTGGATTGGTTCATATTTTCTGTTTTGAAGAAATAAAAAGTAGCAGAAACTTTATTTTAATTTTTCACACAAAATTAGCTGAGTGCCTATTTGTACTTTGTAAAATGTTTAAAACTACTAAAATTAATTATATATTTATTTAAAGTTCCTTTTTCTCCTATAATATCATATGATAAACAAAAGAATTCGATTTTTATACAGTTAAAACAAATGAATTACAATTAGTTAAAATCAGAGCCTTTTACAGAAAAACAGAAATAACACACAATTTTAATGACAAATATTTTCAGTAATTTTCAACTACTTTTGTAGAAATATATATTTTACTAAAAAGGCTAAATTTATGAGCCTTCTATTAAGGTAATTTCATAAATTCATTCACAAAAGTTAAAATTTAAAAAGTAAAAGATGTTGCTCATCAATTTTAAAACAGTCTTTTTAGAATTTAAATGAAATAATGCATATTCAAATTACGTAATTTGCTTTAAATAAGAAAATGAACATTTTACAACTTGACTAATTTTAATTCTAAGTTAAATAATATATGACACCACGTTCTAGATAATTTAATAAATGAAAACTGTTGTAAGGTTCTTTTGAAAATCTAACGCATAATTTTTTCTGTAAGCATTTTTCATAGTGAGTCTGCGTATCATAATCGAGTAAACTTAGAATATTTCAAACCCACAACCCCAACAAATGGTGTTAGCGAAATCGAAAAACAGCATCCATTCCCGGCCTCGCAATGGTTTAGTAACACGATCGCATTTTCCGAGTGGTCGTGGTTACAGTCTCATCCATTGATGAAGAAAGGTGAGATGGATGTTGTGCTCATGGTTTCTACATTTATGTCTACTGAGCCATGTACTCGAAAATTTTCCAGGTTTTCTCCCTTGCAATACATGAATATAGCCACTGTCTATAAGAAGTACTCGGTAGAAATGTTCAAATTTCTTACAGCAGACTTTGATTATTAAAATGTCATCTATGCAATGACCAACAATCATCTTCCGTTATTCTACAATGCTAAGGTTCGAACCCAGAACCCTTACTCAGAAGAATGAGGCTCTAACACTGTTCTCAGTTGAATGTAATATGAATGCTAGGTAAACAATAAGAGACATTTTTTAATATTACTCGAGAAAGTGTAAAAGAAATGTTTCATATAAAGCTGTAGATAACTCCTGATATAAGAGATCCAAGTTATTCATAAGGTCTTGAAAGTTACCCAAGACATTCCTCCTCGTTTCTTATACAACTACGTATCTCATGATGGTGTTTATATGCTTTATTTGAGACTTTTTGTGTTAAATGGGACATTTTTTGTATAAGTCATCGCAATTTAAATTTTTAAAACTCCTTTTACACCTGAAAAATATTAATTTCCTAAAAATAATCAGTTTATTATTCGAATAATCGAATGAGATGAGAAAGTCTAACTATATTTTTGTTATTCCAAATACTATTATTAACTATAACTTTAAGGAGAAACAAAAAGTGCTTCGAATTCGATCCTGTAATTTAACTTAGAGAAACTATATCATAATTATTGAAAGAATTTGTTCCTTGGAAACTGAAAGTAAAAATATCAGAATGCTTATAATAATGTTAGTCTTTTAATTTTTGTGATTAAGATTTATAAACTTGCGGTATAAATTATAGAAATTTATTAACGAAAAATATAATTATATTTTCAAAAAAAATTATTAAAGTGGATATTTTTGAATATTTTTGGAAAAATTTTCAGGATCAGTTATGTAAAAGAAAAATATTCATGAACCATATTAAAGAAGTATGAATGTATGAATATGAGAAAACAGGTTACTAATGAAAAAATAATTGTTTGAAAACTACAGTTGTGGATAAATTTTGTATAAAATACTCTAAATCTGGTATTGAAAAGTTGGGATGTTTCTAAGAAATTCGACACGTTCTAAACACGCGTTTTAGATTTCTTTGGTAAATTTTCATAATTATTTATATACATGACTTGTGTGAAATCCTTAAAACTATGCAAATTTTTCAAGCTCTGACTTTTATATCCAAAAAATTTTACCATTATTTTAAAACTAATTGGATTAAATCTTCAAACCAGAAGATTAAACTTATTTGGTATACATACCTATAAAACAATTCTTAGTATTTTGAAAAAAAAAAAATACCTAAACTTGGAAATTTAAATACATAGTCAATCATGGAATATATCCAATTAATTATAAATGATAAAATCTCTACCCACTTTTATAGATTCAAGTATCAATTAACAGAATAAAAATTATAGAAAAACCACAAAATTTTCGATGAAATACGATTATTTACTTTCATAAATAGAAAAGATGAAATATTTTACACCACTCACAACGAAAAATCAAGATGAAATTTTTCAAATGGAGTGAAAGCTTGTTAAAAAATTTATTCACAGCAAGTGAATATTATAAAACTTATTTATCAGCTGAATTTCTAATTAACAATTTGAGAATTATAATTAAAATACATTAATTATTGTATGAGTTTATAATTTTTTTACTAGATGTTTAATGAACTCAAACCTTTGCTGGAATCCATAAATGATCTCTAATCATATGAATTTCTTAATAAGAACTATTCAAGCATGATCACATGAAATTAAAAATTCTAAATTGAAATAAAGTTAAAAATATTTTATCAAATAAAGATAGAAAAACTGTTATTTTTAAACTTTCAAATTTATTTATTCAAATAGTGAAAAAATATATACAATTAGGTTTAAATATAGTTAAAAGTTATTTATATTAATAAAACAGAATTGATTTATCATTCAGAAAGAAAAAAAATGCAACGTAACCAACTAGATATAACATACTCATGCTACAGACAGAGAAATTCTGCAACTTCATTTACTTATTTTCATTCAAATACTAAAACAATTGTATCAGTTAAGAGTTGATTTCAAAAATGTTTAAGAAAACTTATTCTCTAACAAATATTAGTAGCTTATTTGCCACAAATATTTTTATGCTAATAATGTTAAAATTTTATTTAAACTTACACCATATTAACATCAATTTAATTAATTATGTGTAGAAATTATTTGATTTATGTAAATTTAAACTAAAAGGCGTATTTAAATTGTGACTTTGACTGATCACTGCATTAATTTAAAAAAATGATTCCTTTTCCTAACAAATAATTTTTTTCCTTCTAGATAAACTTACTTTGTAAAATAGACATATAAATTTAATCAATTTTAACAGAAGATTTGGGATTCTTTTGAAAAAAAATCATTTTGTTTTATTTACCATATTAATTATCTGTATTTTTTTAATTTTAAAAAATATAAGCAAATATTTTTGACTTTTTTTTACCTTTCCCTTTATAGTTGATTGCTTATTAATGAAATTTAAATTTTTATTTTTTAATGAGGAAAAAGCGCTGAGTTGATGTCGTTCTCTGAGTATGATAAAAAATTGTAGAAAAAAGAATGGCTCTCAGCACATCAAATATGTATCTCCGAAATTAAAGAGTAAAGACAACAAGAGGCATAAACTAGATTTAAACACACACAAAAATTCAATAATGTAATAAAAGCATTATTAAACAATAAAATATTATTTTCTTTTATATTATTTTAAAATTCGTCGGAATTTCTCAATATAACTTGGTAAATTACTTAAAACCAGTGGGCCACTACTAGTTGATTTCTCTTTAAAATAATTAAGAACAACTAGATTCCTAAATAAGGGTTGCATAAAGACATGCAACATAAAGCATTATGAAATGAATGCCATAAGGTTGGTAATATACTGCAATTTACGATGTAAGTATAAATGTAGTGTTTATTATTTAAAACATTTTTCAAAACATAACTTATGTTATTGATAATTCTTTTATTGGGAATATAAATTCAAAAAACTACATTATGAGATTTTAAAAACATCACCGTATATTCGTAAGATAATTGTTGTCTCAGATTATTGCTAATGATACTTAGAGCCGGTTCATAGAGAAAAATGTATTTTTTTTAAATGAAAGAAAGTTATTTTCTTTAAGAAAACAAGCTCTTCGGTAATACAGGGATAAATGAATTATACTATTATCTTATAATTATAAAGGTATTATTTAAAGAGTAACTAAATACTTAATGAAGACAAGTTGCATGTGTGAAGAAACCTACCGTCAATTACAATTACACAATACCATCATGTTACAAAATTAACATAATGTGCTAAAATACAGTTTCATCAATGGATATTTGAAATCTTGATAAAGAAAATTCTCTATGCTTCATAATATATTCATTACTATATCTGAATAATCAGAAAACTTCTACTGCTTAATATTGAAGCTAGACCTTAAGATTCATCATCATTTAAATTTACTGGGCTGTAAATATTCTGTCTATATTTTAGATAAGTGTTTAACTATGTGCAACTGCCTATTAAATATAAATAAATTATTCTAATTACGATGAATAAAATTTAGCAACTTAAAACATGCATTGTTTTTGTAAACTAATAAAACAAGCTATCTCCAACAATATTGAGATCTACTCTGTAATATTAACTTTTTAGAAAGCACTGGCTCTGATAGCTAAAATTCTACGTTTATTCGATAACTTCTCACAAGAAAATTTAAAAAATGCCATGTTTAATAAAAATTTTATTAAATCTTTTATTTTACCTTATTTTAGCGAAAAAGAGGTTATATAATGAGAAATCACCTTACATATGATGAAATCTTGCTCTGCCAGCTTAGGTCTAGAAATTTGAACAATGAGTGATCAAAACTACAGCTGGTCTCTCTTGATCAGCTTTTCGTTAGATGAAATAGATAACATATCATCACGAGTGGCAATGTCTAAGATGGTTCAGAAGCAGCCGCTTCAGAACAGCAAAATTCTAGTGGATAAACACGGACAACACATATAACTTTCTTTTGCTATTTCTTTCGTTTCTTTCAGCATTCCTTCGCCGGCATTGTGTGTTATTTCTAAAACGAGTTAGACAGATTTTGCACCAAAAAATAACGTATTAACATGAAGGTCACATGTCCTTGCCTTCATTCGGGAACCGGTCAAAACTTCGTGGATGATGAATCGGTTATCCAAACATACTACAAGAATGGGTAGAAAAAAAATAAATATGAAAGTATATGCAGAGAGGGGATGCCATTTTGTATTCAAAGGTGGGAAAATCTCGAGGGTGTTCAAAGGTTTTTTTTTTATTCTTTAAATAGGATTTTTTTTTCTTTAGACTAAAAGGCGGCACTAGTGAATGTCTTTGTTCGAATAGTGGCATTGTTTGCGTCTACAGAATTTTAAATTTCATGTTCATTGAATGAATTTAACACAGTTTTATTAAATATTACTGGAAATAAAATGATATACTTCCATAAAACTGATTAATATGCTTGCAGCAACAAACATATATTTATCTCAATTATTCTTAATCATTTTTATAAAAGAGATAGTTGAAATTAAAATTGAAAATAATTTTAATTAAAATGCTCTTGTAGCCAAGTTTCTTTTAAAATGTACAATGGTTTCGTAAAATGTAAAGAAATTATATATTTTTTCTCATTTAATTTGTTAATAACTTGATTACTAAAAATTTTAAATTCCATTCTTTTAACTTATTGATAATTTACATTTTATAAAAAAACAAAAAAATTAATGAGTGCTAAATTTATTTCGTTTTTACAGGTATAAAAATTATTTCTATTTAATTTTGAACAACTTTTTGATACATTCTTTTAAAGCTATTGTGGTATGTACGCTAAAAGAGAAAAGACTAGATTTTTTTGTGATAAAAGACACCCTACATAGATTCAAAGCAATCGCTAAAATATAAAAGTAACTATAGAAAACAGTGGTTACATATTTAAAATCTACTGTCAAAAAAAATAATAATTTAAAACATATAACTTACGAAAATTAAAAAATAATAAGTTAATACCTACGGTGATTGACTAAATTATTTTAATATTTATTGGTAAACTATTACCATAGCCAAAACTAAGTCCAAGTTTCTGTATAATTCCATTTTCTTCTACATTTATCCTCTAATTAATATTTATTTATTGATAAATATGTATGTGACTCATAAAAAGTATTATGCACATTCATATCAATGACATATCTTTTAAAATTTTCAAATATTTTAATGTTAATTATCACATAAATTTAATAAAATATTTTTACCGTCTTTATTAATAGATTTCCATTTCTACATAGTTCAAATTTAAGTGAGCAGATTAGATGTATTTACATTCAAAATGGAAAAAGGGAAAGAGAGAAGTGATTAATCTATTAACCATTTATTGACAGTTATCAAAATAATAATGTTTTATACAGACATAATCGTTTAATTATCAAAGATATTTTTACCAAATTGTAAAACCCATTTTATCGTATTTTTCTTTTATATTACAATCTAAAAAGGGCTATATGCGGATTGATAGGAAATTATTGGTAAAACCATCTAATGTTTAGATGCCTTAGTTTCTTGTTTTTAGAAACTGAAAAAATTTTTGTCATTTTCTTATGATAGAAATAGTTTGAACTTTAATTCACTCAAATAGGAATTCAAATTGGAAATCCAATTGTTCGATTACCATAGATTTCTGGAATCTTCCGAACTCTGAAAGTTCAAGTAATAAAGTCAAAATAACATTCACGAATTTTAAAAATTCTTAAATTAATCCCGCTTCAAAAACTGTCAAATAAAAATTAAATACGGAAACGCACTTTTTCAAATATACTGCTGAATAAGAAAAGAAGTATACAATTAAACGCAAATGCTGTTTCACAATAATTTAATAAAAATAAATAAAAAATTCAATTTGAGCAGTATTTTATTTTATGGCTAAATTGTTTTCCACTGATGTCGAACTATAGCCTCAATACTCCAAAAACTTGTTTTGTGCAATTTTTTTTCCAATCAGTTGCAAACTCTAACGCACACAAAACCTTAAGGCAATGATACTGTAATGTTAGTCACTGAAAATGAAGTTCAAAATTTGATTTCTATATCTTGATGTAATGTTTATAAGATAAATATTACATCAAGGTATTCCTACTTTCCTGATGCCCTTGGACATCATGGAAAAGTCCTACATGTTTGCAAGGACATTTGAAATAGTTTTTCCACTATAGACGAATGGGATAACAACATGTTTGAAACTAAAACAGGAGATCTAATCTGGTACACAGATGGATCACTGAAAAACAACCTCTCAGGACTGGGAGTATGTGGCGTGTCCCCAAGAACCAGCCTATCTGTAAGCCTTGGGCGATACGCTACGGTCTTTCAAATCTAAAATGATTTTGGAATGTAGAAACCTTCTTACAGAACTGGCAACTAGAAACAAGGTGATCCTTGTATAGCTGCCAGGGCACAAAGGTATCGAAGGTAATGCAAGGGCTGATGAACTTGCTAAACAAGGATCGTCTTTTGCTCCCATCGGTGCAGAACCTTTTTGTGGGATCAATTTGAAGACCGCAAAAACCAATGTTCTTTGATGGGAAAAACGGAAGATGTATGAAGCTTGGCTCAACAATCCTGGTCAAACCCACGCTAAAAGTATGATGTGTGGATCATCAGCGAGGATTGCCTCTGAAATTCTAAGATGCTCTAGGCAGAAGATACGTTTAATCGTAGGCTTCATAACTGGGCACTACTGTTTCAGAAAACACCTCCATAAAATGGGACTGTTTCAGCAAGACCCTATCTGCAGGAAATGTCATACGCAAGAGGAAACGGCCAAACATATCATTTACGAATGCGAGGCTTTTGCCCTCCCTAGATTAACTTCTTTAGGCATCATCCATACTAGAGAGTTACACCTAGACTCCATTAAAGGGTTATCGGACTTTATTAATAAAGTGGGTGATCCGAGCAACTGGAACTAGGAAACATTGGGTTTGGAGTTATTGGTACAAAACGCTAATAAAGCAGAGGTGCCCAATGACATACAAACCCAAATCTAAGAAGAAGAAGGTATGGAAATTTATTCTTAATGGACAATTTGACATTTGGCGGTGAAAATGTTCTTAGTTAAATTTTAAATTTAAATTGATTTTCTCATAAATTAATAAAATCTTGAAAACCTCCAAGACTTGAGATTTAGTTATTATATAAAGTATCTCATCCCTTATTTATACATTTTGTAATTTAAATTTTCTTAAGCAGAAATGTTTTACAAAATTCATTAAGTAAATTATAAAAATTAATAAATAATTAATGAATATGATTAATTACTTTTTAAAAATTTAGAGTGTCTGTACTCTTATGTGTATACATTTTGAAACGTATATTTTTAAGCAGAAATATGTAATATATTAATTAAAAAGTTTGAATTTTGTAAGTTTTTTAAACAGTTTAATTATTTACAATTAAAAAATTAAAACTTTCTTATTTATTTACATTTGAAAGAAAATCGTGTGGATAGTTACAAAATATTTTTTTAATTCACACAACTGTAAAAGGACTTGAAATTGTTTTATTCATATACTTGTCCATTAATTAAAAATAAAAAAGAAGGGAACTTAATAAGATAGAAGTATTACCTTTTAATTGTATGTAGAAGGAATCTCAACACGTGTTTAAGCTATAAAAAATATAGTAAAAAAGAAAATAATTAAGAACGACGTGTCTAAAAATAGATATGAAAAAGAATTTTTCGCGATATATTGATCACATAAGATCTTTAAGCATTTCTAATGAAAAATGACTCATTATAACATAACAGGAAAACAAAATTGTAGCACTCGTAAATATTTTACAAAACTTGTTTCCTAAAAAAAATTACATTAAATAATTTAAATTAATTAATTCTACTCTAATTAATATACTTTGTTTTAATTTTCAAGTTTCTAATCTCCTTTTAATACGATAATCTATAAAGCGGAAATAAAAATTTTATCTATGGACAACTTTAACAAAATAATAAGTAAAATGTATATTAAAATAAGTTAAAATCAAATGCATTATTGTACTGAATTTATTGGTTATTTATTTTTAATAAGCGAAATAAAATAGCATAAAATATAAAAAATGTAAACTTCAACTGATAAGCAGCAGATCAGTTCGTAAATTTCAATCACCTGTAGGTGATCTGTGAGTTGGACATTTGAGTAGGGATCCTCCGCTCCACATAATGTTTTGACACCGTGTATTGTCAAACATCTTAACACGTGATGTGACGCATCCGAACACGAAGGCATTTTAACATCTATTGCATTAATTGCTCTCCAAGAAGATGCTTCATAGATAGAGAATAGTATTCATGTGTCACTAGGGAGGAAATCTGGAAAACTCCCAAGCACCCATCCCTAGCGCTGTGTATGCTGAAGGCAAAAATGTCACACCTATTTTGTTGTACGACAGTGGCTAGTATAGAACCCGAAACATATGCTTTGAAAAGCGCAATTTTACTGCTTGGATGTGATGAGCCGTCGACGTAACGTTTCACTAACAAATTTATAGAACTTTTACAAAGCATTTTCTATTTCGTGGAAAGTATCATATGCTCATTTATAAAAATAAAACTAATTTGCTTTTTCCAAAAATTTTCAACTCAAATGAAAACATGTTGATGGAAAATTTATTTTGTTTTCCCAAAACATAAATAAATTTTTCCAAAGTTACAGATCGATTACAATAAATTTTTTAATATTATTTGTTAAATTATTATGAGGAAAACATTTTTTTGTCTCTGTTTCAAAATTCGATATTTCAAGATACAAATTTAGCACAAAGCTGATGATATACTATTATAATTTGAGAAAAAAGGAAAATCGAATAAAAATATCCTGACAGTAAGGACCTAAATTATTTTATCAGCTGCAATCTTCATATACCTTTTGATTTTAAAGTATCAAATGCACCAATAAATGAAGCAATTTGTTGATAAAATCTTTTAGATTATTTTTGGGAGTGTTCAATAATGTAGATGGTTCGATTCATTAATTGGAAAGAAAGAAAAGATGTATATCTTGATATATCTTTCATATTTCTAATTTCTAAGAGAAGTATCATGGAAAATATTTTTAAGATAAAAAAAATATCGAAAGCGAATGGAAAAAACTTCAATTAAACTAGAACAATATAAAACTATATTAATAAAGAGCGATTGTAAAACTAAACAAGATTATTAATGAACCAATTTTTTAGAGTAAGCTATTTATCATATTTTTTTTTAAAATAAACAATTTCCACATATTTTGCTGCCATTATTACACAAAAATTTATACTCAACAGAATCCACACATTCAATCAGATTGTAATGAATTTTAAGGTCAAATTTTCAATTTTATTTCTTACACTGCACACTGTTACTGAATTCGGTAAAAAGTTGAAAGATTAAAATGCAGTGAAAAATGTAAGCATCATCATGAGTATGTGTGTTATCTAATATACTAATAATTTTCCAATAACCAAGTTTTTTCTACACAAAAAGTATTAGATATTTTCATTTTAATATACATGTTTAAATTCAAAATTTTGTTGACTTAAAGAAACAAGTATAAGAATATGTGAATATTTTCTATATTATATAACCGAAAAAAGCAAACTAATAATTAAAAAAAATTAAAATTTTATAACTAAGGACAAATATTTTAATACATTACTCTTCTAATTAATCTTTAATGTTAGCTAATAAATAACAAAAGTTTTAAATTACAGAAAGATTTGATATCTTTTAATTCTATTTAGGTAAAAAATAAAGTTTTAATATAAATCAAAAGAGATTTAAGGAGAGATTAGATACTTATAAACAAAATTTTAAAAGTGATTAATATATATATATATGTACTACTAGCGATTCTTATTTATATTACCATCTGGAATTTAGAGGTAAGGCCACATGGAAAGAATAGCGCTGGTGCATTCGTATCTTTTTTAACATAACTAAAGTATGTAGTTTGAAAACATGAACAATCATTTTAGTTTATGAACATTTAGGTGAGTTCAATAAATTATAACAGATAAGTGCCATCAAAATTTTGTTAACTCCAATAATGGACGCAATCCATCAACCAGATCTGATGGCAAAGTTATCTAGCCACAATAGAGCTTTTATTTTTTTTATGAAAAAAAGGAAAGATCTATTTTGGCTGAAGAGCTTTGTCGTTAGAACTGTTTTATGTGAAATATTTGAAAGATAACGAAACAGTTTAATATCGATTGTTTTTAACAATTTCACATCGACAATTGCCAAATTTTTACGAAAATAATCACGTAACTCAAATTTAGTCACTATTTTACTTTAAAAAACAAAGTAACATTTAAAGAAATAGTTTAACTGAAATGCTTATCAGGAACAACATGGGAGATAAAAGGGGGACAAATGGGTGAAAATGAACAATGGCAAAATAAATAACAACGTACAACTGCTTGTAAACTATTAAGATTCAAATTTAATAGAATTTAATCGGCGTACGTATCAAACAAACAAAAAAAATGGTGATCGAACTCGACATGTGACTTTGACGGCATATGAAGTGAGTCAATTGATTTAATTTCACCACGAATATGGAAAAATATTAAGGGGTTGAATTGTGAGATTTATATAGACATATTTTTCTTGCTAGAACAAAAATATTAAAATATAAAAAGGTTGAATTTATCAAAATAATAATTACATTTTAGAAATTCTGAAACTTATTATTTTTAATATTAAATTCGCCTTCGCATTAGAAGACTATGAAATTTAGTATCATGCTTTTTAAATCGTCCACGCCAGACAGAAGTGAAAAGAATCAACTAAATATAATAATCAATCAGATCACCTAGTCTAAAACATCATTTTCATGGCAATTTCTTTGACTGATTGCAGGTCTAGATATATACTTTAATAAAATGCAGATGTCCACGTCCAGTCATTTTCATCTCCCAGAACATGATTTCTAACACGAATCCCGAAGCCCTACATTTAAATGTTGCATTATTTTTCATTTCCAACAGACAAGAGCAAGAGCTAATTTAGTATTTTGTGGTAAAAAAAGAAGAAAAAGAAAAAAAGTATTCTGTAGAAGTGTACTATTACTTGCAATTTCAAATTTTTATTATTTATTAATTTATACCATATTTGTTATTAAAATCTAAAAACATTAAAAAAATTTTTTATCATAACGGAAATTCAATTATTTTTAGGCCAATAATTTTAATTGGAAATCTTGGGGTTGGTTATATTAAGGATTCACATAAATATCTTAAATTTAAAAAAATAATAATCGCATCTATATTAGAATGTATTAGGATAATATTAGCTTTTGATACCGGATTTCGCTTCCCCCTCCAATTCTAAATATCCAAATGTTTGAAATGAAATTCTGTTTTTTTATTTGTCTCGCTTGAGTGAATCATAAATATGTTTCATCTCAACTCCACTTTCCTCCCTACTAACATATTGCTTTTGATTTTTATAGCCGTTTACGGGGACAGGAGGGGGGCATCTGTTATTTGCTAAAACGGCCCCCCAACGCGAGCTGGCTCGTACTAAGACGAAGGTCAACGTATTGTTGTGTTAAAAGAAGCATTTAATTTAGAAGACTGGTTTCACACTACCGAAATAGGTTTGTTCGAAAAGAATGAAGAGCATCAATTGTTTGAATAAAGCTTCATACTACTTTCACGTTCAGTTGTTGTTGATGGAGAAAATTGTTGTGAGTTAGTGTTTACTAGGAGATATTATTATTATCAATATTTACTTTCCTGTGAATACAATGTAAAGTGATAACGCGCTTTGTATTTAATTTGATATCGCCGAGAATTTTGGAATTTTAATCACATTAAAATGCAGTTTTTAATGCACAAACATTTTTTATTCTAAGTAGAAAAGTTATTAAAGCACACACAGGTCGGTTGTAAATAAAGTTGAAATAGAAGTAAAGAAATAAGCGCAAACACAAAAATAAAAATAAAGATGCATGGTTAATAAATTCTATAGCCTTAAAACGTGAAAATCCAGTTTATCTGCCTTTTATAAAAAAATTTTTATTAATTATTAACAATAACATTTTCTAAGAAAATTAAGTGATCTTTAATTTTCCTGAATGTTAAAAATTTGCTTCCTTCTGCACATCTACTGAAGATATTTTCAGTTTTTTTTCTATATTTAAGCAGTTTATCTATTAGACTTAAAATAATCAGTTTCTTATATCATAGTCGTAAAAAATTTATTAATTTTTTCTAAAAATCCAGCTTCGTAGCTTAGATTTTTATAAAAAAATTTTCGTATGTTCTTAATATATTAAATAATGTTTTTTTCATGATATAAATTTATAGAAGTGCTTAATTTTAGATAAGTCTATTTTTGGGTAGAGTTAAATTACTTTTCAATGTATTTAATACCAAAAATTCTCAGTAAATGCATATAAGATATTATATTAATGTATACATTTCAATAACAATGAATTATGCTGAGCATAGTATATTTTACGTGATTCTTCCTTTGAATGTTCATTTTTATGGGAAAAATCAAGCAAATTAAGCATGCAAAGTTAAAATTGTTAATTTTTTTCAAAATTGATATATAGTAAAAAAATGGATAAAAATACTTTGATAGAGGATTTTAAATATTAAAAGTAAATTTATAAAATAAACATTAATTTCAAAAATTTCATAAATATATATAAGAAATTGTAAAATAAAAAAATAAATACAAAATCTTTTTACTTAACACAGAAAAATTTTCCTCGTAATATAAAATAGAAAATTAAGCCAGAATGTGCATATTCACTTGTGATTATAATGCTTGCTGAGCAATGCAAAAATATTTGTCTGTCTGGCGTAATGCTATTTTTACCTAAAAAATTGCTAGAACACTTTTAGGAAATTGCTTATACGAATAATATCTGTTATTTGAAAGAGTATTTTACTATTCTCTTCTTGTATAAAGTCGCTAGAAATACTCTATAAATATGGAAATAGTTTCATTTAAGTAATAAGCACTGACCATTCAAGCTAACTTTCTAGTCAATTATATTGAGATCAGTTAATAGAGATATCTAAATGAGATTTCTAGTCTTTTTTTCAAAACAAACTAGGCAGTTAAAACTATTAAAGAGTTACTGCATCCTTAAGATACACTTAGCAAACTAAAGTATCCCCACAATTGCTCAATTTCTTATGATAAAAAATAACTTCAGAAACCACAGAATCATTGTTGAATTTAAAACTGAAATGTGTCTTCCTTACTCATCACTGAAAAAAGATTAAATAGATGATTTGTGTTTTGAAGGTATTTTTAGGATAGTCTCTTCTTGTGGTTAAAAATTGCGATTAAAGATCCATGAAACAATCTAATTTTTCTTCCATAAATCGCGCGCGCGTTTGGTCATATTTAATGATATTGGTACTATTATAAAAAAAAGATACACATTTTTTTAAAAAACAGAGGAAAATGCAATTCAGAGAAAAGGCAATTCACTTTCTATTCAGTCACAGATATGTTGACGTGATGATTACTTATATTTATATTTTTCAGATAACTTAGTTTATTAATATTCACTTTTACTTAACTAAGAAAAGATTGCTTCTTTTATTTTTTGGTTTTAAATATCATAGCTTAAAAAATATCTAGAATAACAATGATTAAAAATATATCCAGATGAAAGGTAAAAAGTTACAATATCAGAAATTGTATTGAGTAGAGCGATATTTTTAATAAAAAATAGAAATACTCACAATTTCACATAAAAAAGCGGTAGTAGAAAGTTTCTACAAAAATATTAATAATACATTTGTGTATCCTTAGTATGTTAACAAATTACGTCCACAAATTCATATTATTAGCTATAATTTTTATAACGCCCCCTTCCTTGTTTAAGAATGCTTAAAACTTTTGATTTTCTTCTAATTACCATTTGTCAAGTTTAAACACTTTTATTTTTGTATTTTTAAATATATTGCACAAATTTTTCATAAAATAATCTTTACTCTAAGCATCAATAGTAGTTAATGCATTGAAAATTTTTAATAAACTTAGAACTGGAACAATTTCTGAATCCATGTATTGCACATTCTAACTGTTAAAATCTATTGTAAGGCTACTTAATATTCCTCGCATATTATTGTTTTATGGGACGAAATTTCATAGATAGTGAACTATATTTATGAGTCGCAAAAGGGAAGCCTGAAAAACCTGCTGGCATACAGCCCGATCTGTATGCAAGTAGTAAGCAGAAATAACACCCACAATATGCTGTTGAACAGACCCGTGACATTTCGCTCCGAAAAATGTACCTTCTGCCACAGGCCCACCACGTCTCTTTTGGAAACAATAATTTAATAAATTTAAAATCAACTATAAATAACACGATGTTAAAACTTGAAATTGAGCTACAAAGTTTCTATTATTTAGAAATATTAGCATCATTCACAAGTTATAGATATTAGAAATCATAACCGCTCATAAATGAAATATGAAAAAAAAAATCTGCTATAGACATTGATATACAAATAAGAAAGAAATGTAACTAATTAACTTAAGTGTTAATTCAATGTGTATTGCATGTACTAGATAATAGATAAATAAGAAAAAACTATAAGCTGATTTGGTAATATAAGAAAAAACTATTAGCTATAATTGACGATTTGTTAGCAATATAGCAAATTATCATGTTTTAAGGGACTTTGAACAAATCATTTTAGGAAATACCCATTTTACTAAATAACTCTCTCATAAAATTGGATAAAGATGAAATTGGACTTTTGCGTGTCATTATTATGGAAAAATATCCTTAGATGTGAATAATCCGGAAAATCACCAGTTACTCATTAAAAATTTTATTTCAAAAATAAACAGGAACGTTAATAGCAAAACTGAATCTTTTAAGATACTAAATCTTACGGATTTTTACGTAATCTTTCATAAATGGTGACAATTTAGCTCAAGAGGCAATAAATTATATTACTAGGGCTTCAATATGCGTCAGCCATTAAATCGTACAGAATTTTATCTGCGATACAAATAACATAAGGTTCAGAGTCGAGTCCCTTTGATTTCTTTCAGACCATTTTCAGACATTCATATTATGTGGCAAAAACTTAGAAGATTCCCTGCATATATTACGAGATAGGAAATTTAAAGTTTTCGATGGGTCAAATATCACCAAATATAAGTTTGCTCCATTATAACATTGATTTGAAATCACAAAGAAGGTACGAAAAAGGTATTTCCCTAATAAAAAGATAAACTTCTCTATCACTTGAAATCAAGAGTTATAATGCAGATAAGAAATAAGCTATTTTTGGAAATAAACTATATTATGTTCTACACATTTACTATCATTTTCTATGTATAATATATTTTCATGAGAAAAACTGCATGTAACATTGAATGAAACATATAATTCTCATTTCGTTATTATATCATGTTCGATAAGTTTGTCATAAAAATGAACACAAATAGTTAAATGTTAATAAAAAAAATAAGCTTAATATCATTATTTAATCAATACATTCCTTCTAATTAAATACCGATTTCTTAAAAAAAATTCCATAAGAATGACCAAACTTTCGATTAATTCATGGTATTTTGTTTATTTGAGGTAACTGATAGGTTGATTAAAAGGAAGTATATTATTGATGAACAATGAATGATAAAATCTTAAAATCGATAAAAGAAAAGTATAAATAAATAAGTTTTAAATGTTAGATTTGAAGAAAACAGAAAAAATATATAATTTCTGATAAAAAAATGTTGAATTTAAATTTGTAAAATTTTTGATATAATTAAAAGCATACACACATTAAAATTCTTTAATCAGGTATATAATTCCTATTAAATCAAATTTTTCCTATAAAAACATGAATACATCAATTTTTTTGAATTTCTGTTATCAGCTTAAAAAGGATGCGAAATAATTCAAAGGATATTATTAAGACTAAAAAGAATGCTTATGGAGCAGAAAGTTTCTCATTAAACTCTTCATTTCTTCGTTTGTAATGATTTAGCATTGTTTGGCAACTTCTAAGCTTATTAAATGGCAAAAACCTGTCACTGCAACAACACCAATGAATCATTTCTTTCACAAAAAGAAGTTTAGCAATAAGATTCTAAAGCACAAAATATGTGGCGATGAAAAGCTTTCCGAATTAGACTTCAAGAGAAATTTCCTGCTTATTTTGGACCAGAAGCAATCGCGGTTGAATAGTTAACCATTAATTTTTATCTTTGATAATCTGGAACCGTTTAAATGAAACGACACCTGTTTCTCCTGCGAAAGGAATTCTAATTTTAAAGAAATAAATACAAGTGCTAAATACATTCGGGCAGAAGATCAATCCATTTGATAGATCAATCATACCAACCAATGTATCAAAATATTGATGGCCCCATCCCCTCACCTCATCAATCACTGCCTTCTATATTTATAAGTTTGGAATTGTGGGATAGCTTAAACACTAAATGAAAAGCATCTTCAAAGATAATAATGAAAAACAAGAACAAGAAAAAAATACTTGGAAAAACAGCAGTATGAAACTTTAATCCAAATATAATTCAGAGTGCGTTTGAGAATTGCAATTAGAAAATCTATTACAGAAATTATAGGATAGCATCTTTTCTTCTCTACACGTATCACTTAATAATTAAAACAACTCCAATTAAACTGTCTTTTGATTACTTTTATTGATTTTAGGGAGAACATAATAGCTTCAACTTTATAATGACCCAACATTTTCGAAACATCTCCAAAAATATTATAAGAGGAAAATTTTTTAACCAATTTAAAAGAAATTGAAATACTTAAAATATACTTAACGTAATTAATTCCTTTCATTTTAAGAATAGGATTGATGAATAGAAATAGGCATGATACGTCAACCTTGGTTTTTTAATGAATAAAAGATGTCATAAGCTTTACAAATGATAGTGAAGGAAATTTATTTAATTTCTGCAATTTATAAATCTTTAAATAAAGCTTCAGCAAGAAAAAGAATGCATGTAAAGAACAGAAAATTTTATTATTTCAGTTCATTGATTTCCTTTTACTCTAAAATTTCTCAAACCATATTAAATATTTTTTAACCTGGAAAATAGTTTCCGTTCTAATCAATTTATTTACAGAAATTAAAGTAGATCACGTCGTAAATTGATATAGGGAAAATAGCATTTTTGGTTTAATAATACTTGAAAACATTGATTCGCTTTTAATAATAAATAAAGCCATTATGATACTAATAAAGACGATTAATTGTGACACCTTAAAGAAAGAAGAGAAAAGAAAGTTTGAACTTATTCCGTTTTCGATGTATGAAAGAAGTAATAATTCTTTAATGGATACTGTGAAAAAAGGAATGAGAATTATAACAGCGAAATCTCAGAATTTTTTTCTTAAAATCAATATGCATTAAATTTAAGTTATAAACTATATCGCAATAATTAATGAAAAAAATAAAATATGTAAACTTAAATTTTCAATAAAATTATCATATATATTAAACGTACCCTATATATTAAAAAAATTTTTAAAATGTAAATATATTTTTCAAATAAATATAAAATTGAGTTAACTTTAAGGATTTAATTTTAGAGTTTAGCTTATAAAACAATTATGCATTTAATATCTACCATCTATCATATTTTGTTCCAAAAATAAGAATAGAAAAAGAACATAACTGAAATAAATTTGTAATATTTATTAAAAATGTGGATATATCTAATTCTCAATTCAAGTTAACATTTTAATTATCCTTTTGGAGTTCATTAAGAATAATTTCTGTTGCTATAAATTGAAACTGAAAATTTATGTAATTAATGTAACATAATAAAATGAATTAAATCTACAACAGTAAACCAAATGCTGAAAAGGAAAATTTAGACTACAAAAGAATTTGGACTTTTCAATCGATTGATTGAATTCTCTCTCTCATTTGTGGAATGCATTAACTCGGGTTCTCTTTTTAGTCATGTAATATTTTCCGATTTTCCCCGTTTAAATTTAGGAGTATTAGCTCCTATTAATTCCATATGGATTGTTAAAACCGAATTTAGATTATCATTAAATATCATGCTTTGAAATAAGATATAGCTTCTATAACGATGTGGATTAAAATCAACTGCATAATCATAGAATAATTGATTTGCAATAATTGTGTAATTTTATTCCCAGTAATAATAATATTATTAACATGAATAATATTGAAATTATCCTTATTGATTTTAAACTGACTGTTATTGAAATGCACAAGTTGTATAAAATAGTCATTTCGTAATAAATAATTAAAAATATTCATTTTTTCTGACAATGTAGTACTTTTAAAAAAGAGTTACATATATTCGTAATAAAGAATGTTTTATAATATAATCTATGATTTAAAATATTCAAAAATTAATTAATCTTTGAAATTATATAAATATATATATATATTTTTTTGATACACACTTATAACTCTGAGTGTATTTCTAATGGTTTTTCAGTAGTTTTTATATATATATTTTTTTCAGCACTTAGAATTGTATAAAAATTTTCTCACATTTTACAGTTAGTCAGCCTTAAAAGTCCATTTGAATTTCCATAAATTTATATAGCATACTTAAGCTAATACAACAACAACGATAAATACTTATCTTTTTATTTTTGTTTTTCATTAGTCTAAATAAATTATCATATTGTTAGAAATTAATAATTAAAAAGTTAAAATGAAAAAGTGCATTTTGTTTTGTTTAGTTTATCTATCTATCTATATATATATAAAACTGAGTGTGTGTTAGGAATATTTACACATACAAATTTTGTAGATTCATAATGAAATTCACACAAAACCGAAAACATTTAATTGAAAAACGATTTTTGTGTTAAGAAACAAATTAAAAAATTACTTCATTTAAAAAACGTACATATCAAGAAATGAATATAAAGATTAATAAATGTCTTGTGCATTATTTTTTGATTTAAATGTTAACAGTGAGGTATCAAACTTTGTTTTTAATGAGAACAATTTCATGAATTCTTGCGAGTAATTTACAATTAGTTATATACTTTCATAGTATATAATTTAGAGGATTCCATGTTTATGCAACACTGGATCATGATGCAGTTTGGAGAATGCCAGAAAATACTTTAAAACTTAGATTGGCAGGTTGTCATTCGTCATTTAAATTAATTAATGATAATTACATTTAATTGCATCATATCATGTCATGAAAATCTACCTAAATTGTTCAATTTAAATTTTAATGTTTGCTTGAAGTATTTGAAGGCTTGCGCCATATTAATTATTGCATTCGATCGATAATATTTGACAATGATATTTTAGTATGCCTGATGCTTCAATGTACTGTAGAAAAATTAAGCAAATAATACCAGATTTTGTTGCAGGGTCTTATTTCTTTAAAATTTGCAGTTATCTTTTTCAAACTAAGGTAAAAAAGAAACTATTATATAATAAGTTAAGCTCAATACTTAAAAAATTCCTGTAATTTCATCATTCTCCATCACAAACATACAGGGTTGATTTCAATTATATCTAAAAATTACTATTTTTGTTCTTATATTCTTTCACTTAAAATATGAAATAATAATAACTGTTGGAAGAATTCTAAATCATGAAATAATTTAAAACAGATAAGTATTACGATATATTATTACAAACTCCAAAGAAAAATTAAACGATATGAATAAATCCCAATATCAAGCTAATTTTTAAATAAAAAGTTGATAAAATATTTAAATATATTTTAATAATTATGTTAATAGAGAATCTATTCAATTAATGTTTCGAAGATGATAGAAATCATTTTAACTAATGTGTTTTTTAATTATTTGTGTATTTTTTAACTATATTGTATTGTATATTGAATGTTAGTTACATTTGTAGACACAATTTAAGATACAAAAAAAAAAAAACTTAAGCACAAAAGAAGAGGACTTACAAAATACTAATGAAAAAAAATTTTTCGAAGATGATTTAATAGTTCGTGGATTGTGTGTGAATTGAAAAAATAAATTTTAATTATTCACAAAGTTTTTTTATATAGAATAATCCATGTCAATTTTACTTTTAGTAGAATCTGGTTTCTATGAATAATCATTTAAAAATGTGATAAGTCTGTTAAAAATGGTTTTATTTTTGATAAATTAATCAATCATAAAAATCGTTCCGACTTGACTAAATTTAGAAATGTCCTCCGAAATAAAACATAGTTTTATGAACTATTGAAATTGATTTTACACATTTATTATGCCAAAATTAATTAAAATGTTCCTGTAAACGCAATGAATATTTTTGAAAAATGGTAACCATATTTTTCATGATTGGAGCTTTTTTATGGATCAAAAACCTCAGTTATTATATTGGTACTTATCTAATACGGATTATAATATTTTTTAAGTCAAGATTACATGAAAATGCCCTTTGAAAACATTAAGAATATTAGAATTTACCTAGTATAAAGATTATAAATTTTCTATAATTAGAAATGAAAGTTTATGCACTTCCTTAAAAAATTGTGATTCCGGAAATGGGCGAAGCACGTGTCATTGATTGGGACACTTATTATTGCACAATGGAGAAGTGGTCCCCCAATTTCCCCTTACTGTTACCACCTGCTAAATCTAGATGAGAATAAAGCATTACAAAGTAACATTTGTGCGATGAATATTCAGGGAAGTGACTTCAGGTACAGTTCACATCATCAAACTTGGTTGCAATTTCCCAACTCATTAATTTATGGCTTTCCCTCATTAATTATAAGTCTGAAAATGTAGCTCCCAATTTCTTACACCGTAACACACTTGTCCCGCATCCTTCCTTGTTATAACTTACTCTAGTTTAACGTCTCAATTTTTAGCACAACACTGTAATTAGAGCATTATCATTATATTAAGCAATAATAACATGCGTTGTTATCGAATTTCTTGCACAAATGATTTTGATTTATGTAATTTTGAAAGTTTCGTGACTTTTGATAAGATCTTATAACTTAAGAGACAGGTGTGGTTTAAAAATCATTTTTCGATAAATAAAAAATATAAAAATTATAATAATAAATTTTAATATTCCAATTTAGCTAAAATGTATTTTAATGAAATAAATACATACATATATTTTAATAAATTAAAATACATATATATTTTAATAAAATCGAAATATTTACTGTTTCATCCAAGAAATCAAATCATTATTTTCAAAATTGAAAATTCTTTACTGTGGTCATAATTTTATAATCATAAAAAAAGCATTGACATTTCTGTAAACTAGTTTTATTGTTTTGAGGGAATTATATTTTAAAAATTAAATAGATTTGAAGTTAAAGCAATATTTACAGTTTTCAGTTATATATGTAAGATATACTTCATAACAATTTTCTATCATAGAACTAAACTTTATTCAATTATTTCACTGATCACATGCTTATATATATTTACCAAATTTTAATACCCATGAAACTAAAATTAATAAATATAGAACGCTGAAAATTACATTCATTTTTAAAATTCATTCCAATAAGTTACCATATGTGCATGTACTTGATGCCAAATGATTATAATTCACAGATGCATGCTAAGTCAACTGTGTCTGAAAAACTTTCGTTATCCGTACTTAAATATTAACTTTAATGTGACTAAATTTAACAATTCTTATTATTCCTTAAGAACTAATGACAATTGACTGTCATGGTAAACATCGCATTAACACTAATAAAATATTATTATTCCACAAAGGTCGGAAAAATTGCAAAAAATAAATATTTTTCAGTTCATAACATCAGATTACATTATACTACATGCAATCAATGCCAATTAGAGAAATCACGCGCTATTTTTAATACGGTTGATGTTAATTATATCATTCTTAATGTGTGTACAAACGATATCCTGGGATACTGGACAAAAGGTTTATTATTTTAAATGTATATATTTCTCTATTAATTGAAACCCCCAATGAAATTATTGTTGTCAAAAGGAAAAAAAAAGAACATACTACAGACACAACAAACCATCAATTATGATTGCATAGAAGCGTTTTCCAGATACGAGCACTTCTGTTGATGAAAGTATAAAAATATAATAGCCAGTTCAGCTTCTTTAACATAGATAACATGTGGTATGTCATTTCAAACCTACATGGAAACCTCTAATAAGAGAAGTTATTAAATGATAATAGGTAAAATAATAATGATAAAAAGCAATAAATAAATATAAAATGATGTGCTTGATTTCAATTGATTGTTTTATTAATAAAAAATATATTAATCTTGTATTTGTCTTTCAATCGCTTAAAATAATAGAATTAAACATGGTTTTTGAATTTTCAAATGCGTTTTTATTTTATAATCAGTACCTACAACTATATTTAACTCGTAATCGTTTTTTTTTTCAATAAATAATTTCACTAAACTAATGTAATTATTTGAACGGCTCATCAGATAATGTGCTTAAATAAGCATCAATTTTTTTAAATAACCATAATTTTTTATAGCCAATCTTTTTCTAAACAATATAGGTATGCAAAAACTAAACAAGTGAATTTTTTTTCAAATATGGTAATCCACTTTGATATCCTTTTTCCTCTCATTCAAGTTATGACTTCTTTCTGTTTATAAATTATTTGTTTTTAAAAAGTCGAGTTCGATGTACAAAACATATATATTGATAAGCAAACAATTATTGAAGCCTAAACATGTGAAATATAAAAGTGCCAGGATTTTCGAGAAGCTACTTCACATATTAGGCTCTGATTTTATTTTTTCCTTCGCTGTTCAATATCTTTGCGTGTTTAATTTCGTACAAGTAATCTTCGGTCATATTGATTATCTATTTACCTTGACATTTAGATTCTCTTTGATTAAAAAGCCCTTAGTTATTGCTTACCAATAAAAACAAAAAAAATATCCAAAAAAGAATCACACAAGTTTACACGTTGAATTTAAAATAACCCTTTTACATAAATACATTACAAAAAGTGTGTAGTAAATGTACAATTTTAATAAATTGTCTTGGGCTTACAAAAAAAATTCAAATTTATAAATCATTTGATGAAAAATGAAACAATCCCTGTTCGTATTTAATGACGTATATAAAATGGAATTTGCGTTGAATATTATAATGAATTCGAGAGTAATAAAAATCCTTAAATATAAAATTCTTTTGTTTATTTTAAATAACATTTTTTCAATGAAAAACCCTACTAATATTTTTAATAATAATTAAGGAATTTACAATATAGGAAAAGTATTTTTAGATATATAAAATATCAAAAAAATTAATTAAATAAGTCCTTATTTATAGTTATGTTTAATTAAACATATATAAGTTATTATTCAAAGATAATGCAATTATGGATAACACTATCTGCAAATAATATAATCACTAACAACCATAAGATTATTATGAAAGAAAATACAGTTTTTATCAGTTTTTTATACGTAATCAGCATAATTTAATTATGTTAAAAATACATATTAAGCCAAATTAAGTTTGTAGAAGTATTGGTAACTGAAGAAGAAATAAAACTGTAGAAATTGATTAATATCAGGAAATTGAAAATTTTGTCTGTAAAATTAAATACGTTTATATAAAAAATTCACAGAAATGTATATAAAATAATACAATTCGTCACTTCATTTGATTGTGATGAATGGAATTACAAAATATTGCAAGAAGCAATTAAAACTTTAATTAAATTAAGTCAACTGTTTATTATTAAGCATTGTTCATTTTTATATTTTTGCAAAAAATTTTATATTTATAGCTATAGGTCAAGATTCTTATTTTTGTTAAAATACACAATAGTCAGAAATCACAATTTATTTGTGCTTTATTTGTACAACTTCTTAATACTCAAACACTAATTCCCTTAAATATAAAAAATATATTTGTTTTTCTTACGATTCCGTTTGAATGTATATTTTTTGCTCTGATTGTAGCAAATACAAACTTCTTAAAATATACATTTACTATTTACTTAAAGAAAACTTTAAAATTCGCTTAAAACCTAAAACTAAAAAAGAATTTAAAGCTTTTTTAAGAACATCAAATTTATAACAAATGAAACAAGTTTAATAACTTTGACAAATTAAAACAAAATAAATAGATTTATTTGTCTAAACAGCAAATAAATTTACTAATTTTACTCATTTGACTAAACATTTGTTTAACTTACTATATACATGGTTTAAGAATCAAATAAATATATTTATTTAGCTATTTTTCAATTTGATGTCTTTAAAAATTTTCCTTTGCGAAACTTGTCTTTAAAATGCTAGAACAGTTTTAGAATAGTTATTCAAGCAACATATAATAATATTTAAAACAAAAATGTTTTTGAAACCTTTTATTTATTTTCCGAAATTAGAAAAAGAATTTTTATTGAAGAATAAAAGACTGCGATATTATTAAGCAGACATATATCTATCTAACATAAGCACCATTTTTTCTGTTGAAAAAAAAATGCAAGCTTTAAAATACAAAAGAAAAAAAAAGTAAGGTATTATTCATTCGAAACTGTTTCACCGTATTTCTACTATCTACTCATTTATTTCGAAAACAATTACTTTGAAGAGAAAATGTAAAATTCAGGAAAAAATTTGCTTACGAATAATTACATACATAAAAATAATAAATAAGGAAAATGCTAGTAAAGTGCCTAAATATACTGTTTTATCCTAAAGTTCAGTACCAAAATAAATAAATAAAAAGTACGTTTGTAGCTACAGTATTTAAAAATTAATACATTAATAAGTTAAAAGAAATTGTTACCTTAGTTGTTGGATAAGAAATAATAAATTCCTCAATTGGAAAGAACTCTTTTAATAAAAATATTTTGAAATTGATAATACTCATCGGCTTACAATTTTCTTGCATTTCAGGGTTTTTCATAAAATAAAAATCAAATTAAAACAAATTTAAACGATGGACTGTGTCTTATATAAAACAATGCTTTCTTTAAACATAATTTTAAAAAGCATTTTAGAAGTTGAATTTAAATATTATTAAAAATTTAATGGACTTTTGTCTCATAAACATCAATATAAAATTAAAACATCAAGAAAAAATTTTCAAAACTGAGCACATCAAAAACTATTTACGAGTCAAAAGAATACTGAAAAATGAGGCTGCTATAATCAGTAGTTGCAAGTCTTCTCGACGGGCTTTTAAATTACAAACGAATATCATTTTTAGATTCATCGAAATAAAATTTTTCTTTCTTTTTACAAAAATTACAATTTCTTTTACTTTTCGCTTTTTCTAACTCAAAACATTCAATGGGATAAGTACATGTTACAACTCATCAGTGTATAATTTATTTTTTAAAAAGTGCAACAATAATAAAAGATTTAAATTAATTCCAACATATATGAAATTGATCCTATTATTTTAGCTACACTAATTAAAAAAAATGGTAACTTTTCGTGGTCCCAAGTTACAGGTTCAAAGTTCTGTCTTGGGGATGAGTAAGATCGACCCAGTCTTTCATCTTCAATGCGTCGATAAAATTGTGTACTAAATATGCTTGGGAACTAAACACTGGAAGGCTTAGCGTTAGGCTGATCATCTAACCGGGCCTTATGCTTCATAATCCCGAGCCCTCGGTCATGAAAACTGATATAGGCACTACAGGCCTTGGCCCCCATATGCCATGTCGTGCCATTAAGTTAATTACAAAATATAAAAACTTAATTGAAATTCATAATAATGTATTTAAGGAATTAATTAATAATTAAAATTTTATAAACATTAAATATCTTAGTGCTAAATTTTTCCAATACACATGTGAAAGGATTTTTTTCTTGCAAAGTTGATAACTCAAAATTAAAAAAAAGTAATTTACAAATTATTTTTTGCATTCATAACTAAAACTTTTGGTAGGTTTAAGTAAAAATGTGTGAGTATTTCTGGCATTGACATTAAAACCAAATATGATTGGGAGAAATAATGATCATGATGAAGAATACATTCAAAATTATTTAACATTTCAAGTAAACATCGTTTCAGTAGTGTATGACAATATAATTCATAGATTAGGATTTAGGATACACGCTAGGATTAATTATTTATATTTTTTGGAAGAAAAAATTAAAAAACTGAAATTAATAGTAAGTTGTAAATAACTTTTAATAAAATATGTATATTATTCATTTGCACAAAAGTATCACCTAACTTTCAAATTGACTAAGAAGAAAAAAATATAAATTTTCCATATTTCCTATTTATTTGCGAATTCTATAGTTCATGTACGACAAAATAAAAAAAGTGATTAAGTTTTCCTTCCTTTACGAAGCAGAAATTTAAATATGTATTAACTCTTCCTTAAATGAAAAAGTTTCAGAAATTATATAGAAATTTTTATTGAACAAAATTAAACTACTATATTGCTTTTTATGTTTATTATATACTTGTAAACCATATTTATTACCATACTTGTAAATTTTTCTCATATTATTACCATACTTGTAAAACAATTATAAAAAATACTTAAATCTGATGGTTCTAATTTCAAAAATCAGTGCATAAAAAGCGTTCAAATTTTAACCACGTATCTTTGCTATATGACAAAAAAAATATTGATTTCAATGATGAAATTAATTTACTATCAGCAAAAAAATTATAAAAATTAAAAGTGTTCTTTTTTTCAAAAGTATTTTCATGGTATTTCTAAGGGTGGTTTCAATATAATTACAACAATTAAAATAAAGTAATTATTTCTTTAATTAGACTCCATTTATGAGCTATTTTATTTAATTATGTTGTTTGCTGATTTATTTATTGAACACTACATTCATAATTCAGAAAAAAAAATTCTTGGAAATAAATTTGTAATGTTTTTTAAATGTGGATTTTGTAAATATATACGTAAGAAAGAGGCACTAATATCCATTTATAACAATCCAATGCACAGTTCTAATAGGCTACATTTATGTTCCCAAGAAAGATTGAAATCTAAAAATTTAATCAATCATTTAGTCTTTCACATCGACTTATTTGGTCCGTGAATTTTCATATTTTTCGGAGAATGTTAACATTATACAATTTAAATTTTTTTTTCCAGTAACATATATATTTCCATTTCTTGAACTAGATGGCAGTATTATGTAATTTTATGTTCCACTGCGAAACAATAATGTCAGTTTAAAATTAAGTTACCCTTAATTTATCCGATAAGTTTATCACAGAATTTATGACGGAGTAAATGCACATTTTTGAGGTTCTTCCCCTCTCTGAATTTATTCTTAGGGACCTGACAGCTGTGAAAGTCAGACTCAACATAGAGGGTAGGGACAGGGAAATTGTTTTTGGCTCTGGATACCTGCCCTATGAAGAGAAGGCTCCACCTGACCATTCTCTGCACAAGCTCATGAACTTTTGCAGTAATAACAACTTACAGGTAGTCCTAGGACTAGACTGTAATGCTCATCATGTTGTCTGGGGAAGTACGGACACAAATAAAAGAGGTGAGTACCTTTTGGAATTTATTCTAAACTATGGGTTAGATATTCTAAATGTGGGCAATAAACCAACTTTTATTACTTCCAATCGATCTGAAGTAATTGACATTACTATAGCGACAACGCTGATTAGTAAAAATATCAAATACTGGAAAGTAGATGACAGACCTTCTGGTTCAGATCATCAAAACATCCATTTTGAAATTCACTCTAATGTGTGTCTGGATCGCATATTCAGAGACACAGTTAGGACGGACTGGAAGAAATTCCAAGAAGAACTGACTGGGTTGATTGAGCTCGGGAACAGACCTATTAGAGACAACTACGATCTAGAAGTTACAGCAGATCTCCTTCAGAGAAGTATTCTAGATTCTTATCATAACAATTGCCCCATTCACACTAGAAGAGCTAAACTCCAATGTCCTTGGTGGAATGACTCTCTAGCTACCGAAAGAGCAAATGTTAGAAAACTTTTTAACAAAGCTAAGAAAAATGGTGAATGGGAGAACTATAAAAGGGCCCTCACTATTCATAACAAACTTGTTAGAAAAAGCAAAATTAACTCCTGGAGGAAGTTCTGTGACGAGATAGATTCTATTTCTGAAGGAGCTAGACTCCAGAAACTCCTTAAAAGGGATGAACCTATTTTGGTTGGTACCCTAAAAGACGAGGAGGGTAATTTTGCTGCTTCCGGAAAAGGGGTTATGGAAATTATGACCAGGACCCACTTCCCGGGAGCTAGAGATATTTATAGCAACGAAGGGGAACATTGCATTGGCTCTTTGCAAAGAGTCAATAGCAATCAATGGACCATCGCTAAAAATATCATAAACTACAACATTGTTAAATGGGCAATTTTTGCCTTTAAACCTCTAAAATGCCCTGGGCCTGATGGAGTTATGCCCATCATGATCCAGAAGGCAGAGAAGGTTGTCATACCAATGCTAACTAGAATTTATAGAACTAGTTTGGCCCTGGGATAAATACCAAAGACATGGCAAAAGACTAAGATTGTCTTCATTCCAAAACCTGGCAAGGACACTTATGACCAGGCCAAGTCATACAGACCAATCAGTCTTTCTTCATTCTTTCTTAAAATTATGGAGAAAATAATTGATCGGCATATTAGAGATTACTTGGGTAGAAATAGTCCCTTGCATGCTCTTCAATTTGCCTATCAACCCGGCAAATCTACAGAGACTGCTCTACATCAGCTAGTTTCCAAGATTGAAGCCACTCTGGATCAAAAGGATATTGCCTTGGCAACTTTCCTCGACATCCAAGGTGCTTTTGATAATACTTCCCATCCATCCATCCTCAATGCACTTAGAGGGGCAGGGATTAATCAGACCCTGTGTATTTGGATTGAGGCCTTAATTTCGGATAGATATATACAAATGAACATCTTCGGTGAATCATTTGAAAAAAAGACTACTAGAGGTTGTCCTCAAGGAGGTGTTCTGTCACCATTACTTAGGAACCTAGTTGTAAATAGCCTTATAAAACATCTAAATGATAAGGGCTATTATATGCAGGGATATGCTGATGACATTGTCATCCTTATCCTTGGTAAAGATTTTGACATAACTTGTCATCTCATGCAGGATGCTCTAAGTTATGTAGGTCAATGGTGCATGGATAGGGACCTGATGGTTAATCCTCAGAAAACCTACCTTGTACCTTTTACACGCAAAAAGAAACGGAAAGGTGTTTTCATACCAAGACTTTTTGATGTTGAAATCAATGTGGCTTCAGAGGTGAAGTATCTGGGCATCTATTTAGACCAGAAACTCATCTGGAATAAGCACATTGATGATAGGATCAACCAAGCAAAGAAAAGCATTATGATTTGCAGGCGAATGCTTGGTAAGAACTGGGGTTTACATCCAAAACTGATGCTATGGGTGTACACAGCTTTTTTCAGGCCCATTTTCACATATGCCTGTGTGATCTGGTGGCATAAGGTGGAACAGAAGACTGTGATTGACAGATTGAGGAGTCTACAAAGACTAGCCTGTCTCTGCATCACAAGAGCAATCTCCACCACGCCAACCAGAGCATTGGAGGTTGTGTTGGATCTGACTCCCTTGGACATCTTCATATGCAGCGTTGCAAGATTGAATGCATACAGAATGAAGCTGCAAAACCACTGGTATGACCAGCCTGTTGCCAAAGGGTACAAGGGCATCACCAGGAAATTTCAAGACCCTACTTTTCTGATGCCATCTGACATCATGGAAAAAACACACATGTTTGACAAGACATTTGATATAGTTTTTCCAACTAGAGAGGAATGGGATAACAACATGTTTGAAACTAAAACAGGAGATCTAATCTGGTACACAGATGGATCACTGAAGAACAGCCTCTCAGGACTGGGAGTTTGTGGCGTGTCACCAAGAATCAGCTTGTCTGTAAGCCTTGGGCGATACGCTTCGGTCTTCCAGGCAGAAGTTTTGGCCATTATCCACTGTCTGCGACTGAATATGAAGAAGGGCTACTACGATAAGCGGATTCTCATTTTCAGTGACAGTCAAGCCGCTTTAAAAGTGCTTAATTCCTTCGAAATCAAATCTAAAATGATTCTGGAGTGTAGAAACATTCTTACAGAACTGGCAACTAGAAACAGGGTGATCCTTGTATGGGTGCCAGGGCATAAAGGTATCGAAGGCAATGAAAGGGCTGATGAGCTTGCTAAACAAGGATCGTCTTTTGTTCCCATTGGTCCAGAACTTTTTTGTGGGATCAATTTGAAGACCGCAAAAAACAATGTTCTCAGATGGGAAAAACGGAAGATGTATGAAGCTTGGCTCAAATCTCCTGGTCAAACCCACGCTAAAAGTATGATCTATAGATCATCAGCGAGGATTTCCTATGAAATTCTAAGATGCTCTAGGCAGAAGATACGTTTAATCGTAAGCTTCATAACTGGGCACTACTATTTCAGAAAACATCTCCATAAAATGGGACTGTTTCAGCAAGATCCTATCTGCAGGAAATGTCATATGCAAGAGGAAACGGCCAAGCATATCATTTATGAATGCGAGGCTCTTGCCCTCCCTAGATTAACCTCTTTAGGCATCATCCATACTAGAGAGTTACACCTAGAATCCATTAAAGGGTTATCAGACTTTATTAATAAAGTGGGTGATCCGAGCAAATGGAACTAAGAAACATTGGGTTTGGAGTTAACAGTACAAAATGCTGATAAAAGCAGAGGTGCTCAATGACATACAAACCCAACTCGAAGAAGAAGAAGAAGAAATGCACATTTCAAAATTTCGATGTGCTTCAGCTATAGTAATAACATTGTAAAAATTTAAGTTTAATCATGACTCAGAAAATGATTTAAATCTAAATATTCAGCAGTCGAATTACAATATAATTTAAATTTAGTAACTAATTTTACATAAATATTAAGGAAGAAGCAATTTTAACTATAATAATATCAATAAAATACATTTAAATCATTACAAATCCATTATTTTGTTGCCAAAGAAAATATTTTCTGATACCTTTCAGAATCGTTTCAGTAACACGAAGTCTTTTTAACTTAATTATTTGCATTGCTAAAAATTAAAAATATTTTTAATGCATCAATTTGGAATCGATAATGGTAAATTTTCAGATAGATTTTTTTTTCAATTTCATTTTAGGTGCATTATTTAAGAATCATTTTATCTTTTGGAAATTCTGTTTTTTAATTTGTGTTAGTCATACAACTTTAACTCGTGTATTCTATTATTCTGTTATCGAGAATTAAATTTTTGCATGATTTTTCATAAGTTCGCGTTTTTAGTCATTCTTTTTAGTTTAAAACCATTTTCGAAGAATCATTTCAAAATCTTGTAAAATTTTCTAAATAATTTTTCACATTTTTAAACATGCAATTTTAAGTAGTTGATTGTTTAAAAGTCCTATCATTTTGACTATTAATGTTTTTTTTTTTCATTTCCTAAAATATTACATTAATAATCATAAAATAGGAAGCATTAGAAATAAAAAAAATTAGATAGACATTTTTATGGCATTATCAGAAATTTCAAAATTTTAGTTAAAAAAAAAATGATTATTTTATTAATTATTATAATTTTAGTTAAATTGAAAATAATTATAAAAAATGATTTAAAAATTGCCTAATAATGTTTTTAACTATAAAATAAACAATAGAAACATCTTCAAAATTTATTAAATTAAGTTTCTATTTTTTTTATTATTGTAATCTTTTACGGGAAATCCTTTTGAATAATAATTTAAATTAACTTTTTGATAATATAAAATTATGACAATTAAAATGAAGTTGCAATTTCTGATTTTGATTTGCCTCTATATATTTAAGTTAAAAAAAAAAAAAACACAATAAATTTGAATAAATAATCGATACTACCATTTGATTCAATGAAAAAAATATTTTCATTCCTTCTAACAAATTCAATATAAAGACGAAAAAAATTAAATAACTATAAAACAATTCGTTTAAAAACTAATGTTAACGGATTTTAGTAGGTATAAATTAGCTATTATAAAAACTTAAATTTAGTACACTTTAATGCAAAAAATTTTAATCCCTTATTTAATCACTATGCATTTTTTTTACGTACTCGGACAATACTATATCAAACACATATAAATATATAACTCACATCGCTAATTAAACATAAGCATTTTATAATGCTATGTCATTTATGAAAAGAATGAGTATTCCCATTAAGTTTGAAAAAAATGTATGGATCTTGTTTACAAACAAACTAATTTTCAGTGAAATTGAATAGGGAGTGAATGAAGGGGAATATATTGAACTTTCTGGAATTGTAATAAATACATATAATTTTCAATGTAGATTATTAAAAAGATAAAATGTATTGTATGTCTCTAAAATAACATGTTAAAAGCATTTGCCTTATAGTTGACTGTATATCCGATTCAATTGATCTTCGGAAAATTATGTATTCAATTGACTTTAATAAAAAAAATTAAGATAATAAAAGTGCTATAGGTGATAAAAAAGAAAGAAAAAGTTGAGCATGAAAATGCTTGTTTTCAAGCTCTTACTATTCTCAAATAAATTTATCGAAATATAACTAATAAAAATAACATACCGTAATATTTTAAATGTGTATTCAATACATTTTTTCTTAATACACACAACTTTTATAATGTATATTAATAAAAATAATGTCTGCAATGAAAACTAATATTTTATAAAACTTTTTAATAATATTATAGTTAAAACTTACTGAATATTATTTTAGATTACTATTTAATAGATGAGATGGCATTATGGTTGCATCAAATGACACTATCAAAACTAATGGCACAAAATCATTTGTGACTTTTTCTTTCAAATTTTTAGTAATTATCTATAATACCTAACCATATATATATATATATATATATATATATATATATATATATATATATATATATATATATATATATATATATATATATATATATATATATATATATATATATATATATATATATTAGTAAACTTACTGTAAATTTAGATCTTTTTAAACTTTCGATACTTTTTTTAATTAAGATAACACTACGAATATGATTATATACATTTATACATTTTAATGGTACAAAAAATATTATATCCAACAGAAAAATGTGTTACGTATTTTAAATTTCTATGTAATGGACAGCTGTCATGTACTATAAAAAAATTCATATCTTATTCATATATGATCTTATACAAATTTTTATAAAAATTTTTAACTCAAAACATTAGTTTTTTGAATATATATTTCTCAACGTATTAGTTTAATTTACATTTTACTAAAATTCTATGTAACTGTTTTTCTTTAATAAATTAATCTCTTGATTTACGATAAAATTTAACTATACTTGATATTAGAAATCGTATTTAGTATTAAAGCTTTTAAAAAATTCGCTTGTTCTTTGGAATAATAAGGATTACAAGAAAAGGAGACAAAAAATAAGGGCTTTCCCTCTATATCCAGTACTCAATGTGACACTGCATGAACATGTGAGTAATGATTTTGTGTCAGTAAAAATATACATTTTAGTGTCTTATTTAGAAAGTATTCAGAAATAAATAAAAAAACTTTTGAAATTATTGTATGGTTCATTGCCAAGTTTTTTAACATTAACCAAGATTTAAAAATTTATTCAAGATAAATAAATTATAACTAAGTTTTTAAATTTTGATTTCAAAATGCAAAATTGATTTTTATGCAATTTATTTTAATTTTTTTAATTCATTGTAATTTAAATGTTTTAAAAATATTTTTTACGCTTGGATTTTTTTAACATGCTAGAGCTTCCAAAATTTTCCTACTTTTTTTCTGCTAAAGGTATATGATGACTATTCCTCAAATATATTTGATTATTGAATTTATGGGTACAAATGTGTTTTTCCTTCATTTTCTCTTGTAAAAATGTTTTTAATGTTATGCAATTATATAATATAATGTTTTCCAATCCATGTGGTGCCACTGATGAGCATGTTTTGATGGTTCTTCAAACATACAATGAAATTATTTAATGATATTTAAATATTACCATTAGTATAGGTATGAAGTTTATCTTTTTATTATTTATGTATTTATAATAAAAATATATCTATTATACTGCTGTTTTCAATTTAATTGAACCCAAATTATGAGTAAAGTCAGAACATTATTTGTCATTTAAAAACTCCCAAAATTAAGAATTAGTAAAACATGAGTTTAGTTTCCTTTAGGGCAGTAATCCTTTAGAGCAGGTGAATAAAATGTTATTATTTCAAGAAAAATCTTTAAAAAATAAGTATCATTACATATGCTGTTTAAAAGAAGTCTTTATAAGAGATTTTTTTTAAGTATTTAAATAAATTAAGTTCAATTATCACAGAAAAATGACGTGATGTTTAATAACTAATTTAAAGTAGCAAAATATTTGAAAATAAAGGAGCTATACACTTAAAATAAAAAAAAAATTTGGAAAATATAAGATATGATACATGATATTTTGAAGTTTATGTTTAAAAATGTTAATATTTTCATAAAAAATATATGCTTCATATAATTTGGATGTTTTAAGAATTTTTTTATGAGAATCTACAATACTAAAACTAATTTTTTATACGAAAATTTTTCGACGAAATATTTTTGCGATTCTCATCCCTGAGCATTTCCTGTATCATCTTTTTCATGGCCGACTTTGCTAGGATAAGTTTCTCTATCTCAAGTAGAATTATTAATAAAAGAAAAGCCCTAAAATCATTAGTTTTTAATCAATATCTGATAACAATAAACCCATAACAAAATTCACAAGAAAGATTTTATTTACATTTCAAACACATTAAAAAAAGTAATGAAACTTTAAAGTTTCTTTGCAGTTTTATTAATGCAAGAAAAGATATATTTGCCTTCATTAATATTTTTTATGCCTGAATAAATATTTATTATTAAAAATTTATAAGGAAAAACAATCCATATGGAAAACTATTCTACAGAATTTGAATCTTTCTACACGCTTAGTGTTTATTTCCAAATAAAAAGTTACAAGAATTACAACAATGAGCTTCTAATATAATCCTTTATTTTTTTGTGAAATAAATACACAATAATGTCTAAAATATTTTCATAATTGTTAATGTCTTATTCTTGGAACAATAAACTCATAGATAAATTTTAACAGCAGTATTTTTGTACTTTGAATTTATAGTATGTTTCAGAAAATTTGTTAGGTTAAAAGTATATCACATGCAATTGAAAACTGGAAAACTTTAAAACGAATTCACTAAAGGAGTATACAAGACAAAAAAGATGGTTATTTAATTAATTTCTCTATTAATATCATATCTTTTACAACCAGATACTCTTTGAAATGCTGTAATATATTGTTAAATAAATAATGTTTTAAAAAAGAAATAACTTTGTTAATATATTAAGCATCGAAATTAAAATAAAACAAACTTCTGAAAAAATTACAAGAAATTATAATTATTTCACATTGTTTTGTGTGTATATATACATAAATTTATTTTTAAAAGTATTAAAAAAAACTTTTTTCATTATATTGTAATATATGTATACATACATAAATACGCGCTCAAATATTTAAATGAATAAGAAAAAGTAGGAAAACTCTATTCTAATGTATTAAATGAAATTGTATTAAATAAATTCTAAATTATTTCAATTTATATTAGTTACTTCATTTATATTTTTTATAACAAGATGTTCTTTGAAATATTTTTGATATATAAGGATATGAATAAAATTTTGGAAAGAGAAACTTTGTTGAAATAGTAAACAACGAAATATAATGGTAATAGTAACTTATAAGAAAATTAATATAAAAAGTAGGGTAATATAACATTACTCTACATTCTTCTGTATATTTCTTTTCAGTTTTGAATTTGTGATTAAACATTTTTTAAAATAAAGGTTTAAAATTTTTTCATTATAATTGTAATGCATGTAATGATGAAAAATGCATGTAAACAAATACCTGCAATAATTAGGAAATTTATGAATAATAGAAGATTTTCAATTCATGAAATTTATTTGATCTCATTTTCTAAATAATATTAAGCATATAATTTTATAAATTTACTATTTTTTAAAAAAATATGATTTAAAATAATATCTGTAATAAATATAGAAAAATATAGCCGTTATATGATTGAACAATATTGCGTTTTTAATAAATTAATGTTTTCTTAATAAAATGAAAGCAATGGTTTGAAAAAGCCCTTCATGATAAGCGTATAAATGTCCCAGAATACTGGAAGAAAGACATGTCCAAAATAGAAAAGAAAGTCTCCGTTTGATATTTTTATAGAATTTATAGACAGTTTTAGAGCTTACATATATGTGAGTATAATTGATAATTTTTATGATGACATCAGTTATTTATTAGGTTGTTATAAGAAAATTGATATCTTTTCAAATGGCATAGTGATAATTTACTATAAAAAATTAACACACACAATCTGTCAATAACATATAAGTTAAATAATATGTTATTTATAAAAAATCTACCAAAAAATGTTGTACTTTCAACTAGTCATTTATTAAATAAAATGTTCAGAGAAAAAATACCACAAACAATTTTGAATATTTCTTTTTATTCTTGCACTCAAATTTTGATATTAAAAATAATTTGTTTCTATGCGAGAACACTTTATTTGAATATATCATTTAGTGTGTGTATATTCTTATAAGATAACATTATTTACCACTATATAAATTCTTTGAAAAATATATCATCTGTATATATATTTGCATTTTTCTGAGTTTGTTGAAATGAACAATTCAATAATTTGTTATACTGTCATATTAAAATCGAGGTTGCTTGTTTATATTGTCATTTTTCTTAATGACTCAAACTTTATTCGAATCTCAACATGATAATTCAAAATTTTACAATATTTATTTATAAATTTATAAAACAATCAGATTTATTTTTACTGCAATAATTTTATATCTTTACTTAATATTTATATATTTTTCCTTGTTTATTTTATATTTTTAATCAACACTGAGTATTCATATTTAATTCACAATACTTTTCATATCAAAATATATTTTGAGTAGAAAAATACATGAGTAATATGATTGATCAAAATTTAGGAACAAGTCTTTTTTAATTTTATCATATTTACTACAGAACTTCATAATATTTTTTGTTAAAATTGGAAGACAGAAAATTAATTCTTTAATACATTAATATTTATAATTATTATACTTTAAAAAATTATACTGAAAATATTTGTATATAAATGGATAAAAGTGGAATGTTAAAAAAGAATATTATTTACTGCATAGTAAATTAATAACTGAAAATTAACTAATTATATTAGGTTTGACTATAAAACATATTTAGCATTCTTAATTCCTAGAATAATATACAGCATACTCTACTGCAAGAATTAAAACTTTAAATGACTAAGTATAAACATTTCTCCATAGATGCCAAGGGAATTACAAGTAATTATGTAAAAATTTCTAAGAAAATGGTCAATTTCTATACTTTTTTTAATAATTTTGAATGGATATTTTATTTCATTTGCAATATCTGCTGGCACTTTATAAGAAAACGCATAAATGCCCTGTATACTTCCACTTTACCTGCAAAATACACTACTGGCCATTAAAATTGCTACACCAAGAAGGAATTCAAATAACAGAACGATATTTATTGGACACATACATTATTGTGGAAAGAATAAGTGATTAGATTTACAGGAAATTAGGATGTATAGATCTTGAGAAATCAGTACCCAGTGCAGCCACCTCTGGCTGCAATAACAGCACTTATCCGCCTAGGCATGGTGTGAATCAGAGATTGTATGGCATATACGGGGATCTCAGTCCATGCAGCTTCAACACTATGCCACAGTTCATCAACAGTAGTGGATGGTGAGTGATGGCGTGCCAATCGCTCGGCAACCATTGACTACACGTTCTCAATTGGTGACAGATCAGGAGAACGTGCTGGCCAGGGTAACAGTCGAACCTGTTCTGTATCAAGAAAGTTGAGAACAGTATGGGCAACATGCGGTCGTGCATTATCCTGTTGAAACAAAGCATTAGGGAGACCTCGAAGATAGGGCAGAGGCACGGGCCTTAACACACCGAAATGTAACGGTTGCTGTTCAAAGTGCCGGTATTGCGAACAAGAGGTGATCGAGACGCGTTTCCAATGGCACCCAATACCATCACTCCAGCAGATGGGCCAATATGGCGATGTCCAATGCAAGCTGGCAATGCGTGTTCTCCACGATGCCTCCAAACACGGATGCGGCCATCATGGTCCTGTATACAGAACCGAGATTCATCTGTAAAGATGACGTAATGCCATTCCCGCGTCCAGGTTCGTCGCTGATCACAATATTGAAGGCGCTCCTGTCTGTGACGCAGCGTCAATGGTAGCCGAAGCCATGGTCGCCGTGCAGACAATCCATGCTACTGCAAACGTCGTCGAACTGTTCGAGCAGAAACTTGTCGCCTTGCAAATGATTCCATTTCTCGACTCAGGGTTCGTGACGTGGCTGTACGATCCCTTATGAACATGCGAATAAGATGTCTGTCTTCTCTGCTGTTAGTGAGGGGGGGTCGCTGAGATCCAGCATGACGTTCCGTATGATTGTCCTGAACCCATCGATTCCATATTCTGCTGACAATCATGGGGTCTCGACCGACGCGAGCAGCAATATTGCGGTACGATACACCGCAATCCCGGCAGGCTATAATCCTTCCTCGGTCAAAGTCAAACACGTGCTGATAGGCATTTCTTCTTCTTACTCGAGGCATTACAACAACTTTCTTTGCCGGAAACAACGTTGAAACGGAAATTGTGTATGAGAAAACTGCTGTCAAATCTCTGGTTTTATACACATTGTAGATGTCGCTACTGTCACCTGCTTTGTATGAATGCGCTGAAAATCTAATCATTTGCATATAACAGCAAGTTCTACCTGTCATGCAAATTTCACGAGTGTGGTGTGCCGCTTTGCTGGTGTAGCAATTTTAATGGCCAGTAATGTATTATGTTTTGCTGTATTTATTGCTCAAGAAGCCATGCTGACGACATATTGTAATATTTTGAGAAAAAATATTTCTAGATTACTTATGGTAGATACAAGATTTCTTATTAACAATATCAATATCGTATATTGTTTTAATATTGCAAAATTAATAAATTAAGCAAAATTTTACTAACGTAACAATTGTTCTAGTCATTATATTTGATTAATTTTAAGTAAGATGATGTTTATTTGAATACACCGAATATTTTGTTTAAATATTTACAATTGAAATAAAAATTAATTAATCTTAAATATTTTTAACCCACACTGTATATAAAATTCTAATGTGTATAAAAAATTACATAAAATATACGTATATAAACTTCTAAAAATATTTAATCGATTGGAAGTTTGTAATAAAAGCAGTAATACCAGCCTCCAATCGATTAAATATTTCTATTACAGAACATCAATTTTCTTCACAGAAATAATTTAAATTTTTCAAATTTATAAACATCATAAATTAAACTATGAACATAAATTAAATTTATTTCTGGAAATATTAATTACATCTATAGGAATTTTAATGCTTGTAAAAAAAGCATAAAATTCTCTTCCTATAATCATAAACTTCAAGATTGGGTTATCAAAACATTTGAAGTAGTTTCTTCAAAATTACTTGTTTGCTTTCATTACAATGATTTGTTTTACTTTGATATCTTATTAAAGTATTTGCATTATATAGTTAAAGAAGTTAATAGTTTTAAAAACATAAAAAAATTAAAATGTGTAAGCAATGGAACTATATTTTGTATGAATAAATTGAGTGAATATTAAAAAAAATATTCCCAGCCACTTCAGTAGGTGTTTCAAATTTTATTAATATTCTATGATTTTGTAAACCTTCATATTATGAAATTTGAATTTTGTGTTATAATTAAAACTTTTGTAGAGTATTTCTCATATACAGATCACAATCAAGTTAAAATTGCGAAAAAATATCTTAGTTATTAAGCAATTTTTAATTAATTAAATAAAAATATTAACAAAAATAATAACATAATTATTTTTCAAATATATGTAGAGTTTTAAACACTTTTCATGAAATATTTCTTTATAAGCACATATTATGAATTCAATGATCAGAAATTTTTTAAAATTTTAATTTCACACGTCTAATATGAGTAAAAAAATTCCCATTTAGGATAATAAAAATACATAATTAATTATGTATTTTTATTATCCTAAAGTAATTTATTATTTATTAATTTTCAAAGATAAATTATCTTTCTTACAAAAATTTCAGATCTCGACAGAGTATAATCATGGCATTTAAATAAGCAAAAATCCTTACCAAAAAATTAAGTTATTGTATAGTATTTTTCAAAAATGTGTTGAATTTTAAGCACCTTTCATGAAATAATTATAAGCACATTATATTATAAATTCAATGATTAGAATTTTTTATAAATTTTAGTTTCACATGTCTTATATGCATAGAACAAATTCATTTTTAGGATAATAAAAATACATAATTAGCTAACATATTTATTATTTATTAATTTTTAAAGATAAATTATCTTTTTTGCTAAAATTTCGGATCCAGGCAAAGCATTTTAAAAGTAAATTAATGTTATAATCATTGCATTTAAATAAATAGTAACCTTTACAAAGATGTTAAGTAATATTACATTTTTAGTTAACAAATTGTACAAATAATCAGAGCAAAACCTGAATTTCGTATAAATGATTTTGAAATAATCTACTCAGAATAACAGGCAAATTCTTTAAATTCAAATCTGTGTTAAATATTTGTTTTTCAAAACAATAATTCAACTTTAAATTAGGTTGATGTATTTAAAATCAAAGATAAATAAAAGAAAAATTTATAAAATAATAATTGATTTTTTTTTCTATATTAGCAGTTTAGAGTACACAGATTTATTTTTTCTACATAAATTATTTACAATATCTAGAATCATTTTTTCTATTTAAACACAATATCCAGAGCAACTAAATACTTTTTTAGTTCTTATGCTTTAACTAAAGAGATAAAATATATTTTCATATTTTTAGTTAATATGAGTAAGTATGTGTAACGCACAAATTTTTTAAATGTCGGTTTTAGAAATAAGTAAAAAATATGATTTTCAATACTCTATCATAAAATCCTCTCAGTCAGAAAGTTGAATAAATAATAACTGGTTTTTTGAGACAGTAATTTTAAAAAAATACAATAATTTAAAAAGCTGGAAAAGTAAAATATTTCCTTTTCATAAGATTTTTAAAAGTAAATTAGAGAAATAGAGTATATTTACTTTTACTTACAATCCAGTTTCAAAATGTTATACAATTACAAAATGTAACAATTGAACGATTATTTCTGAATTTTTCTGATTGCTGCACATACACATTTGCCGAACTTCTAATATTTTACAACAAACGTGAATATTTTTTATTATAAACATTTCTTTTTTTAAAAATTTATTCATTAAAAATTATAATAGCTGTGCCTTTATAAGATTATTATACTTCGTTTTATCGATAATTATCTTCGAAACCCCGGATATCTTAAGTATAAGCATTAGATGAAATCTAACTTTGATATAAGACCAAATAATATTAAAAAATGAAATCATAGAGTAATAGAAATGAAATAAAAGAAAAACTAAATAATAATAATGAAATGAACTTAAGATTGTTTCATTATAAATCAAAATTTCTTGCCTTTGGCCATTGTAATTGCCGATATTCAGTAATAACATAGTTAGCGTATACTATTATTAAAGGCATACGCTAATATAACAATAAAACTTATAAAAAAATAAAACAACATACTGGATTGTATCAATAAAACATTTCAGTAATTGAATTACAGTTTGTAAATTTGTTATTTATTTTCTAGTGATTTGTGGTTTACCTCAATTTATAATATGATTCTTTAATTTAAATATTTTCAAAAAAATACAAATGTAATTGAAAAGTTTTCTGGATTGATTTTTTTTGCTTGAGAAAATAAATAAACGAATATATTAATTAACTAACATTTTACTAATAAGAATCCCTATATGTTTTAATGAATCATGCAAAATTGAAGTTTTATGTCACTTTTTATTATGTTCTTTTTGAACGAAAATAACTTATATTGAAATAGATATGACTACATGTATCTGGTCGGCAATTAAAACATCAAAATGTTGCTTTTATCAAATTATTTGTTTAAATTAAATAATATATAAAGAACAAACTTTGGATATAATTTTTACAGCATTTAAAATTCTTTAATACATTAGTTTACCTAGAACAACAGTAATGATGGACTTCTCTTTGGACTACTAGTGATAAAATCTTACTTCACTTAAATTAATAAATTGTTTTACATCTTAAGTTTTTTTGTCTTATATTAAAACTATATTATCCTTTCTTTATCAAAATTGGAATAAATCATGTCTTGCAATGCACAAACCAAATATATAAAATGCATTAATATGATATGTGCATACAAATATTAAATAATATATTAATAAGGAACTCTATATTAATTATATACATTTTCACATATTCCCAACCGATCTTGTTTCATTATATAGTTAATTTGAAACCAATTTTGTATGCGACAATGTACATATATGAGACCTTAGGAATCAGAAAAACCTGTGAATTAAAAAAACAACAACAAGTAGGTTAATATATATATATATATATATATATATATATATATATATATATATATATATATATATATATAAGTACTCTCTGTCTCTATCTCTAGTAACATTTATTCATACTTATTACCAAATAGATTATTAGGTACAGAACAGAATATAGTTTTTTTTTTTAATGAAATGTATGTGAGCAAAATTAATTCCAAAACAAGTAACAAATGACTGCACTGTGAATATAAATGTATTACATCAAAATTAGAAAACACATTTTAAGACATAAAAATGCATTATAATGATCAAAAAAATCTCTATAGTATTGGAATAGGAAAATTGAAAATAAAATTTAAAACCGGACATATAAATATAATAGTTTTATTGATTTCACAGTAAATAAATCATTCGCTTGATCAAGAATTATGACGGAAATTTTTCAATAAAATATTCCATTCAGTAAGAAAATTGACATTTTTTTATTTCTAAATTATTAATGGTGTAATTTTTTCAGAATAAATGATATCTTAATACATTCTATTATTATGATGACTGGTTTAATTCTACAAATTTTACTTGAATGTTAAGCATTAATTCTCCCAAGTTTCATGTCATTATATATATATATATATATATATATATATATATATATATATATATATATATATATATATATATATATATATATATATATATATATATATATATATATATATATATATATATATATATATATATATATATATAGGACTATTTTGAATCCTTTAAATTATTCCTTAGAAAACAAATGTTTTCTAACATAAATTTTATATATTTTTTAATATTTAAAGGGAATTTAATTGATTAGACACAAGTATGCCTTTCTTTTCGAATATCTTTTGTATTCAAATCGAAAAACTCTTTATTTTTTATAAAAACATTTTTTTAGAAATTTTAAGCAGTTTTTCAAAAACAATTAGCTAACAGATAAACTTGATGACATGTAAGTTGTAAAGCATAATATACTTTTTGAAAAAAACGTGTTCTTAACGTTAAATGGAATGTTTTTCAAGAACTTTTTAATATGTGTACTTTAAATTGCCAGTCTTTGAGACTAACGATAATTATTTTCATTCGGAGATAAAACAGTGGGAAAAATATTTTTTAGATAAAAGAATTATTATTATTCAATTATATGACATGTTAATTAAGAAATAATAATTTTTACCTTATTCCCATTTAAAATTTATAAGTTTATAGATCAAATCTTACCCTTATTGAGCCGTGTGATATGAATAGTTCATTATTACTTCATCAAGACATGCTTATCAGAAATGATGCTTAGGCATTATAGAAAGCTCTTAACAAATGTGGAAATTTGGATTATTTCTATCAATCAAATGCTATGAGTATCAGAAATGTATCAGAATTAAATTATTCTCTGCGTCCACATAACAAAGCTACAGTAGCCTTATTATGTGGACGCAGCATTGTGAATAATTTTAAATCAAACATAAAATTATAAATATCTTGAGATTATTCAGATTTTTCATGTTATGTGAATTGCAGTTAATCAAGCAAATTTTAAGAATAAAAAATGTATAATAACGATATTAACATGTTATTATTAATATTAAATAATCAAATGAATTCCATTTACGTTTAAAGTATCTTCAAAAACTAAATTTCATTAATATTTTCTATTTCTAACCAGATTCTTAACTATTACAAAATAAATTTACTTTATAGCAATTATTTCGCAAGAATAGTTTTCTTATAAATGTTTTTATATTTGCGATTGATTATAAACAGTAATTTAAGTTAATATATTTTTTCACACATGTCAAAAGCGTTAAGTTAGTTTAAACATCTTGTGTTTCTTAATATACATTTGTTAAGAGCCTTACAACTCAGCATTTAAAAAAATTTTTTAGGTAGTAAGCATATTTTAAATAAATAGAGGGAATCACAAGCAATTGTTATGAATATTTATGATATTTTTAATTATTATTTCTCATTCAATCGAAACAAGTTATTTTCCTCCTTATGCAGAATCACTTGAAGACTGCAAGCCTAAAATTTAAGGCCTGAAGGCTTTTTAAAATAATATGCAATTATGTCATGCATGTAGTTATGATGAAAACATTTAGGAATATATTGGCATATATTGAAATGGTGCTTTGCTCTCTGAATAAAAATAAGTTTCTACTGAAAACATTTTTTATTGTAAATAATAAAATAAGAACTGCAAAAAGTTAGTTAAAATATAAATTATAAAATTCAAATATAATTTCATAACGAAATTGTAATTTAATAACTTGAACGCAAGTTTAAGACTTTCTAATACTTCGTATTACTACCTGTAGTCAAATATATTATTGGATTTTTCCAGTTGTATTCATTACAGTATCAGTTTCAGACCACCAAATTAGAGTCAAAGGAATTTACGAAATAAATTACTTAAGTAATTTAAGTTTTCTAATGTGGTTAGTCTATTTTTAAGTTTGAATATAATGGCAATATGTGCCTATTTGTTAGCAATTCTAACCTAAAATATTTTAACTGAATATAGACTCTGTTTCATCGAAAAAACTGTATAGCGATAAAAATCTTGGAACTATTTTGCTTTGGTCACTGCTCTGTACTATGTTTTGCATGCGAAGACTGACTGGCCCTCATGGCTTATTGCTGATTCCAAGAAATAAAAATATCAATGACTGAGGAGGGAGTCGAACTCGCGAACTGTTGAAATGAACATCAAAGTTACAATCTTGATCTAGATAACTCGGAGTATGAGTAAGAGACGTTTAATTCAATTTTGTTCTAAAGCCACTTATCAGAATAATTTTCAAAAAATTTTAGCAAGATAAATTTACTAACCCAAAAAGTTCAAAGTATAAATGCACAAGTTGTTCAATTAAGTAATCCAAATTAAATTTGTTTAAATATTATATGGTATTTATTATTCTTATATGAACTGAATTTAATGTAAATAAATTATAAAATGTATTTTAATTTATAATAATTATTTTCAATTAATGTTTTTTATATTGTATATATTATCATTCACATTCTTTACATTCTTAACTCTGATATATTTGTATCCTTAAATGCGAATTCAAAGTATCAGAATACAATATTTTTTTGTACTGACAGTTTTTTTTCTTTCACAAATACATGTTTTTCCACTTACAAACAACCTTATTTTTTGAATTTTTTTTGGGGGAGAGTATTTTTTTCAGAAAAGTGTTCAAAAAATGGAATTAATAGTTGATAATAATAATTTACCTAGGAGTATTCGTGAATGAGCATTTCAGTATCAGCATAAAATATTTAATGCAGCACAAAATTTAGATACATTGTCTTAAATTCCAAAGATTCAGAGTGTATGACGAAGTTTGTTTTTTTTAATTAGTCGTTTGAAAAATACACTGTATAAGATAATATTTTATAAATTATTTTGGCTGAAAGATAGGTAAAAAATAAATAAGTATAATGTATATTAATTTGCTGAATATGCTCTATAAACCTTCAAATGAATTAAGTGCAAAAGCATTTTCAAATCAAATCTATTTAATATGAATTAATATGATAATTTTCATATAAAATCTGATTTTACATATTGATATAGAATTTGATTTTATGAATTAAAAACCTTCATATAAATCAACATGAATTTAAAATTTTTCTATAAAACCAGATAGTTGAAAAGTTTAGAAATAATAAACGTTTTTAGTATTATTTTCATTTAATATCTAAATGAATGAAAATATCTTAAAATTCTGATGGTCAACTAAAAAAGAATTTACCTTTTAATTCCAATAATTAATCATCGTAAACAATGTAATTATTTAGACCACTAAATGTTTGGCACAAGTGATTGATCACAGTTAATAAAAATTTCATTTCATTAATTATTTTTTGTTGCTAAAATAAATAAGTTTACCTTTTTAAGGCTATTAATTGTATTATGTATAACAGAATTTATTTATACAAGAATAAATTAAGTTGGATGAAAAATAGTCGTACAATATTTACAGCAACTATTTATTCAATATCTGACTTTAAATAAAAAGTTAATTTGTAAAATTTAATTCTATAATATGTTAATTGAAATTTCAATTTATAGCTAATCAAAATAAGATAAATAATATCATAATGGCTGTTATTTATTTTCAAAATAGAGAATTTTGCAAAAAGAAAACAAATATAAACATTGTTTATTAAATTCTTTAGGAAAATTCTTCAAAAGGGCAGTGTTTATAATTAGTATAATTAACAATTTATATAAAATAATGACAAATAAAGAATTTATATTAGAAACCTCTATTTCATACACACAGACACATATAATTCTCGTTTTACAATAAAATTTAATCAAACTATACGTCTTATACAAGAATTTCTGCTTAAAATGTTTCCTTCAAATGTTTACAAAATTTTCTCTTAAAACTGATAGTTAAATTTTCAATAAATTAATATCTATATATTAAGTAAATTTTCTATATTAATTAAAATTATCTAATATTTATAATTTTATTTTTAATATTTAATAAATTTGTTTGGATAAAATATGAGCTTCACATAACCTTCTGCAAATATTTTCAAAATATATTAAATAAGCTATCTCATGATACAAGATACATTTTTAAGATTTACATTTTCGCATAAGAATATGTTCCAACATTGAATTCCCTTAACAAAGTTCTTAAGTAGCAAATGTTATATAATAAGTCATACTGATTTCATAATTTTTATAAGAATTTTAAAACTTACATAAGTTTCAAATTCGAAGAAATTTTTATATATTAGAATTAATTAAGTTTGAAGGAAATAATAAAAAAGTAAAACAAAAGAAAACAACAAAAATTTTAACTAACTCATTTGACAATACACACAAATACCAACCTTTTTTTTATTTTGTTAATTCCTAAAATTATTTCAAAATGTATCTTTAGTTTTTATGATTTTTTTATTCATTTCTATGCGTTGAATTAAACAAGAAACAGACATCATATAATTTTCATAGAACCATTGGTATCAAATAAATAATGGATAGTAGATTCATTTTATAGAAAAATTCGCACAATAAAAATCTCTCGGTACAGTGAAAATTTACTAACATTCTGTGAATAATCTTATTCACACAATATTTACAATCAGCAATTCCATCTCAATGAAGTTTTTTTACACTTTCATTTTAATTAAATTAATTTGTTTCCTTTTCATAAAAAATAATAACAAATTAATTGGGAAAAATACTAATTAATAGAAATGATCGAAGCAGTCTGATTTTAATTTATCAATAAACTTGGCCTCATTCTGGTTAATTTTTCTATGCTAAATTTATTTTTAATTATTAAGCATCATATACTAAAATATATGTATCAAATATACTAAATAATCCATCTACTTGATGTTTTGCTTCAATTTTTGGATAACATATTTTTAATATTTCAAAATTTTAATAAGCTAAATATTTCATAAAGATGAATGTATAAAACTAATCAAAAAAGCTTAGTAAAATAAATCAAAAATTAAACACTATATTTTTAACTACTTACTAAATTTAAAAGAGAATAATTTTATTTAGAAGTAAGTGAGTGTTTCTATATATAACTATCTCGTAAAAAATGATGAAAAGTGGTATTATAATTTTATATAGTGAGTTTGTTTGTTTGTTTTGTCGCTCAACGGTCATTTTTTGCACACGAGGGCTAATTAGACCGGGACCTACGGTTTAAAGTGGATTCCGAACTACTACAAACATCCATGCCCAAGGTGGGATTCGAACCCACGAACCTTTATATAGTGAGAGAAGTATACATAAGAAATAGAATTTCAATTTCATGGCACATTCTTATTAATTTACAATTTTTCTCTTACATGTTTAATTTTTGCATCTAATTATCTCGTAAATATAATGTCATTAAATAAACTTTATTTATTTCTAATGCGGTTTTATTTCCAATATTTCTTTACTACTGTAATTTATTTCGGCATAAATATGTTCTCACATGAACTTTTAGTAAACAGGATTTTTAATTTAAAACTTTAAAAAAATGCAGATAAATATTGGTGATGTTTCTGATATCTCTCTCTCACTCACTCACACACTCACTCTCACTCTCACACTCACACACACACACACACACACACATACACACACACACACACACATATATATATATATACAATACTATAACTGGATGAAGATATATAATGTAAATTCCCACATAAAAGCTAATCTAATGCCATTTTTATTGGATTGATATCATAATAGAAAACACTAACGTATTATTCAAGGAAATAATATAATATATATTTATAGAAGACAAGAAAGAGAAATAAATATGTAAGATATAATTAACACTTTTTTTTATAATTTTTACATTAGTTTACAATTTTAAAATCTTTGTAAGGAATAAACTAAATATGCTAGTCAGTTTTACTTAAATTATATTTAAAAAATAATTAATTACATTATAAATAATTATATAAACTTTGGTTCTCCGTCTCATTTATATGAAGTACCGGCTTGAAAGAATCTTAATCGATTCATGAAGAGTTTAATCAACATCATTAGTCAACAAAAGAATACCCAGTATATCGATTTTGATTATAATCGTATGGCATAATATATTCGAATGGACGAAAACATGTGTCCTTTAAATGATTCGAGGTCAAGTTCGGGAAAACCCGGGTTTTTCTAAACACGACTCGAGGTTATGAGTCAATCTCAAGATTTACAAAGTGGAATTTATACAACGAAATTCTTAATATTAAAAAAATTGGGACCTGAGATAGATTTGTGTGAGTAAAAATATTATTCTTAATACTTACTGAGATTTCACTCCCCACCAGAATTCTGCTTGCAGTTCGAAAAGCATGAGCGTTCCACAGGCCCCTGACCTCAGAAAAGACTTGCGGTGTTTCCGAAACCTGTATTTCTATCCCACAACAACCAGAGAGCTGCTTTCTTCTGCAATAACAAGTTGCCCGGACCCTCATCGCTCACAGCTGAAACAAGTTAGAAATTTTCTTCGCCGCACGAAAAATCGCCAAGTGTCGCCTTCCCATCACATCTTAATTGGTGAAGAGTAGTACATGTTCTATTCCAAGATTATGTTCTGGTCGCGATCAAGGTCAATTTGGCCCACTTAAAACATAATGGAAATGATCTATATTTTGCAATTTTTTCTCTTCCTTTAATCTTTTTTAAATTGGAAAACAAATAATGGAATACTTAGCTCTTATCTAATTATATCTGTTAAATTAATTATTTCCTAATTCTAGTTCAGCAAAATGAATGAAAAATTGTATTTCATATGCAAAACAACCTCCCTAAATTATTACAGTAAGAAATATAACATCGTTTGATTAATACAAAAGTGTGCTCTGTGTATAAACGGAATAAGTAATTACAAAGGTTAATCACATTTTTTCTCTCCTTGGTACTCAACATATTACGAATTTTGCAAATTTTTATGACCCACCATATAAAATGTTTAAAATTAAAATTTTAATCATACATATACACGTAATTTTTTTTTAATTATTTTTTAAACATTTAGAATTTCTAATAAATTCACCTTAACAGACATATACTCCCTTTCTTTATAAACTTTTATTTTTAGTTTATTCAATTATAAGCAAGTCTTTATCTTTTATCATATTAATATTAAAAAATAAATTATATTAAATATTCGATATATTTTAGTGTTTGAGGACATGCGCGAAGATTTTCTTCCCGATATCTCTCCATGTGTATTACTGATATTGAAGCAAAAAAACATAAAAATTTCAAATTTTATTTTAGAGATCCTTGCTTTCCTTGTTTTTAGTCAATAGAGAGAAAACTTAAAATCAAATGAACTTCAATATTTTATTTTTAGTTATTTTCTCCAAAATATGTTTTTACACTAATATTTCTTGATTTATAATTTTTTACTATAATCAAATATAATTTTGATAAAGAATTTCTTTTGATTTATTAAGTTTTCGAATAAATATTTTAAGAGAACTCAATGTGAAAGTATCAATAATTCATTCATTATTTGTCTTAACTATTTTATTTTTCCTACTAAATTTTTCCCTTTATTTATTCTTTTGTCAATTTTGTTTAGGAAAAATATTTCATATTATAATTTAGAAAATTCCATTCATATAAGCTTTACAACCTGAAACAAATCACGCCAAAATTGGATAAAAAAAAGATTAAGTTTTTGTCTTAACGTTTCTTAAACTTTAAAACTAATAAATATACACGTTTTACTTTTAAATATTATGCTAATTATATAAACGAAAATAAAAACCTCAGCATTTAAAAGTCCTTTCCATGACTAATATATATATACAATTATTTTACATCAAGTAATTACCAATAGAAAATGTTTCACATTTTACTCATATGTAGTTGATAACGCTTAATAAGAATTTTGCAAATGATCTCTCAATAATTTATTCCCAAGGTCATTATTAGTACATCAAATATATATTTAAAGTTTCATTTTTAGTTGTTTTCCTTTGTTTAACTTCAAATTTGAAAGGGATTTATTTACCTCTTCGAAATCGCCAAATGATTTGCTTCGAATCTGATATTTGTTTAATTGGAAAAGAGCGTGTTTCGTGGAAAGGTAGTTTAGGTCGTGATCATGGTCAATTTGGCCCACTTAAGAACAACGAAAACCGTGTTTTTAGTTGCATCTTCCGCGTCTTCTTTTTATTTCCCCTTTGCTATCAATTTGAAAGTAATAAATCAAACAATCTTAGGCACGAAGAATTGCTACAAAGTTCATTAACTTTCTATTTCAATTCGCTGCTGATTGAAACGGAAATTCGTGCGGTATTTACTCGAAGTAATCTGAATTCGAGTCAATACGTGGAGACCAAACTATGAGTCAGTTTTTCAAGTATTTTTAAGCATAAATCTTCATTAAATGAATTAAATAAATGATAAAGATTCTTCATTAATTTTCTTATGGGTGTTAATTTAAAAATACTATTTAATTATTACAGAAGAAGCTTTAATATTCACTAAAACTGTCAACGAAACAGTTATTTTAGTACATACTCATTTTATGTAAATAAATCAACTACATAAGCATAAAGCCATATTTAATAAAATAAATAAAAAGAGTAAAAACAGATTTCTTGAGACAATTAAATAAATTAAAGAAACTTTTTGAATACAGTTAAAAAAAATTCTTAAATTTTTCTTATATATGCAGGGTGTGTGAGTCCTAGTTAATGATTTATAAGCGAGTAATTTATCAATAAAAAATCCCATTTCTTATATATATATATATATATATATATATATATATATATATATATATATATATATATATATAGATAGATAGATAGATAGATAGATAGATAGATAGATAGATAGATAGATAGATAGATAGATAGATAGATAGATAGATAGATAGATAGATAGATAGATAGATAGATAGATATAGAGAGAGAGAGAGATAGATAGATATAGAGAGATAGATATAAAAGTATTTGCATTTTTATAAATGCATGTAACGAAATTTATACTCATATGATAAGTATCTATTAAATATTTATGCTTTTCATATCTCATATACATACTTTCAAACATTACAAACATATATAAATTATATATTAAAGGAGTAAGAAAAAATTTCTTATCACATATAATTGTTATTTATGGAAAATAAATTCTCACTACATGCAGAGATTATCTCTGAGAAGCTTCAAATTTCTCAGATTTCAGATAATAGCGCAATTGAAGAGTACATAGTTAAATTTAGATGCTTGTTCATTTTTTCGATTTTCAAAATAAAATTGTGAGTGGATAAAAATAATGAAGTTTCAAGAAGGCTCTATATGAAAGCTCTATATATCAGAAAACCTCTTTGTAACACTCTTTATAATTGTAAAATAGTACAGCCAAGTCCGAACAACCTTATCTTTGTATTACATGAAAATTTGTAATAGGAATTCGGAAAACTTTCTGGGATAGTGCAGAAATGTTTTGAATTATTGTATTATTGTTCGAACGAAAAACAATGTTCTGATATAAACTATGTTAGCAATATTTTTCCCTAAAAGTTACTCAGAATTCAATGATTTCATTTCCAATGCCTTGAAAGTCATATGTAACATGTTAAATATTGCATTCCTTAATATCGCTAATTTTTTTGACACAAATTTGTCTGTTTTGAAATAATAGCAATTAGAATAATAATTGTTTTTAATATTAAAAATGATAATTTCAAATAACTTTTGATCATCTCTTCATTATAACAAAATTCATTATTTTAGAAGCAATTATATATATATATATATATATATATATATATATATATATATATATATATATATATATATATATATAAACGTAACACCCTAAAGTAAGCATGCAAATAACAAAAAATTTACAACATGCATTAGTAGAGGTGAGATATGCATAATTAGAATTTCAGCGCAGACGTACATCACGCGCGCCTATGGTGCCACTTCAAAGCGTTGTTTAAGGCTTGGAGATATCGACGATTTCAAGTTCGGCAATTGTGTTTTTCTTTTTTTCTACGATCAATTATGACTTGTAGAAAACAGCGATCATTTCTTGATCAAGTAACCGGATTCGTCAGAGGAAGGATAGTGGCCTATCGAGATTGTGAATTACCTATCCAGGAAATCGGTAGTCATGTAAGACGAAACCAAACAACTGTAGTGTGGATATGGGATCGTTGGATGCAGGAGGGTACAACGGACAGACGTGTTCGATCGCATCCACCTCAGTGCACCACTTTACGTGATCACAGGCAATTATGCGCTTGGCAGTGATGGATCACTCAGCCACATCACGAACCATAGCACAGCATACTCAGTTTGTAACACATCATCCAGAGTCTGCGCGTACCAATCGACGCCATTTACAGCAGAGTGGTCTATGCGCTAGACGTCTATTGCTTCTTCTACCCTAGATGCAGAACCACAGACGTCTCCGCCACCAATGTTGCGATGAAATAAGAATGTGGATGGTAGAAAGCAATGATAATACCTTTACTGTACTCACACTTCTGTCTGCCACACCACGATGATCGCATTCAAGTCTAGAGACACCATGGGGAGAGGATGCTCAACCACTACGTTTTATTCACTGCCACACTGGTCCTGCATCGGGTATTATAGTACGGGGCGGTATTGAATATAACTCTCGCACTCATCTAGTACGCATTGCCGGTACTTTAAGCAGCCAGCGTTACATCTCCGAAGTGAGTTGTCCTTCCTTACCTTCAGGGCTTGCTCACAGCCATATATCAACAGGATAACGCGGGACCACGTGGCACACATTGTCCAAGGGTTTTTCGTCAATTGCCAGATTGAACTGCTTCCCTGGTCGGATCTATAGCCGACAGAAAACGTGGGGTTCATGGTTGCTCTCCCATTGACCCAGATTACATCTCCAGCTGCCACACCAGATCAACTTCGGCAACGTGTGGAAGTTGCTTCGTCTGCTGTTCCCCAAGAACACATCTAAATTCTCTTTGAATCATTGCCGAGGCGTGGGGCAGCGGGGATCTCCAACAATGGCGGCTACTCTTTCGATTTATTTTGGCAGGAACCACACTTCAGAAGTCTATAAATTTGATATTTTGATACTTGGTCAATTTGTTATCTTACAAAATAAATTTTGCTGTAATATTTCTTGTCTTTGTTGTTGTTGCAATTTGGGTGGCTAGCACTGTATATAATTTAAAAATTTGTGAAAGAATAATTTTGTTACTTTTAAATATCTCTCGTTTCCGTAACTTTTACACATATTTCAGTGTTTTCTCCACTCTAAACAATATCAAGGGATATAACATAATATTTAAGATTCAAATTATTACTTTAGCAAACTTTGAGAAAAAATTTAATGTTTAATATCTTTAAATCAGCATATAGAATCAGTTTGTTGTACAATAGAAAATAAATAATAAAATATTTAAAACTCTTATTAATAAATTTTAGTAAATATGTAATCAAAACAATAAACACTTCAAAAATTAAAAAACCAAGTTATAAAAAATCATTATTTCAAAAAACATCACTCTCATTACGATCTAAAATCTAAATATACGATCTAAAAAATATTATTTAAAAAATCAACAAAACATTATATTAGGGTAGAAAATTTTTCACCTGAATTTTTACATAATATTTTAAAAATAAAAAATATTTAACTACTGAAATTATTTTTTGAAGTGGAAAATTCTTTTTATTTAAAAACAAATTGTAAATACATATATTTACATGAAATTTGCTTTTGTTTTTATAAATGTATTTTCTTTCTTTTTCATGACTATATTACAAAATTGTTCATTAATATTAAAGTAATTTTTTCGAAATTATAGTTCACAACGCAAATCATCCACGCAGAGTCTTATATTGATATTTTCATTACTGAAATATATGGGTTTTTTTTCTTTGTGTGTGTACATTAGTTTAAGCATATACTCTATAAATTTTTGAAGTTGAAATATTTATCATTTTACCACCCTTAAAAACACATAAGACCCAACATTTTTCATTACCATTAATAATATAATTTTCATTTTTGAGAAATCATATACATTTCTTCAACGTTTTATTTACTTCTATTCCTTTCTTCTAAAATAGTAGAATGAAAATAAATTTTATCGTGGTATGATAAGCTATTATATATATATACATATATATATATATTATATATATATATATATATATATATATATATATATATATATATATATATATATATATATATATATATATATATATATATATATATATATATATATATATATATATATATATATATATATATATACATATATATATATATATATATATATATATATATATACATATATATACATATACATATATATACATATACATATATATACATATATATACATATACATATATATACATATATATATATATATATATATATATATATATATATATATATATATATATATATATATATATATATATATATATATATATAAATCTATTTCACGTTTATGAATATGAGCTAAAATACTTGTATGAATTGTAAATAATTTAATTTAAATAATGAAATGAAAATGTAATTTAATAGGAAAATGTTTAAAGTTTATTAACACTTTATACGCAAGCTATTTAATTTCATTGTTGCTGACTAAAATACGAAGACGGCGCACAATGAAAATAAAGAAATAATGATTATTAAAATTATTTAAATCTACGGAGAAAAATCGTCATTTAAATTGCTGCAAAAGAAGGAAAATAAATTAAATGAGCATAAAGCAGATTTAGAACATGGGATTTTCGACACCGAAGAAAATAGATTCACAATCATTAGAGCACAGTATAAATCTTTAGAAAGTCATTAAGTTAGGAGAAATTTTGGAGGTTGAAACCAACACCCCCTTTAGGGGTGTTGTAGAAACCCCCTTAGAAATCAACACCCAGTGCAGTCATCTTACGGATCTTATGTCTGTTATTCAGTCGAACGGAGATTTAGAATCAATCGTGGATACAGTTCATGCAGATTCAGTAATTTGGCACAATTCATTAACCACTGTAATGCGAATACTTCGAAAACTATAGCTCAGATGTTTCCAACATGGGAAAAATCAGGAAGTCAGGGTAATAGTCGAATATGTTGAGTTTGAAGAAAAGTCAGTATAAAACAGAGGAGGACAAGATGCTTTCGAATTCTGTTTATGAGTAGCATTATGTAAATCTCAGATAAAAGGAAGAACAAAAATCCTAACATATTAGAAATGCAGCAACAGTTGTTCAACGTGCCGAGGAATGCGAGAAAAAAATGCCCACAGATATACTAAATGACGCTTCATGAGAGAGAGATTAACCATTAACTTAATTTTATTTGGTAACTGATAATTGCTTCTGTTACTGTTTATTTTTATTGTTTATGTTGTCGGGATGCTAAAACTGCGGAACACATTTGGTAGCATTTTAATTTAAATTCACACCACACAACGAGAGAATTTGAAAATCAAATTAAAACTTTTGCAAATTTTTTAACCATTTATTTTGTCTTTGTTAATAGTTTTGAAAACCTAAATAATTTAAGTAATTTTATAAATAGCCAAAAATTTTGAACATTCGATTTTTCTTTTCACTTTTGTTTGTGCTATTTTTTCACTATGACGCGCATGATTATATCAAGTTTGTGCAGCAAAAATTAGATCTGTACAAGGCTCGTGTAGAGCATAAGTAATTTAAATCAATCTAATGAAAAAACATGCCTTTTAAAGTTATTAGTACCGAGTTCGCTGCAGAATGGCTAGTGTTCTAGCCTTTGATTTAACAGACCATGGGTTCAAATCTGTAAGTGATACAATATGCAGGATAACAGAAGTCAATGTTGGCATTCCATGTTGTTCCAAACATAATCGAACTATTTCTGCAGACACTTGTTTACATACAAACGATTTTAATTCTTGAATTTGTAAACCGGGTGAACATTGGTTGTTTTGGTTTGTTTGTCTCTCAAACGGAAATTTTTTTGCACACGAGGGCAAATTCTGGGAAAACACCGATTCCATTTTCTGTTAAAATATGGAATGAAGCCACGGGATTAAAGTTACGAATATATTTATAAAATTAAATATATCTTCTACATTTTATAATGTAACTACATAGAACTTATTTGCAAGCTATTCTTCCCTAAACAATGAATGGTATTTTTGGAGAAGGTTTATTTTGAAAATACACTACTGGCCATTAAAATTGCTACACCAAGAAGGAATGCAAATAACAAAACGATATTTATTGGACACATACATTATAGTGGAAAGAACAAGTGATTAGATTTACAGGAAATTAGGATGTATAGATCTTAAGAAATCAGTACCCCGAGCAGCCACCTCTGGCTGCAATAACAGCATTTATCCGCCTAGGCATGGAGTCAGAAATTGTATGGCATGTACGGGGATCTCAGTCCATGCAGCTTCAACACTATGCCACAGTTTATCGACAGTAGTGGATGGTGAGTGATGGCGTGCCAATCCCTCGGCAACCATTGACCACACGTTCTCAATTGGTGACAGAGCAGAAGAACGTGCTGGTCAGGGTAACAGTCGAACCTGCTCTATATCAAGGAAGTTCAGAACAGTATGGGCAACATGCGGTGGTGCATTATCCTGTTGAAACAAAGCAATAGGGAGTCATCGAAGATAGGGCAGAGCCACGGGCCTTAACACATCGGAAATGTAACGGTTGCTGTTCAAAGTGCCGGTAATGCGAACAAGAGGTGATCGAGACGCGTATCCAATGGCACCTCATACCATCACTCCAGCAGATGGGCCAGTATGGCGATGTCCAATGCAAGCTGGCAATGCGCGTTCTCCACGATGCCTCCAAACATGGATGCGACCATCATGGTCCTGTATACAGAACCGAGATTCATCTGTAAAGGTGACGTGATGCCATTCCCGCGTCCAGGTTCCTCGCTGATCACACCATTGAAGGCGCTCCTGTCTGTGACGCAGCGTCAATGGTAGCCGAAGTCATGGTCGCCGTGCAGACAATCCATGCTGCTGCAAACGTCGTCGAACTGTTCGAGCAGAAACTTGTTGCCTTGTAAATGACTCCATTTCTCGACTCAGGTTTCGTGACGTTGCTCTACGATCCCTTGTGATTATGCGGATAAGATGTCTGTCTTCTCTGTTGTTAGTGATGTGGGATCGCTGAGATCCTGCATGACGTTCCGTATGATTGTCTTGAACCCATCGATTCCATATTCTGCTAACAGTCATGGGGTCTCGACCAACGCGAGCAGCAATATTGTGGTACGATAAACCGCAATCCTGGTAGGCTATAATCTTTCCTCAATCAAAGTCAGACACGTGCTGATAGGCATTTCTTCTTACACGAGGCATTACAACAACTTTCTTTGCCGGAAACAACGTTGAAACGGAAATTGAGTATGAGAAAACTGCTGTCAAATCTCTGGTTTTATACACATTGTAGATGTCGCCTGCTTTGTATGAATGCGCTGAAAATCTAATCATTTGCATATCACAACAAGTTCTACCTGTCATGCAAATTTCACGTGTGTGGTGTGCCCCTTTCCTGGTGCAGCAATTTTAATGGACAGTAGGGTATTATTTTTAGAGGTAAAAAATTCCCTAATGAAATAAAGCAATCCAAAATACAATTTTTTAAAAATATTTTATCGAATTTAATTTTTGGTAATTTTATATGTTTATATATCACTATATATATATATATATATATATATATATATATATATATATATATATATATATATAAGAAACTCTATTTTCAACTATTATTCCTATCAGTTTATGGTATTAAATCGGAGATATCAAAAAATGGGAGTTTGAAAATATTTTTAGCAAATCCGCAAAAAAAAGTAACTAGCATTTAACTCCACAGTCGATTCCTGGAAAATAGATTGTCGATTTAAATCGATATATTTTGATACACAATTCTTGCAGCCAGATAGTGTGGCTAAGTGTGCCGCTTATCAGCAACTTTTCAACATCCAACAGAAAAGTTGCCTTGGCATTATTCTGCTGCGAATTAACTGCTGCAATAGGATACATTGGAATTCAATGCTTCAAATCTTTTTTCAGAAAGGGATTTAAAGAGCAAGAAGAATTTTTGAGGTCACATCTGCGCATATATAACTTAAATCAAAATATATCAAAGTTTTAATTTTTTTTAAAATTATTTTCCCTAGGAAAATGTAAAGTAGCTTGTATACGGACGCTAGTGTATGACAAATTTTAATTACAAAGCTCTTATTTTTAATAATCACAGAAGGTATTTTATCTTTCTGTTTTTATATTCATATCACAAAGAAGTTATTAAAAAAATTTAAGATATATTCATTGAAAGTGATTGCATTCCGATTCTTTGCATATCAATGCAATATTGCGTATCTTAAAGTACATAACATTACAAAGCGACAAAGCCCACTTACCTTTATTAAGAAAAAATCATATAAAATATCCAAGTTTCCTTGTAAATAAAAACACCTTAAATGTGTGTAATTCACAAAAATTATTGCATAGCATTATATAGGTCATACTTTAAAAAATAAATTTCTTTTTTAAAGCTCATCTTAATATTATTGCGTAAAAAATTAAATTCTATTATTGATATCAATACATTTGTTGGTATTAATTTGCATCAAATGTGTGACTGCTACATTTTATCATTATCATTAAAACATATCCAACATTATTAAATATTGTGGTATCATATTAAATTTAAATATTATTTCCCTGCTAAGAATTTGAACATTTAATTGGATGCTTGAAAATAAGGATCAGATAAAACATCCTTTTTTCCATTTTACATGCAGGTAATATTTCTAACTATTATTATCAAAAATTCTCCTGATAATTTACACATACAAAGAATTCAATACATACAGTCCAGTCACATTATTGTGACCACCTGTCAAAAGAGGACATAACCACCTTTTGCAAAGCGGACTGATGCGAGAAAAAACAAGTGACAATTATATTCCTGAAGGCGTTCACTGGGATGTTAAGTCATGCAGACTCCAGTGCTTGACCAGCTGCCTTGGATTACGTGGATAAGGAATAATCCCATCGAGATAGTCCAACAAACTCCCGATTGGGTTTAAGTCGAATGAGTTTGATGGCCAGGGAAGAACGGTAAAGTCCTCTGAGTGTTCATTTAGAATCATGCACGTACACTGCCAGCTGTATGACATCTCGTATTGTTCTGCTGATAGAGGCATCATCAAGACAAAACAATGCACATATTGGGAAATAAAAAAAAAATGCACATAGAGGTGGACATGGTCCGCAAGAACAAATGCGTACTCATATTGATCCAAAAACAATGATGAATAAAACCAGAAAATGTCAAGAAAACAATCCCTCACACCATAATGCATCCGATCCTTTAGCCTTGATCGTTACGGAAATGGTTGCATGGTGTTTGCTTTCAGGGGTTTCACGTCGTATACGCCAACGTCCATCTGTGCAATGGAGCATAAAACGAGATTTCATCGTAAAACGATACCAGTCACCACTCAGTGAAAGTCTAGTTGCGTACAAATTCCATCGTTCGTCGCCGATAGACGGCAGTCAACATAGATGCATGAACCAAACATCTGCTTCCGAGGCCAAGACGCCGCAACTTTTACTGAACAGTAGTCTAGGAGCTACTATTGTTAGCCAATTGGTTCATCTGGAAAAGTCAGTTGCTCAACGGTGTCATGTTTATTCGCAAGAACGAATCTCTACAGCCATCATTCATCTATGGCCCGTGGTGCAACAAAATTCCACTTCGCTGATTTTGGACAGTCCTATTTTGCTATGCACTGTACACTTTTATTACGGCGGCACACGAACAGTTTATAAACTTAACCGTTTCGGAAATGCTTCCATCCTTATAATATCTGATAGAAAATAATATCAGACGTTCAAAAGGGCATGACCATATCCTTTTGGACGTCGGATAAATCATCTCTTTAATGCATTATAATTCCCACAGCCATCTCACACCCTTTATATATGCTTAACTGCACTGTACTGCCATCTGTTTGCTGTCACTGGTTATTTAAAGTGAGCGTCGAAAGTACGTGGTGGCCACATTAATGTGATTGGACTGTGTGTGTATGTGTGTATATGTATGTATGTATATATATATATATATATATATATATATATATATATATATATATATATATATATATATATATATATATATATATATACTATTCATCTTTTTTTAATATGTATACATAATGAAAATTGGGAAAATAAATTTCAAATTATTTTATTTAGCACTGCTTTATTGATCAACAATATTGAAGAAAACAGCTACTAAGATATTAAAAAGGACAACATGACAGTCATTGGGAGAAAATGATACAGCACAACATTAAGTCTACAATAATATTGCTTTACTAATTACAAAGTTAGAAAATTATACAGTTATTGGATATAAATGTTATTCAGAGAAGTTGTAATTTCAGAACTAAACATTAAATCTCTAATTTAATAAGTATACATATTGTCTTCATTTGATATAACAATTACATTACTGTAAATAATTGCAGAGAGAAATGTTTAAAATTAAATATCAAAAAAAATAAACAAAATACCAAAACATTATATAATGAGGTAGAAATTGCAATCAAAAGAATTAAGATATCACACAAACGCAATATATACAATATAAATAAGTATAATATAAAAATTTTCTTAAAAATTCATTGAATCAATATTCATAAAAACTTAATTACAAATGTATAAAAATAATCTTGCAGAATATTATTTTTATATAATTTATAATGAACAATGGGCGTATTTCTCCTTTATACAAAATGCAACAAAATAAATTGAGTCGAAAGATAATGTTAGAATAAACATGAGTTTTTCCGTGTTCTTGCAAAATATGTAGAAAATTAGAATGAGAATTTTTAGTATTTGGAACTTTAAAAAGAAGTTTCATTTCATAGAAAAATAAATTTATTGAAATATGAATAGTACATACATTTGCTATACACAAATATATTACGAGGAATATTTTTACTAATAAATAATAAAAATTTTAAATAAAAGATCACAATTTTTCATTATTTCATTTAAGATTTGTTAATTTTTATCATAAGAAATAATTTTTCAATATTTCCAGCTCCAAATTGTACCATAACTATTCATAAATATATTTAAGGCAGTAAAAATATGTAAAAAATTGAAACTCATTTATAAATAATAATACTTTAAAAAAATAACATTAAATGAAGGGCATTCAAAAGATTTTTTTCTTTTTATATTTACTACAAACTTCAAGTAATAATTGGCATACATTAAAAAATAATTTTTTGTATACTTTATTAAGATATTATTTTTCATTATTCCTGGACTACCAATTAAAAACTTTGTGTTTATTTTTCCAACAGTTTTTTCAGTATTACTTAAAAAGCATTTCTAAGTACAAATTAATTTAAAGATATTAGCGAGAAGGTTTGGTATGGAATTAGGAAATGAATATACATTTTTCCTAAACATAATTAAAAAAACTATAGAATTATTAGTTTCTGAACTCTTCTTAAATAAACCTTATTTTTAAACTACACACTTTAAACTGATACTATAGATTTACTTCTAATTTCATTTTAGAAAAGAACCAATTAAAGAGATTAATGAAATTCCAATGTATTAAAAATTGATAACATTTTGGATTTGTGTAAGAATCACAACATTGCTATACCATTAATGATTTTGTTTAATTACATAATGGATTAATTTTATAACAAATTGGAAGCTGGAATTATGAGATAAAACTAAAAAATCTTTTTAATACAATTGCTGGCAATACTGTGATATTGACAAACTCCAAAAATTCAAGAAAGACATTAAATTTAGCCCAAAAACAGACTTTGTTAAAATATTTACTAAGATATGATGAATAATACTCATATTTTTTAAAGATTGATTTATGATAAATAAACAAATAAAGAAAATTTTAAGTGCATTATTGTATGAAATAATGTATAAAATCCTTTCTTAAGAATCAAGGGAGATACATTTCAAGAAAATAATTAGACTGTCTCATTAGCTAGGTACAAAAATACATTACTTTTGATCATATTTACAAGTATGAATAAAAAATCTGATATAAACTGTAAAAATAAGCAGATTTATTTGATGTTTTCTCCTAGCAATTTGAAAATCCATTCTACAAAAAAAAAAAAAAAAAAAAAAATTGAAAGGAAAAAACTCAAATAGACATTTGATAACTTAAAATGAAATTTTCGTAACATAACAATGTAAAAATATGAATAAAAAACCGACTATGAAACAATGATTAAAATTCAAACATAAAAGATTTTGATACTGTTGAATGCACTAAAGAACAAATAAGAAAATAATGATATAAATTAACTTCATGGTGGAATTTAATGTTAGTTTTTCAAAATAAAAGACAGTTTTAACAGGCAAAAAATTTTTTTATTAGAAATTGGAATATAGAGACTGAAAAAAATATTAAACTACCATTAAAATCGAGAAAAATATTAAAAATCAGCAGTGTGTTTACTGATTAGAATAAGAAACAAAACAAATAAGAATAATTTACCTAAATTTAACACATTTTTCAATAAATTTTTTAATCTTCATAAAACACTTCATAATAAACAAGTCTAACATAAAAATAACAAAGAATATAAAATTTTCTAATACATAGATTTACAAATCAACATGATTGTTATTTGAGTTTTGAGCAAAATGTTTACTTACAATTAATTAATAATGACTAGAGATAAACAAAGTAAACAACATACACAAAGAAGTTCAACTTCTTCCATATAATTTCTACAAATTTTTCACGTATCATCAACATACATATAAACTTTAACTATTTTAAATTTACAAAATTAAGTTAGAAAATAAACTTATTTTTCTGAAAATTTATTACTAATAAAGTATTTCTGCAAATAAAAACAATTTTATTTGTTAAACTAATATCAAATAGAATATTTTAAATCAATATTAAAAACACTTTAAATATGAAACACTGAACAAAATTTTGTTACAATATTAATGTTAAGGTATTGCATCAGTTGAAAAATTTCACCAGTGGAACCAACTTTTTTGGGATTTTAGTTAAAATACATAATTTTTTTTACTTTATTGGTTTATACTTTACTTTTAATACTTGATTTTTGTTTTCAATTTTTTATATCCCATAAGATGTCAAAGAACTCGAACAGTATCTCATGAGAAGTATCTTTCATAAGCCTCTAAATTTTATTTCTTCATTACACATTATAAAATAACTAGAATGCGTCTTTCCAATGACAAAATAGTTGGAATGTATTTTCACATTACATAAAAAAATCTTAAATATTAAGTTAATATGTAACTATATTTTATATTTAACAAAACAAAATGTAAAAACTCTATTTTTTCATAATCAAGAATTCATTAAGATAAACTATTCATTTTTTGCTTATAACCTAATTATTTTTATATTTTGTGAAAGAAATAAAAAACACAGATATTTACCATAAACTATCAAAAAAGTACTTAATCTAGTCTAGTTAACATTAAGGTACATTGTATATCTGATATTAAATATTCAGTAAACATGTGAAACCCACATAAAGTATAAGTAAGTGACTTACATAATACATGCAAAACATCTATGGGTGATCATGCAATATAAAGCATGTTAAGAGCTTTAACTTATTCTGTATATTAAAAATAAGCTTTTTTAATATTCAGAAAAAAATATAAGAGAATAATTAAATTTTTTTAAAGAAAATATAAGAATTTTAAGTGAGCAACATTTCAAGAATATTGCTGCACTTGCACAACAATTCTATAGCTTAACTGCATTCGTTTAGAATATTAAATACATTAAAACAGTTAATTTCTTGGAGATATATACAAAATTCATAATTGATAACAGAATTTAACCTCTTAACACAAATTTTTTCTTGAAAAAAATGTATTTAATAAACTACATTTTGGGTCTTTCTTTTGGTATTTACTTTAGTAAGTTAACAGCATTTAGGTAAACATTGAACTAAACAATAAGAGAAATAATAGCCTGCATATATGTGAACAAAAGTTATTGCTTACAATCCTATAAAAATAATAACTTTTGATAAATCGATTTTTGTTAAAGCTTTCATATTGTTGTTTTTGATTTTTAATTATATTTGAATGTGAAAACTACAGCAGCATAAAATAAAATTCTGCTTGAACTAACACGAGCGTACAGGCTAATAGGTCAATAAAATTTTCCACATTTAACCTATTCCCTCCATTTTATGAATAATTTATTTAATAAAATCCTGTCAATTACTAAATCTTTTATCAAATGAAAATAACCATAATACAAAATAAAAGGATCAAGTTAATGTTTCATATCTAAAATATAAATATTTTTAATTTTCCATTAATCGAAAAAATTTAGAAGTAGATAAATTTACTTAGCATGAATCTGACTTCTGCAATTATAATTACAAAAATATTTAGTTAAAATACCTGCAATATTCTACCCATGGTAACTGCTAACAGATAACAAAAACAATTTTTCTTTCACTTGGTTTCAAGCAAATATATATTTTTCACATTTTTTGACTAGTTATTTTAATAATTTAAAATATACTTTATACAGTTTTTTAAAAAAACATAAAATATACTTTTTTCACATAAATAGCAGCATTTGATTTCAAGTTTAAAACAATTAATGCAATTAAAAGTTTTCATACACATTTTTATGTATGCTATAGATAACATAGCTTTTATTCCCATTAATTATTGAAAATTTTCAAAGATTTATCAAATGACTAGCAATTAAAATTGCAATAGCATTTTCATAAAATTGGAATTAATTCATTAAGTTGTATTACAGTGAAATTAATATTTAAGTATTAACTAATGCTGTTTTCAATATTGAAGAACAAAGAAATTCATTATAGACAAATTTAATCAATGAACAAATATTTGTTATCACCTCATTATAAAATATTTTAGGAATTCTAAATTTAAAAAAGCAAGTATGAATAGTTATATTTACTTTTATAAATAAAAATTATAATAATCCAATTTCATTTTGTCAGAATAAACAATTAACCCAGATTGATTGATATCAAAATACTACCAGTTGGTATTTTAGAGAGATTCTCAAAAGGATGAGGTCAATGATGTAGTGACAATTTATTTGCAATAACTAATGCTTTAATTTTGATTTTCAAGTATTAAAACTGATAAAAAAATTAAATAAATAACTAATTCATAAAATTTAATTTAACGATCTAGATCAATGGAAAAGTCATACTTGATGCTCAATTTTTTACATTTTTTTACATAATTTTAATACAAGGCTGAAATTAAGCAAATATAGAAAATTTCTTTAAAAATTGATTTCAATGCAAAATGGTCAATTTATATCAGGAGAACATATAAATTATTTAAAGTAAACAGAAAATATATATTTTTATAAGTTTAAGAACCTTAAAAATATGCATTTTTTTAATAATAATTGCAAATGATGAATTACTTTTACTTTTTCATCATAAATCAATTTTTATAGAAATGGAATAATGTTTTATAGAACAAATCTAGAATAAAAAATCATAAATAATGTTCCAAGATGAATATTTTCAGTATAACTAACATTAGAATACTTAATATCAAGCTTAATATACTTACTTGACAATTTTATTAATTTCAAAGGGTAATTGAAGCTTAAAAATTTATTTAATTTTAATAATCTTATATAACCTTCAAATATTTTAATAACTTCACATTAATATATTTGTATAAAAATTAATTTTGTTATTTTTTTTAGCACAGGAAAATATATTAATGAAATACAAATGTTTATTTTACCTGAGATAAACAAAAATAGAAAACGAGAATGTTATATATTTTTCCAAATTATTTAATTCAATGAAGAAATTTATCACTTCATACAATAAATTCTTTTATACAACTGAATGTAACAAAAGTTTTAAATAAATAAATATCATACATGATATATGAATAAGTATTTCAATTTCACGATTTAAAACCACCACATAATTATGAATGCAAAATGGGTAACACATGAAAAATGAGATAATAGTCAAAGACAATACAGCTTACTTTTATGATAGTGAATTTCATTTTAAGTCATGAATTATAAAGTCTGAGAAAGTAATTCACTATGTTAAAAATATATTAAATAAATATAAATGATGATTAAAAGAATATATTTAATTTACCATAGAGCTTACAATTCATAAGTATAAAGGTATAACAAAATAAAAAAGAAAAACTACAGATCATGTACTCATGACCATTAAGCAACAAGTTATTTGTACTCTTAATAACATTCATTGCACATTCTAGACTAACAAAGATATTAACTATCAAAATTGGTCAGATGAAAATCACTTGATATAAATAAAATAATTTCACATAGTTTTTATTTATTCTAAATTATTTTTAATAAGTAATTATTACTATGTAAGCATGGTTATAGCTGCAACCACAAATCTACCCACTTCAATACTGACTAATATTTGTCTTTTTTTAAAGACTTTTATTGCTGGAAATTTTATGTCATGATAAAATTTGATAGAAAAATGAAGTTAAAAAGTAGATACCAAAATATTTCTTCTCAACTAACATAACAATTGCATGAATATGACCCCGTAAGACAGAGACAAAAACAGAAATTTAATAATAAGTACTTTGTTAAAATATATAAATTGGCAGATTTATGAAATGACAAAATAACTGCATTGCATAAGCTACCTATGTATTATATAAATATACATTATTTGATGAAATTAATTTTTTCTATAGTATGTAATTTTTAGAAACGATGACAAATCATATAAAACTTGTACTCATAGGTTTAATAGTTAAAGGGTGATTAGAAATGCAAAAGAAATGCAGTATGCAAATTATGGAAAATTTAAAATAGGAATATATGATGATGAGAATATATTATACAAATAACTCACAGGAACAAAACATGATATGCACAATAATGAGAATTCTTGTACTTAAGGTGATATAACTGAGTTATATTTGCTCAGTGTTAGAATTAGTGAGCAATAACAATTTCTAAAGATAAAATTACGAGCAGATTTGTACAGATAGTGGTTTTACAGAACAAGGTGTAGAATTATCAGCACATTCAAGACAGTCAGAATTCAGCTGGCTTTCATTTCTAGCTTGTTGTTTTGAGAAATTTTTTATTGACTGCTTAGAACGCCTTGCAGGTTCTACATACAATATTATAAAAATCAAACACTTTCATTTAAAATTTATTAGAAATTATATGATTTCAAAGAAACATAAAAACCAATAATCAGAAAAACTAACACTACATTTAAACCAGCACATATGGAAAACAAATTACTTAGAAAATAATAAGTATTAAAAATCTCAAATCCTTAAAAATAAAAAAAGAGATTTATTGCTTTTAATTATCTTTACATAATGAAACAATTTTTTTAGAAATTTCTAATACAGAGCTCCATCTCATTCAAATTCGAATCTTACCTTCCATTTTCAAAAAATAAAAAATACACTTATAATTACCTCAATTTATAAAATTTATCAATTGTATTTAGTTTTAGTCAAAGGAAACATATAAATAAAAATATATGAATGCTAATATTTGAAAACTATATTAAAACAAATGCTATCTATTAAAAATTTAGATTTTTAATTTTTACAAACAATATCATTTCAATCATATTTTTTCAAAAATTTATAAAAATGTACTAAACAATTTAAAAAATTATTATACTTAAAAAATTAAGTTTTGGAGAAATAAATTAAATAATTAAAATATATTCTCTTTTCTGAGATAAAAAAAATTGAATAACTTCTTTTTTTATTAACATTGTTTAAAGCTTAAATAGAATTTCCTAATTTATATTGACAAATTATCATAGCTCATTAAATTTTTTCACTTTGTAATTTTAATTTACTAAGGTAATTTTAATTTACCATCTGAATAAATAATAATTCAACCTGAATTACACATAATAATTCAGCCATATTTGGTCATTAACTTACTAAACTTACATTAAACAAGCATTATTTAACATTTAAAAGCATAAATAAATTCACAATAAATAAAAAGAAGAAAATTATTAACATGACTAAATAAAATCATTCAATTATTGTGTAGCACAAGAAAAAATGACTCGGATTCATCAATCAAGAGGTAGGCAAATTTCACGCATCACAACATTTAATTTATCTACAACTATATACATATTTCCAAAACACAATATACTTAATTTGTAGCATAATTAATTATATAACACAATACTTTTCTCATATGTAACATAATATTATTATTCGTAACACAATACTTTTCTCATATTGACATAATTTCAATACAATACGTAGCATTAATTATTTTGTAGCAGACTGGTCATAACAAGACCTTTCTAGTCGGTGGTTCCTTTCACACTGACTTACCGCGCCACCTACTGGCATAAACAGATCGGAGAGAGCATTCTTCACACTCCCCACCTGATAATTTTACAAATTATCACACCTTTCTGAAATGATACTAAGAAAACAACATTATAACATTTACAATTATTAACAATTATAGAAAAATCAATAATTCAAAAATTACAAAACAATGAAAACAAACAAAAAAAGACGTTATATAAAGTTCACAGTTTTTTTCTTGAGTCTTATGAGTCTGGAAACTCGAGGGGATACAAGAGTTGGACTGGTCTACGGAATTCTCCGTTTTCAGTCTTTACCACACACGAGCGCACCAGTCCATCACGCCCCTTCATCACTTCCGTAATTCGACCTAAAGTCCATAAGAACTTTGACTTTGTTTTTCCTTCTAAGAGCACTATATCGTTCACTTGTAAATTTTTATTGCTGACAGGTGTTCCCAAATAATGAGAATTTCTCAAATCAAGGAGGTATTGGTTTTTCCATTTTATCCAAATTTGGCTGATAAGTCTCGTTTGATATTGCTTGCGCTTAACTAGGGATTGTTTTGTGGAATTAACACCCATAAGTTCTGCAAAATTACACGGATATTGAAGTTTCTGTCCAGAGAACAGAAAATGAGCAGGCGTTAAAGGTTCAGGTTCGTGGACATCATTATACACATAGGTGAGTGGACGATGGTTCAACACATTTTCCACTTCTGCAAGGACTGTCATAAACTCCTCAAAATCAAGTTGAGCTCTGCCTAGAATCTTTCTCAAAGGTTGCTTGATACTTCTCATTAAACGCTCATAGAAGCCTCCCCACCATGGCGCAAGTGCGACTATGAATTTCCATTCTATACCCTCAGAAGCTATGAAATTCTTGAATTCTGTATCTTTAATTATATCGAAAAAATATTGCAAGTTCTTGTTAGCACGTTTGAAAGTAGTAGCATTATCAGAATAAAATATGCGTGTGTTTCCCCGCCTACCGAAAAATCTTCGTATTGCTAACATAAATTTGTTTGTCGACAAATCAGAAACTAATTCGAGGTGCACAGCCCTTGTGACTGCACATGTGAAAAGCGCAATATACGATTTTTTAGTTTCTTTCTCCCATTTTATATACACTGGTCCTGTGAAGTCCACACCCGTTACGCTAAATGGAGGAGCTTCAGCTATGCGATCCTTCGGCAACTGTGCTGTCATTTGTTTCGCCGGTTTAGCTACACTTTTCTTGCAAATCAAACATCTATTAATTATTTTCCGCACGAGTTGTCGTCCCTTAGGAATCCAAAATTTTTGTCGCAAAATTGTCAACGTTGCGGCAACTCCTACATGTAACGCTTTTCGATGTTCACGTAGCACAAGTAATTCGGTAAATCTGGAATTATTGGGAAGTAATATCGGATGTTTTTCTTCTATCATAAAATCAGCTTCGCTTAGCCTTCCCTTAATTCGTAGAATGCCATTTTCATCTAAAACCGGAGCTAAACATAAAATATTAGAGCTCGTTGATACATCTTTTCCGCATTCTAGATTTTTAATTTCCGATGAAAAGTTTTCTCTTTGAATCTTCTTTATCCAAAAGATTTCTGTTTCCTGTAATTCAGTAGCGGTAAGTGGACCATTTTCCGCCGGTAATCTTCTAATTTTAGCTACAAATCGTTTAACATAGGCAAGAATTCTTATAAATTTTGATACATCACTAAATTTTTTAATGTCGATAATAGCTTCACTGGATTTTAAAATACATTGATTTACTAAAACCGTTTTGCGTCTCTCATGATGTTCATCGTATTTTTCTGATATTTTTTGGACTGGCCAATTTTCAGAAGGACCCTCAAGCCACTGAGGTCCCTTCCACCAAAGATTACTTTCTTTAAGGTTTTCGACACTTAACCCCTTGGTCAATAAATCTGCTGGGTTTTCTTTGCCACTACAATGTCTCCAATCTTCCGGACAAGACTTTTCTTGTATTTCCATAATTCTGTTGCAAACAAAGGGTTTCCATTCCCTGGATGTTCCTTTTATCCAATGTAGCACGATCTCAGAATCGGTCCAAAAATATATTTCTTGAATTAGATCTTTAAATAATTTCCCTAAATATTTATAAATTCTCACAGCTATAATCGCACCCATTAATTCTAAACGAGGCAAGGTCAAGGCCCTGAGCGGTGCCACCTTACTTTTTGAAATTACGAGGGTTGTCTTAAATTCATTAGTTCCTGTAGCGTTGCGATATCTAAAATATGAAACAGCTCCATAAGTTTTAACACTCGCGTCGCAAAATACATGAAGACCCATGTCCATATTCCCGTTCCCACATTCAAAGTACCCTCTGGGAATTTGCAAGTCCTCTAGGTAGCTTATTTCTTTTAGCCAATTTCTAAATTCAACTTCAATATCTTCAGGTAGTCGCTCATCCCAATCCAACCCCTAACCCATATTTTTTGTAGCAAAATTTTCATTCTAACAACATAGGGGAAATGTAGCCTGCAGGGTCAAATAATTTTGAAACAGTTCCCAAAACTGTTCTTTTTGTGGAGTATTCCTGAATTGAAGCTGAGGCCTTCAAAGTATGAACATCTAATTTTATAATGTCATTTTCAGAATCCCATATTAGCCCTAGTAATTTGGAGTGTGACGCAGTGTCCTCTCCCGGTTTTAGAAGACCTTCCTGCATCCATAGTTCTATCAATTGTTTAGAATTCGAAGTTAATTTCCTTAATTTCATGCTCGCGTCATTCAATATTTTTACCGCATCACGAGAAATTTCGAATGCCTGCTCGATATTTTCCGTGCCATGGAAAACATCGTCGACGTACATTACAGAATTTAACATTTCGCAACAATCTGGATTCGTGTCAATATACTTTTTAAATGATACTTTATCGTGATGGCTAATATGAAAGGAGATGAGTTTACCCCAAATGGTAAACGCTTCATATTCATAATTTTAAATGGTTCATTTGCATAATCAGCAAACCACAGAAATTTCAAATATTTTCGATCTTCTTCTGCAATACTTATGTTTAAAAAGGCCTTTTCGATGTCTCCTGAAAATGCGATTTCGTTTCTCCTAAATTTTAGTATTACATCTAAAATATTTGGGTTTAAATTTGGTCCCGGATAAAGCATATCATTAAGTGATTTAGAATTTTCCATTTTTGATGACGCGTCGAACACAATACGCACTTTTGTTGTTTCGCTGTCAGGCCTTATTACGGGTCGGTGAGGCATAAAATATCCCGAATTTAATATCTTATCGTTACATTCTTCAACGATTCCATTTTCTAGTTGTTCCGTAATTATACCTTTGTATTCTGCAAGTGTTTTTTCGTCCTTACTTAATTTAAGTTTTAAATTTTCGAAACGCCTATACGCAACTTCGAAATTGTCATTTAGTTCTTCGGGAAGTTGTTTCCAAATTAATTTTACTTCATATCTTTTATTTTTGTATGATAACCCGTTTTCAAATTGCGTAATTATTTCTTTATCCTTAATTGACAATTCCTCATTTTTATCCAAAATCCCCAAATTTTCTAAATCCCAAAATATTTTTAAATCATCTGTAACTATATTTTTCATAACAGCGATGCAATTTTGAGAACAACTTACATTTGCTTTAAATTCCGATCCTACTACCGTCCATCCAAATATGGTATTTATAGCAATTAGGGTTTTATTTATTCTCACCCTTTCATTTAACACGAAGTCCCAAAACAGATCCGCACCGATTAAAATTCCCACATCCAGCAATTCATTTCCTGCGTATGATGAATCAGCTAACTCCAAGTGTTTTGCTCTCATTAATTTTCTAACTTGTAATGAAGGCATCTGGAGTTTCGCTGCCGTGATATCTGGCACAGCTACAGCCTCGATCTTCACTGTGCTTCTATTTTTTCTTTTTATTTTTATTTCTACCACGGGATACGCTTTTTCATTTGTCTGTTTCATGCCAAAAGAATAAATAGATAAATTCTCCCATCGCTTCGGATATAGCTTCAGCGTATTAACCAGTGATTGCGTAATAAATGACCTCTGACTGGCACTGTCAAGAAGAATACGCGTGAACACAGAATTCGTATTTGATAAAACTTTAACTGTACATGTCTGCAAATATACATATTTCGAAGTCTGTGAATTTTCCTTACAACTGGAGACAGAACTTATTATTTCTGAATCGCGAACCGTTGGATCGTGATCTTCATTTATTTCATTTTTTTGATTCGAATTTCATTAATTAATTCGTTACCTCTGATAACATTCGGATTTATTTTATTTAAACAAATGGAAGTATGATGATTTTTGTTTTTGCATTTATTACAAGGATATTTGTTAGAATAACAGTATTTACTTTGATGAAATTTCTTAAAACAAACAAAACATCTTTTTTCAGCTCGTAATTTTTCAATTTTGTTTTGAACAGGCATTCTACACTTAAACGTATCATGGGGACCCAAACAGAATATACAATTAAAGGATTTCACTTGAGTATTAAAAGCAGTTGCTGAAGGCAAATTTCTCATAGGACTTTTATTTACATTTTTAAATTGATTGGAGCTAAATTTCTTTTCGCTTAAAACTAGCGAAGTGTTTTCTCTACACTGAATTTCGTTTTTCAAAAACGAAAGTAATTCAGATACATCTGTATTTTCATGAGATTTCCGATTCCGATTAAATTCAATTACTAACTCTTCGGGTAATAATTTCATTAAAATTGGAATTAAAAGGTGTCCATAGGATCCCGAAGCCACCTGTAAGGACTTTAAATTTCTAATGCAAATTTCCAACTCATCGTAAAGTTTTCGTAACTCTCTAACATTCGATACATTTTTTACCTTTTCTAAATTCAGTAATTTATTCATAAAGGTATTAATAATGACGTCTTTGCGTCCGAACCGATCCTTCAACAATGTTACACAATTGTCATAATTCTCACTACTTAATTCAAAACCGGAAACGACATTTAATGCTTGTCCGGTAAGAAAGGTTTTCAAATACGCAAATTTCTGAATTTTAGAAAGAGAAGAATTTTGTTCAATTGTATTTTCATAACAATTCCAAAATTCATTAAAGTACTTAGGGTCGCCAGAAAATTGTTTAATATTTAATTTTGGTAATTTTATTGCATTAGAAACATTTGTGCATTCGCTCGCAGTATTCTCGGAACTTTTTGTTTCAACCGAATTTTTGTCGACGCTAGTTTTGTTTTTGTTTTGAATACAGCGTCTAATTTTATTAGCAATTCTAATACACTTCTCCTGATATTCGTCGCTTACGTTAATTTCCTGTTCTAATAATTCTATTTCTATAAGATTTTCTATTTCGGAGTCTAAGGTTTTAAGACCTTTTTTCTTTTCTATAAGAACCTCTAAATGTTCTTCAAGTTCATTTTTATCAATTCCTTCATCAACTAAAGAAACTTCAATTTTGGATATAAGTTTAGTAGTTATAGTTCTTTCTATAGCACGTTTGTGCTTTAATCTATCAAGGTCTTTAGTAGACATTTTTAAATCGTAACAAAATTTTCTTTTTACTTAAATTTCATATAATTAAATTTTTGCCTACCTGTGATTTTCTTCTTTATTATTCCAAACGTATCTCATTTCCCGGCCGATGCACCATAAATAAAATCATTCAATTATTGTGTAGCACAAGAAAAAATGACTCGGATTCATCAATCAAGAGGTAGGCAAATTTCACGCATCACAACATTTAATTTATCTACAACTATATACATATTTCCAAAACACAATATACTTAATTTGTAGCATAATTAATTATATAACACAATACTTTTCTCATATGTAACATAATATTATTATTCGTAACACAATACTTTTCTCATATTGACATAATTTCAATACAATACGTAGCATTAATTATTTTGTAGCAGACTGGTCATAACAAGACCTTTCTAGTCGGTGGTTCCTTTCACACTGACTTACCGCGCCACCTACTGGCATAAACAGATCGGAGAGAGCATTCTTCACAATGACTTACTCTTACTAATTATATAAATTTACAATATTAATATTACTTATTTGAATAAATTTGCATCATATACAAACATATATATAAAACATATTTATCATTTATAAATTTCCTAAAATATTTTCATTTAACTAAGCAGTCAGTTTTATAAATGAATCAATTTGTAAAAATTCTATGTGAAATCCAAAGAAAATTTTTATTTATAGTGTTAAAATTAAACATTAGAAATGATAATTAAATACAATATATGAGTAATATTAAAGAATTTTTAAATATTCTTTTACAAATTTGCACAAATAATTGATCAATGAATGGTCATTTTCTCTCTTTTTCTAATTTAAATAAGACTTAATTTTGCAGAAATAGATGAAAGAATGTACTGAGTACTTAAATGTGCCTTAGTTTGATAAAATATTTAATGCTATTAGTATAGTCATATTTACCTGTATGCATGTGAATAAGCCATAAAGTAGCCATCAATCCTGCTCCAATGATGAAAGATGCAAATGCTATTCCAACTACAGCTTCAGTTGACAAACCAACAAAAACAAGTTGTTGGGAAATAGGTTTTTTTTTAGTAATTCCTGTTAATTTATCGAAAGAATTGTCCACGACAATATTCCCTGGAGGACTAGATGATTCAGGTTTGATGAAGGACAAAATCTCTATTTAAATTAAATACAATAATGTAAATAACAAACACATACAATTTAAACTTAGTAAATATGAGTTGATGAATTATTAGATGGTAAACTATTAAAACAGAATTTTTTAAACCAGTTAACTAAAATTTCTCAAAACAATAAATGCATTATGGAGAGTCAAATATGAAAATATTGATACCTGTATGCATTACATAAATTAATATCAAAAAATAGATCAAATTATATAATAAGTTTTTTTATTACAAGAAATTAAGCATTTTGTGAATTAAGTACAACATTTATAACATCAATAAATATAACTAATTTTAAACCACGAGTGATTTAAAATAAATAAAAATTTGACTTTATTGTTTTTTTAAAAAATTGAATTTAAAAAAATGAAATAAAATTGTTTGGGTACTATTAGATGTTTCTGTCTATTCTCGATTAATAAAATTATAACAAGTAAGAATAAGAGCATTAATCATCTTGGAAAATCCAGTCGCTTAAAATATACAAAATTTGCATCATAAAGGAAAAATATTACCTGGTCAGCTAATATTTTTCTCCCCAACAAATCTTCTACTCAGGGTTACAATTGGGCACGAAAAAAATAAAACATGGTTGCCTATACCATGATAAACCTAACATTGTTTGACAAATGGAAAGAGAATCATCATCCTACCTTGTACAAATATTCATTAAACATGTTTTGGATATTGTATCACTACAGATGATTCTCTTTTGTGGTTGTGGTACCTCAGCAAAAGTTAGGCATGAATAAGTAACTATGACAAAATGACTTTGAACTAGCTACTCAGTCATATTCTGTTCAAGAAGGTGATTCTTAACTGTAATTATTATATTAGAATATCAATATACTGATTAAGTTCTAAGACAACTTTGGCTACAGTTTTCTAGATGTTATTTCTGGATATTAAAATCTGTTTCAATACCTGTCATTCTCTTTCACTGGGTTTCTCCTTTCATCCACTTTTTTTTCCGCTAAGCTTGCCTTGCAGTAATATGAATATGTCATCACAATTTTAAACACTATACTCCCAGAAACACATGGTATGTTTCAACCAACTGGTATGTCTCCAGCACAGTAACTCTAGCTAACTGAGCCCTTACAATTTAGATTCTCTGAGTTAGTGAAATCTCACATTTTGAACTTTTCAAAAAAGTTTAAGACATATAACTAAACTACACATTACTACTAAACTACCCTACTACCATAATATATACTTTTAACATTAAAAAAAAAAACAATAACTGGGACATTTTAATGTTTATAAAGTTTATAAATGTAACTTTTATTTGCATGTGTTTCTATTATTTTAATAACTTGAATTACCTGTAGAAAAATTCAAATTATTAGAATATCTCTTTAACTTGGTAAACTGTCACATTAGAAAAAGGATATAAGCATTGTAACTAAACTTAATGATTTAGCTGTCATTTTTTACAAAAACGATCAAGTAGAAGAATTAAAACGCTCACTAAACAAGTGAAATTTTGTGGCAAAACTTTAATAATGGAGAGAGAAATGCAAGAATCTTGTACAATTTAAGTAGATTCCATATGAAAGAATAGTAGGAGAATCATTCTAAATTCAAAAGAAAAAAAATTACTTAAAAAAAAGTCTTGAAAATCTGTTTTTAAAGATTTTAAATTAATAAAAAAAATTTCAAGGTTAATTTTAAATTTAATTTATAACTTGGAAGTATTGCAAATTATTACTATAAAACTGCAGTCTTATATGAAAAAGGAAAAATTAATGTACACATAAAAATAATGTTTCAATATTGCTCATGTATTGTGAAATTTTTGGATTTGAACAAGTTGATATAAATTAATAGGCTAAAATTCTAACACTTATGGCTGATTTTTAAAAAATAAAGTGTGAAAATCTAAAAATTCTTCTCTAAAAGTATGTTAGAGCTTATTTAAAGTTTGCAAATGGAATTTGTAACTTGCTACTGCTGGACAATTGCTAAGGACGGATCACAAATTGCAATGTAGCATAACATTAAGCGAGACATGAGGCCAAGAAGGATAAAATTTGCCACACAGTTCAGACATTGCAATAAAGAAAATTTATTGATATGGAAAGTACAAAAGCTGTGAAACATCTGAAAGAAAAAAAAAATGTTCATTTGATGCTGCATACTGAAAAATGGAACAATGCATCTAAAAGTCAGCAGGCACCTTGAAGAAAGGTATCAGTATGGGATATGTCCACCATGGAGTGTGATGCTACATTCCACACGTCGTATCATACTTTGCACAACATTATCCAACAGCTGTTGAGGCAATTTATCCCATTCCTCTGGAATGCACGGATGAGGGTGTTCTTGTTTGTCGGAGGATAGTTTTGACCAGCAACCTGCCTGCCCAAAACATCCCACGCATTTTTAATGGGGTTTAGATCTGGAGAACGTGATGGCCAAATGAGGCGTTGAATACCCTCGCTGTCTAGACAATCCTGAACAGCGAGTGTTCGATGACATGTTGCGTTGTCGTCCATAAAAACAAATTTATCACCGACAACACCACAGAAAAGACGAACACGAGGAAGTAGAACTTCATTAATGTAACATTGGACCATTATAGTCCCATTCGCAACCACATGTAGGGGCATGCGGCCATTGTTCATGATGCCGGCCCACGCCATGACACTGCATGTCAGATATCGGGCCCTTTCCTGGATATTTTCTGTACGATAAGCAGTGCCACTCTCGAGCCAGATCAGTTGGGGTCTACAATCCGGTGACAGACTGAACCTACTCTCATCTGAGAATAGTACGCATGCCCAGTCCTGTTCAGTCCAATTGTGATGCACACAGCACCATTGCAAACGGGCAGTACAGTGCTGTCTGGTCAATGGGACACACACAACAGGTCTGCGGGCATATAGTCCTCCTCCCTTCAAACGTCTGGCAACAGTTTTTATTATATCTGCTTTTCTGAGGTAGCAAGAAACTGATTTGCCACCTGTTGAGTTGCAGTGCACCTGTTCCTTTTTGCTGATAGAACAATATATCTGTCTTCTGCAGGCGTTGTACTTCTAACACGACCTCCCCCCTGCCACCTACTACACATTCCAGTAGTTTTAAATGACTTCCATAGCTGTGAAACAACGCTGTGAGCGATGTCGAACTCCCTGGCAACATCTGTTATTTTTCGCTCTTCTTCGATCTTTCCAATAATTCGGCCATGCATAAAATCATCTAAATAATGTCGGGAAGATATGCCAAAAATTTCAAGTTCGTCTATTAAATCTTTCCTGTGAAACTTTGACTTGAAACAACAACTGCCCACACACGTCAAACCCTTTAAAGCTCTTATAAACGCTATCAAGTGTTGAACAGACGAGGAAAAAAAACTTGCATACGCATGCTTCTTCTTACTATATCCCACACTTATTCTAATTTTCCATATTTTGCTTCCTTTCATTTTGTTGTTGCTATGGATGATAGTTTTATCCGTCCTTAGCAATTGTCCAGCATTATTAATGTCATAAATAGAATAGGATATTTTATATATAAAATTTATTATAATTATAAAATTTATATATATAAAATTTATTATAATTATATAAACCTGAGAATATATTGTTCTATTAAATAACTAAATGAATAAGTTTTTTCATAATCATAGAAAAAAACAATAGAAATGGCTTAAAAAATATTTTTTAAGATACTAAACCATTTAGAAATTGTAAATAAAATAAATCTAATGTAGTTTCTTACCAAAAAAGAAATTGAAGAAAATACTTTGAGAGGTTGCAACAAAAACTTTAAAAAATGATCAGGACTAAAAAAATTAAAATTTTCATTCATATCAAATAATAAATGAAAGTAATAATTTTTAAATACTCTGTTGACACAAATACAAATTTTTGAGCATCTACCTTATGAAGGATCAAGCTAGACAAATCCTAATTTCAAAAGAAAATATTAATAACTTGATAATTTAAATAAAAAATAGTATATGGATCAATATAACTTTGTCAGGCTTCAGTCTGAAATCTGTAAATGATTTTGTAGAGTTTTGAAAGTAAAATATTGAGAGGAAAATTATAATACAAAAAATATAAAGAAAAAAGAAAATTGCAATCAAGAGTGAAAAATACATATATATTATGAAATATATTTTATAAAGAAGCTTATTCCTTTTGAAATGATGCTCAATCAATTAATTTAAAATATTTAAGCTTTATGCAAATAAAAAGTGAGATTTTGATAATTACTATTGAAGAATGATGTAATATTTTGTTATATTTAAAATATATATATTAATAAAAGGAAAATTACTTTCTTAATTAAATTAATATGGCAAACATGCAGCTGTTTTAAAAATAAGTTAAAAATAAGGTATCTTTAAATCAAATACGATTATAATTGTTTTCTATTACCTTTCTTTTTCTCTAAGTTTTTCTTAGGAATCACATGAAATGGGCCTATTGCAAACATGGTAGACTTTTTGTCTAATAATGTGTCTAAATATGGCCTCAGACTTTGTTTTAAACAGAAGTTTTCATCGCTAATGCACTAAAAGAAATATGAAATTAGTTCAAATTAAGTTTGGAGATAATGTTATAAATTATAGTTTTTTTTTTAAATAGAAATATTCTTTTAATATAACTTTTATATTAAAAATATTAATAGTTTGGGTAATATATTCCTACTTGTTTAGAATTTAATTCTTTGCTGTCTTTCATGGCACATGATGTAAGCCGGCAATGTAGAAACAAGTTTTGATTCATAAGCTCTTCACTCAATTGGAAGGAAAATTGCATTTTGTAATGATCAGCATCAGGATTAAGAATACCACAATGACTTTTGGTTAAAATGTTCACACTCAAATCAGTGGCACAACTGAAAAATTTAGAGGAATGTTCTAAATTAATTAAATAAATTTATATAATAACAAAAAGTATCTCTTTATGCAGCATTCATACAGATTTCCAAGAATAAACTCCAGGAGTCAAATCAAAAATTTCCAGAAGGTAATGACATTTATGTTAAATATTTTACTTTAAAAAATTTTCTTCACCAAATATGAATACTTAATACTTTTACTCATCAGCTTACAAATAAAGTTTTTAAAATTTTTTAATTGCTTTGAACTTCTTGTTTTATCTTATAAAATAAATAAATTTTTTCAATATTTCCAAAGAGATTATGCTAGTGTAAGACCACTAAATTTATTCTGTGGCAAGAAAGGAATTGAGTATCTAATACATCTACAGAATTCTCACATCAAAACACAATAGATAAAATTAATGCTAAGGTTAAGAAAATATGGAGATAATTTTATTTCCCAGCAAAATATAAATGATCCAATAATCTCAAAATTCTTATAGAAAAATACAAATAAATTAAAATTAAATACCCTTGTTTAATCAACATGCTTTTCTTCCCCACTTTCCTTGAAGTGATGTCAGACTGTGATAAAAAACATTCATCAACAACAATACATAATCGAAGGTCTGGAAATAAAAATGTATATACAATAAATAATTTTGGAGAAATTTATAAATCAAAAATTCTTAACAGATTCAGAAAGAAAGTGTACAAAGTGAAGAACAAATTAGTAGTAAAATATTACTTTTCTATTTCTGTTTTATGTTGATCATTAATGAGATGGAATTATTATTCCATCTCATTAATGATCAACATAAAACAGAAATAGAAAAATAAAGATACCATACATACCAAAATACAATAATGTAATTTCTTTCTATAACAAGCAATAAAATTAATTTTTCCCCATAAAAGAAGTTCAAATTTGTTTCATACTTAAATTATACTGTTTCATCAAAACAGTTAAAATATTCTAAGAAAATCATACAATTTTACTATCTAAATTTATAATAAAAGTTAACGTCCTTTTCAAAATCTATTTTAAAGTTATTATATATTAAAGTCAGAAAATTTCTGAGATAATTCATACTAACAGTAAATGCTAGAAATATTTTTTACTATTCCAAAATTTAAAATAAGCTTTTTCAGTTTATTTAATCAAAATTAAAGGATGGGAAAAAATGTTATCAATTACTATATACAAAAGCTTTAATAAAAACATACAAAAGCTTTAATTCAGTGAAAATCATATAAATATAAAATTAACAAAATATAATTCTGGATAAAATATTATACGAATCATCAAATATTTTTTATTCCTATAAAAAGCATATGAAAAAATCTACCATAAAATTATTACACATTAAAAGCCTTTGTTTATGGATTAAAAGTTCATATATTCTATCAAATAATTATCATAAAAAAGTAAAAATAGAAATCAATTAAGATTTCTTATGAATATTTTTAAAATATTGATATACATTTTAATATTTAAACATTTTTTATTATTGATACTTTTATAGTATTTTGGACATAAATCACAAAATAACTCATGAAAACTATGTATTAAAAATAAATGGAGAGGTGTATCACAAAAACTTATGTCATTCAAAGTATATTATATTCATAGTAGTATCAAGGAATAAAAGGAAATTGTTACAGTACATTTCAATTTGCAACTTTTCATCTTCATATATAAAGTAATTAAAATAATTATAATAAAAATTATGGTGATTATTTATAATTATATCACTACAGACCTGCTTTGATTTTTGCTTCAGCATACAAATGGTTATGAACAGTAACTTCCAATGGAAATGACTGTGATGTTAATGGCGTCAGAAAATCTTTTTTAGTGTACAGATTAAGTTCAAATTTTTTGGAAGAAGTCTGTAATAAAACAAATTTCAAATTAAAATTATGTGAAAGATGTTTTATGAAAATAGTTTGATTTATGTAATTGATCAATTCTATGATTTTATAATATTATATATGATAACATTTGTTCTTAAAAATCAAACATTTAAATTTTACTAGAAAACATTGAAATCAAATGAGTTACAGCAATTTACTAGAGATGCAAAATTGAAAACCAGACAAAATAAGGAAAGTAAAATATTAACTATCTCCTATGAATTAAATTTGCTTTAAAAAAATCATAATGACTGAAAGTTTAGTATCAATTTCATAAAACTAAAAAATTGTTTTAAATTTTTTAATAATCATCTAAAGTTTTTTTTATAATTAAAAACAAATTTAATTAAAAATAATTCAGGAAAATATACTGTTCTATCCAGAAAGATAATTTAAAAACAAATGATACTGTAATGAAAAGAAATACTGAAGATTTTAATTACATAAATACTTACATCATGATTATTTTGTGAGACAAAGTGAACACAGTGGAATGGCAAAGGATATATTACATTTTCTTCATAGTTTAAGTACGACATTGTAACAGTTTCAGAACCTGATCCATATTCAGAAATATAATCATCATCATCCAAAGGTAAATGCTTTTGCTCTTTAAAGGATTCCTTATAAAAATCTTCCTGTTTTGCTGTTATAAATTGAACCTAAGAGCCACAAAAAGAAAAATGTTTGTATTTATAACATATTATGTATTAACACAAATATGTATTTTTATACATATTCATTTAGGGAGTTGAAAATTTACTATGAAATAATAGAGAAACTATAAATATATTACAAAAAACTTATACTGACTAAATAATATTGATGTTGAACAACATATATTTTAATATATTACTCAATAATTTTCTCCTATTCATTTAATAGCAAGATAAGTTTCAAAAAATATTTTTCTTTGCAACACTTGCACAGAATTCATTTTCTTATTATGGTTGCATTTTCATGCATAAATCTAAATTTGATAAATTCAAACTGTAATTAAATAAATTAATGTCATATTAAAAGCTATTTTCTTTCTTGGAAATACTTTCTACTTTATGCATTGTCATTAATTACTTGAATAATATTGATGTTGAAAATGCAACATTCAGCAATTGTTTGTGAAGATTTCATAAAGGGATATAATGCTGCTGTTGTAGTGTGCCAGCTAGGCTGGCATTATGGGATGCGCTGCCCCACTTTTCCAACTGAACTATATTTAGCTGTGGAGTCCAACTTCCTCAGTACACACATGTCATAGGTACCCATTTATAGGGTAGGCAACCATTCACAACTAATTTATACAAGGAAAGGACATATATAACACTTTTGTAAATATATACATCCTACATTTTAGAAATTTTCTTTTCTAATATTAATTTCATCAAATATTAAAATAGATTAATATACAGTGTAAAAAAATTAGCTTATTGCATACATGTTTCTTTTTTTTACCTGATTATGATATTCAAATCCACCATTTATAGCTTCTTTGGTACCACAATCATGCCATTTTGCTTCAAATATAAAATGAGTTTCATTTTGTCTTATTTTGCAGTTTTCATCAGCCAATGAAATGAATAATAATTTGTCATTAGGTGAAAGAGTGGCAGCCAATGATTTCTTTGTTTCTTCAATAGGAAACTCAAGGGTAAACTTTTCCATTGAGCATTTAAGAGACATCTTTTTGGTTAGTACATGATCCCAAGAAAATGGTGGCAAGGCTATGAAAAAATTCAAGAGTTAAACACTTTATTTATACTAAAATATGAAATATGCATATTATTAACAATGCAAAGTCATAATTAAAATGAACTTTATAAAATTAACTCTTTAAAATTCTAAACCAGTGAAATATATAAATATTCAACTGCCTTGTTCCATCAGATTAGTACATTTATTTTTGACATTTGAAATAATAACATCTGCAATTAATTAATGAGTGAAATTGATTTAGAGAACTTTTTGCAAAAGTTTTATAAATTTTTCACTCTTAATAAATGATCTATAAATATAAAAGCTTCTAATTATACACCAGAAATATAAGAAATATTATAAGTAAGAAATATTTAATAACTTCAGCAATATTTTATGAATTTTAACAATAGAAAATCTGTGCATAAATGATCAGAGATAAATAATATAATATAGATAAATATATAATATGAATTTACAATACTTTTAAGATGAAGATCAAATTATTGTGTATATTTATTGATAACATATTTTTATATATTTAATTATCCTACTTTAACTATATCATACATTTTCCTTATATTATTTGTTTTATCATTGTATATTTTTATCCCTCGTGTATATTATTTAAGTAAATAAGAGTTTAGGATAAAGCTCTTAATGTAATAATTATGTGTAATAATAAAATATAAACATATTTAAATAAAATATTTTTTATGAACAAAATTAACATTACAAAACAGATGTATGCCAAGAAAAGTTATTTGTGACAAATGACTGAAATGTTTTTTTGTAGATATTGATTTCAAGAAAATGTTTTTGAGATATAACTTCAAAAATATCTCAGAATGTCGACTAAGATCTCAACACTGCTCTATTATATAGTTGTAATGCATTGCAATTATATGCATACATAAATACATGCATAACTCCTTTTGAAAAGGAATGACTTAAAGTTAATTGCCTTCTACAACCAAAATTGAGAAAAAACTAATTAATAACCATATTTTACATTTTGCTTGGTAAAAAAAATTATATTAAATTTCTTGCTTTTAAAAAATTGTAGTTTACTTTCTTAAAAAAAGAAAAGAAATTGTTTTATAAGTTAAAAGTACATATACAGGACTGAAAAGTAATGTGTTTAACTTAAATACTAACTTTGTATACAACAATCAACTAACTTTACAATTATAATTAGCAGTGAAGTTCTTCCCTGACAAGCAAAGATTAAAACAAAGTGCTGATTTTTCCATTACACATACTTATTTCTTAGTGATTCCTTTTAATATGCAAAAATTATCAAATATTTTTACTGAGCAAGCAAAACAATTACCTTTAGACACAATAATATTCTTCCCAATAGAATTATTTTTCTCCATAGGAAATGAAGCAATGGAACCCAATGAAGTTGATAAATTAGTTAATGAATCAAGGAAGGATTTATTTTGGTTGAATAAGCTTTCATCAAAATATTCTAAATGAATGTAAGACAAAATATTTAATAGCAAGTGAGGATAGTTAAATATATATATAAATTGACAAAACAATGTGAATTTTTTAATTTAATAAACATAAAAAAATCCTTAGATTTATTATTGGGACAAAACATTTTTGGAATATTTCTTTAAAAAGATAAAACAAGAATTCTTTCTTGAAAAAGTTCCTGTAATTTTGCTTTAGATTAAACTAGATAACTATGTTAATTTACATTAATCTAAAATAAGTTTTTGTTTCTTTTAATACATTTTCTTTGTTTATTTCCTTTAATGTTTATAATGATTTTCTTTATAAGTTAAAAAATATTTCATAGGAACATCTAAACAGTAATTTAATTATACTGCAATAAAAATTATATTATCAATTATTTCATAATTATAAAATTATGAAAATACTTAGACATGTCATAAAATATATACTAAAAAAATGTAGGAAATGTTATTGAATCAAAGTCCTTTTAATAATAGATATTCTGTTTGGTTTCTGGAATTTAATAAATCAAGAAAAATACAATGCAGTAACGTTTACTAAAGTTTATTTATATTATTCCACAAATTTATTTTTATTACCTTAATTATAGTAAGTAAAATGCTGTTGAATAATATAAATAGAATACAGTTTACATACATTTGAAAAAATTCGTTTATTCACATAGGTGGGCATATTTGATAATTCTTCCTATAATGCAATATTTCTTCTTAAAAAGTGTTCATAGAATTAATAAATATCCAAATAAGGAATTTCTATATTTTATTCAATATAAATAAATTTTGTAATATAAAATAATTACCTCAGCAAAATCAGTCATATTATTAGTATTTTGACTTTTATAAATTTGAAGCTTTTAAGAATTTCATCTTTATACTTCTCCCTGATTAGATCTCAATATTTATTATTTTAAGAAATGGAGGCTTCTCACTTAGAAATGGTACAATCAGAGAATTAAAAAAACATTGTTAATCCTTACTCATTAATTGAAATTAACAATTTTAATATATTACTTAATAAATTGTAATGTATTTTTATGGCAATTTACAACTAGAGGTATATTACAAAATAAAAAATCAACATTATAGGTACTATACTCCAATAATATAAATGTGAGGATTTATAATTCCAATTAAAAATATTGTAAAATAAAGAGTACTATAAATCAAACAAAACTATGATCAATGGTTTTAAATAAATTGACATATAATATGTCAAAAATATATAAAGACAAGGAGATGACAATAAATGTGTCATATTCAAGTTTGCAATATTATACACCTTTACTTTATGAATTATAAATTGAACAGAAAGCAGAATTCATTACAGATTGTAAATCAATTAAAGTTCAATTATAAACAATTTCACATTATAGACACTATACTGTAACATAAATATAAAAAAATCAAAATAATATTATAATTCAAAATAAAAATACAAAAGAGAAAAGTAAATGTAAGTAATATAAAATAAAACAAAATTACAACCAATAATTTTAAATAAATAGATATATAATATCACAAAATCTATAAAGACAAGAGAATGATGATAAAACTGTCACACAAATCTGCAATGTTAAATAATTTTATGTTATAAATTATAATTTATATGGATAGAGAGAGGAATATCCACCAGAATTGCAAAAGATAATTTTTTTATTATATCATAAGCATACTTTTTTCACAAATCTTTAAAATGCACCACAATATAAAATATACAAAATAAACAACTTTATAATTTTTTTTAGATATAATATGATAAAAAAATTTTTAAAAAATCTTATACAATTTTTTTAAAATTACAATTTGCCAGACATTAATTCATATTTTGATTTGTTTTACACAGATCAGGGGTGTTTGTGGGACCCCAAAAAATCCCCTGAAACTTTTACGGACTTACTACCAACACTTTGGAGTTTCGAGTTGGGGGGCGAGAGATTTGAAAAATTACAATTGTGAAGTAATGAATGACCTAATTATAAAAATTCAATGAATTACTTTTTTTGCAAAATTAATAACCATAAATTTTCAAACATATAAACTACTACATTTTATGTAAATATTTTAAATTACCTTAATTAATTCTTAAAAGTTTTCACCACACACACTGATCTTGTATTTTCTGCTTTCAAAGCAAACAAAATTACCCAGATCAAAATAATTAATTTATTATTCCTACTTCCTTTTGAACGACGATCCCCGGAATATCCAGGAATCGAAGTTCAAAATCCCTGGAGCACAAACACCCCTGACAGATGTTATGAATGCAGGAATACGACACAACAAAACTAGCATTTTCGATTGCATTGAAGTAGAAAATTCATTTCAAAGCAGATTGTATCACTCAAAAAGAAAATTTTAGAAAATAGATTAATTCAAGGGTAAAACATATCTAAATGTAACTAACAAAATACTAGTATATTCATGTAATTATATTTTTTATATAATTAAGATGGCTCCATTCTAAAGTCCTACTACTTTTTCATGATAACAGAACATATTTTTTAAAACAGAGCATTTTTAAATGAAATATCAATAAATTTTTATTTATTAATAATGAATTAATCATTATTTTTTCCAAAAACCAAAATTTATAATGAAATGTCCAAAATAAGGGTGATATTAATACTTATTTAAAATTAGTTATTTTATGATATGCTAAATAATGAAAATACTGGATACATGTATTGATTTTCAGTACGTTACTAAATTTTTTACAAATCTGTAAAAATGTACTATTTCGTAGAACTAAAAAAATGAAAACTTACTTATTTTTCCTTTAACTATTACATCAATACGATTTGCTTTGGCTGTTTTCAAATAAATGTCAATATATCCCAATGAATTTTGTAATGTGGACAGAAGCAGTGATGAAGATGAAGGAAGAATTTTTCTTAAAATTTTTGTTGTAATAAATAAAGAATTTGTTCGAATATAAACTGGATACTCAGCCTATATTATAAAAATATCTAAAATTAACAAGAAATTCACTTCTGAAAAGAAATTTCAAAATATTTGTTATATCACCAAAATAATATTTTGTCACTTAATTTGCAAAACTTCAATATACATAATACTCAAATAATTAAAAATGTATGGTGAATTAAAATTTCTAGGAAATTAATTAATTTATAAATATAATTAGATCATATAAAGAAATAGATATAAAAAAATAGTATTATAATCCGTAAAAATATATGTAACTTTTTAAAATTAATAGCATAAAAAAGAAAATATATATATTTCACTATATATTTTAAAACTGGAATAATGGCATAGATGATCAATTAATAATTAAATTTCATTTCCATTAGAATGTTTCAATTAATCACAGTTCAAAAATTTATGGACAAAAAAAAAAACATGAACGCAAAAAAAGGAGTTAATTAAAGGTATGAAAATAAATTGGCAAAAACTGAAATTTTGCGAATTCACAAAATGATAAAGACAGTTACAAGGAATTTATTGCTGAAGTTATATTCAGTTATTAAAAATGTTAATTAAAATTAAATATTTTTCTTCCTTAAAAAATAAAAACAAGGAATAATTTATTTTTATTCCAAGCAAAAAAAAAAAAGATATATTTGCTACATGGAAAGTTAAAATATTTTAACTAATGATACTATGCATTTATAAGGTTGGTTGGTTGGTTGGTTGGGTTTTATGGCGCAAGGTCCAAAATTGGACATGCTTGCATTTATAAGGAAGTTGCATGTTAACATTGAGGAGAATGAGGAAGCAGATAGGCTTGCAAAGGAGGTGAGAGACTTTAACTTGGAAACTCTTAGCACTGTAACTTAAAGAGATGGTAATGCAATCGCTAGACACAAACTGAATGAAAAGCACATCAAAATGGAAAATCAATTATGTGTTATCAATGCAAACAGGATTATTACCAAGACTATTTCCAGATGACACCGGATCTTACAAATCATGTAGGAACTGCCCTGAGGAGGAACTCACCCAGGAACATATTTTTAATACTGCCCAGCCATCATAAGAACATTATCTACAGGCAAAAAGAGTAAATAGCGATCAATGGACCATTGCTAAAAATATCGTAAACTACAACATTGTTAAATGGGCAATCTTTGCCTTTAAACCGCAAAAAAGCCCAGGGCCTGATGGAATTATGCCCATCATGATCAAGAAGGCAGAGGAGGTTGTCATACCAGTGCTAACTAGAATTTACAGAACTAGCTTAGCACTGGGTTACATACCAAAGATATGGCAAAAGACTAGGATTGTTTTTATTCCTAAGCCTGGCAAGGACACCTATGACCAGGCCAGGTCTTACAGACCAATCAGTCTTTCTTCATTCTTTCTTAAAATTATGGAGAAGATCATTGATCGCCATATCAGTGATTACTTGGGTAGTAATAGTCCCTTGCATGCTCTTCAATTTGCCTATCAACCTGGCAAATCTACTGAAACTGCTCTACATCAGCTAGTTTCCAAGATTGAAACTACTCTGGATCAAAAAGATATTGTCTTGGCAATTTTCCTCAACATCCATGGTGCCTTTGATAACACTTCCCATCCATCCATCCTCAATGCACTTAGAGGGGCAGGGATTAATCAGACCCTGTGTACTTGGATTGAGGGCTTAATTTTGGATAGATGTAAGCAAATGAACATCTTCGGTGAATCATTTGAAAAAAAGACTACTAGAGGTTGTCCTCAAGGAGGTGTTATGTCACCATTACTTTGGAACCTAGTTGTAAATAGCCTTATAAAATATCTAAATGATAGGGGCTATTACACGCAAGGATATGCTGATGACATTGTCATCTTAATCCTTGGTAAAGATTTCGACATAACTTGTCATCTCATGCAGGATGCTCTAGGTTATGTAGGTCAATGGCGCATGGATAGGGACCTGGTCCTCAGAAATCCTACCTTGTACCTTTTACTCGCAAAAGGAAATGGAAGGGTTTTTCATACCAAAACTTTTTGATGTTGAAATCAATGTGGCTTCAGAGGTGAAGTATCTGGGCATTTATTTAGACCAAAAACTCACCTGGAATAAGCACATTGATGATAAAATTAATCGAGCAAAGAAAAGCATTATGATTTGCAGGTGAATGCTTGGTAAAAACTGGGGTCTACATCCAAAACTGATGTTGTAGATGTACACAGCTATTGTCAGGCGCATTCTCACATATGCCTGTGTGATCTGGTGGCATAAGATGGAACAGAAGTCTGTAACTGGTAGACTAGGAGGTCTACAAAGACTGGCCTGTCTCTGCATCACAGGAGAAATGTCCACCGCACCAACCAGAGCAATGGAAGTTATGTCGGATCTGACTCCCTTAGACATCTTCATCTGCAGCACTGCCAGAATGACTGCATACAGAATGAATCTACAAAACCAATGGTATGACCAACCTGTTGCCAAAGGGCACAGGGGTATTACCGGGAAAATTCAAGATCCTACTTTCCTGATGCCCTCAGACATCATGGAAAAGTCATACATGTTTGAAAGGACATTTGAAATAGTTTTTCCAACTAGAGACGAATGGGAAAACAACATGTTCGAAACTAAAACAGGAGATCTAACCTAGTACACAGATGGATCACTGAAAAACAGCCTCTCAGGACTGGGAGTATGTGGCGTGTCACCAAGAACCAGCCTATCTGTAAGCCTTGGGCGATACGCTACGGTCTTCCAGGCAGAAGTTTTGGCCACTATCCACTGTCTGCGACTAAATATGAGGAAGGGCTACTACAGTAAGTGGATTCTCATTTTTAGTGACAGTCAAGCCGCTTTAAAAGCGCTTAATTCTTCTGAAATCAAATCTAAAATGATTTTGGAATGTAGAAACCTTCTTACAGAACTGACAACTAGAAACAAGGTGATCCTTGTATGGGTGCCAGGGCACAAATGTATCGAAGGTAATGAAAGGGCTGATGAGCTTGCTAAACAAGGACCGTCTTTTGTTTCTATTGGTGCAGAACCTTTTTGTGGGATCAATTTGAAGACCGCAAAAACCAATGTTCTTTGATGGGAAAAATGGAAGATGTATGAAGCTTGGCTCAACACTCCTGGTCAAACCCACGCTAAAAGTATGATGTGTGAATCATCAGCGAGGATTGCCGCTGAAATTCTAAGATGCTCTAGGCAGAAGATATATTTTATCGTAGGCTTCATAACTGGGCACTACTATTTCAGAAAACACCTCCATAAAATGGGACTGTTTCAGCAAGACCCTATCTGCAGGAAATGTCATACGCAAGAGGAAACGACCAAACATATCATTTACGAATGCGAGGCTCTTGCCCTCCCTAGATTAACTTCTTTAGGCATCATCCATACTAGAGAGTTACACCTAGACTCCATTAAAGGGTTATCAGACTTTATTAATAAAGTGGGTGACCCGAGTAACTGGAACTAGAACTAGAAAACATTGGATTTGGAGTTAATGGTACAAAATGATGATTAAAGCAGAGGTGCCAATGACATACAAACCCAACCTTAAGAAGAAGAAGATCTACAGGCTATCGACTGATTTTCCTTTCAGGGAAATCTCTCTAATGATAAAATTGTACACATTGCCAAGGCCATGATTTCGGCACATGGAATGATTTGACTTGATTTCAAATCGACACGACACCAAACCAAAAGGAAGTTCTGTATATAACAATCTGAATTTAGTTTAAGGAGATTATAATAGGAACTTTCCCAAAAAAATATTATCAAAAGATCATAATTATTGATAACTAAAAGCAAATTGTTCTTGAATTCAAAAGAATTAATAATGTTACTTAAAAATAATTTACATAATATAAATACTTAAAATAAATTTATACAATTTTAAATATACTTTAATTATTTTTTAATAGGAAGATATCGTTATCACAATATTTTCAAAAATAATTCATTTCTGATTAAAATAATAATTACATTTTAAAGTAAGATAAATAACTATTTGTCTAATCAAAAGTCATGATTGTAAAACCAAACCTACACAAAGAATGTTTTAAGAAATCTGAAATGGAAATAAACTGAGGCCATTTAAATAAAATACTCTTGCAAAAAAATAGGAAAATCTTATAATACAAAAAATATCAAAATGATAAATATAATCTTATTTTACTCTTCAAATATATAAATAAAGTTTCTTTATATGTTTTTGTTCTAATTTTAGTTAATTTTTGTCAAAGAAAGAATTGGCAACATCTACAAAAACAAAAAAAAAGGAAATTAACATTAAACTATAAAAAAACAATATTGAGAAATAAAATTGTTACATTAAATAAACTTAATGGTCATAATATATTTTTTTTTCATTTACATGCACAAATTGCTATAAATTAAAGATGTTTAGTGTTGTAAAATGTTTATGATTATATTCATTTCAAAAGTCATAGTAGCATACAATACAAAAATAGTAATATATTCAAAATCTAATGAAATTAAATTACAGTAACAATTGCAAGAACAGCAAATTAAATAGAAATATTAAATTTTATGAATTAAATATATTTTTTGATTTTATCTTTTAATAAGAGGAAAGTAATACCTGCTTTTTATAATATTTGATCTCTGAATTTATCTAACATAACAAAGTTAAAAATACCCTCATAAAAATAGATGTAATACAACAAAGACACATAAATAATATATTAATATACACAGATCAGATCCTTTACTGAAAATAAAGTACACAATATAGTCATAAACAGTTATAAATTATACAGGGTAGCGCGCGGCAGACGGATGGATTTGAAAAGGCCATTGCTCGCTTCCTATCAGTTGGCGCTGCTCGAAGAAGGTGTGGTTCGAAAGAGAGAGATCGGAAATTTGTCTCCATATCAAAGTCAGTTCACGAGATGAAATGGTCTGTAGCGCAGCGTGTGTTTTGCGTGGAAGCATATTTTTCAAACGGCCGTTCGATTGTCCACGTGCAGCGCGCTTTCCGTTCGGAAGCACATTTTCACCTCAGCGGTTGTGTAAGTAAAGAGAACATGCGCTACTGGAGTGGGACAAACCCTATGGAGCTCCACCAGAGGCCCCTACACTCTGACAGAGTCACAGTTTGGTGTGCTTTGTCGAGGGTGGGGATCATCGGACCCTACTTTTTTGAAGAAAATGATCGAGCGGCAACTGTGACTTCTGTACGTTATCTCAATATGATCCAGACATTTTTCTTGCCTGAACTGGAGCAGATGAACCTGGATGACATCTGGTTTCAGCAGGATGGGGCCACGGCCCATACGGCAAGAATTTGTATGGATGTTTTGCGTGACCGATTCCCTGGGCGCCTCATCTCCAAGCGAGGCAATTTGCACTGGCCAACGCGGTCTCCAGATTTTGCCCTCTGTGATTTTTTCTTGTGGGGCTACCTAAAATCCCTCATCTACAACGACCGTCCTAGGAACCTGGAAGTCCTTAAAGGCAACATTCAGGCCAGCATCCAACAGATTCCTGTAGAAATGCTGGAAAGAGTCCATGAAAATTTCAGGAAAAGGCTTAGGCAATGTGTGGAGTGTGAGGGCCGCCATTTGGGCGACATTTTATTCAAAATTGTCTAAACTCTAATTTCCCTTGTCAGTGTATAAGAAAAAAATTAAAAATATTGTTGTTCTTTAATATTTTGTGTTTTATTGACTTTTGTTATTCATCCGTCTGCCGTGCGCCACCCTGTACTTTTCATGTCTTAGATAATTTAAAAATAGCATGGAACCTGTAACAGCTGTTTTAATTTATAATCATATAATGAGTATAATTATATAACAAATCAGTTTGTATTTTAAAGCTATTATTTTAAAGATTACAATTTGCAAAATTCAAATGTAAATTTTTTTTCAAAATCAATCTTATTTTAAAGTAATTATATATTGCTGCAATTACAATTTCTAATCAAATAGAAAAGTCTATAGCTATTTATACAATGTTGCAAATAACTGTGAGAAGAACATAGCAGATATGTTTTGATAAAGTTTATATTGTTTAGGTAATTAGTGAAAATCAAATATATATATTATTCATTTTTTTTCAAAATCAAGTTTTTCAATTTTAATCCTCAGTTTTTACGATTTGTGTTAATACAATTTTCTACATTAGTGTATAGTGCTATAATATATATTAATATCATATTTTAAATTAGTTCTTCTAAAAATAGTTAATTATAAATTGCTAATCTTATTTTATAAAGCTTCTAGTTTATTCATGACATGATTTTGTTTAATTTATTTTTTGACAGCTTCATCAGGATTCAGAAGAGTAACATAACAAGGAAAATTAAAAACAGACATTTTTGATTTTAAAAACAAGTTACAATATTAAGGAGGACAAAGAACATAAAATTTATGAATGATGTATGTACAAGAATATATATATATATTCCTGTCTTTCCTATAGTTCTCATTAAGTTAATCAAACTTGTTGGTTAAGTTGAAGGCTAAAGTTCTTTTAAGTTAAGTTGTAGCACCATCATTTGAGCTCATGAAATATTTCAGTACAGATTTGAATCTAAAAGCAAGATCTTGAATTTGAAGTCATTGTATATATTTTTAACTTTGAATGATTTTTACTTGTTTATTTTTGATTGAAAATATTAAACACATTTTAAAATCTTTATTATACAATAATAAGTGATTATTAATCCTTTTATTAATTTCTATATTACGAAACATTATATTTTTTAATTTTTTAAATCATATGTGTGTTTGGTTTGTTCGTCGCTCAATGGTCATTTTTTGCAAACGAGGGCTAATTAGACCGAAATCATATGGGGGTGAGAGTGAAGATTAATATTGCCTGTTGATTTTGGTTAGAATCGTGTATGAAAGTCACAAAATAGAATGGGACATTAAAGATAGTATATAATTTTATTTTTATACACAAATGCAAAGGACATTGAGACATTTGTCATATCGCTTGATAAACTTTACAAAAAGACCTCCAGGAAAAACTCAAGGCTTTGAATATGAACAAAAAACGATACAGCAGATGAATGTGCAAGACACCAATACAATTTTGGGTACAGGTTGATCAACATCAAGTAGATTGCATTGTTACAGTGCCTGTGCAATGTGGAGACAAGCCTCTCAGTCTGGTTTCAGAAGAGATGGAGAGAATGTACATTTTGAATTTTTTCAAAGAAAAAAGTTAGAGTGAATATCTGTAATAGTCACATGGAATATCAGCAGCAGAAATTCAAAACCCCCTTGTAAAAGATTATGGGTCAGATATGATGTTGAAGCAAATTCAGTGATAGGCTACAGCAAGTTTAAGACACACCAAGACATGGATGGATGCCCATTGCCACTACAGATGCAAATATCAAAAAGATAGATGACAGGATTTAACTGGATAGGCACATAACCCCCACACCTCACCTTGTGTCAATGACCTTTTGTTTTGGATTAATTATAGGGGATGAAACATTGGTCCATGTCCAAATCGAAGGCCATTCCATTTCCAAATCGAAGGCTGCATCAATAAAGTTTAAAAATCTGTCATCATCTTTCAGAAGGAAGTTCAAAATAATTCCTTTTGCAGTTAAAGTGTTCTTCACAGTTTTTTGGGATGCCCAAAGAGTTTTATTGCTGAATTTTTTTTCATAGATTCGAACCATCAATACTATGTGGTACTGTGACATTCAGTCAAAATTAAAAGAAGCAATTCAAAAAAGTGGCCAGACCTTTTCAGATCTGGTGTTCTGATGTTGGATGATGATACTAGACTACACTTGGAAATGCAAAACCATATTAGAACTCGTGTGTGTGGTTAGGAGCACTTACACCATACAGTCCTATCTTGTACCAAGTGACTTCCATCTGTTTTTAGTTTTGAAGAAGAATCTCAGTAGAAGGTGGTTTGGAAGCCATGCTGAAATCAAACAAGCCATTAAGCACTTCTTCTGTATATAAAACTCTTAGTTTTTTGCAGGGGGGAGCTTTTTGTAGCTTATCAAGCAAGATGACAAGTGTCCTAATGTCCTTGGTACTTATTTGGAAAATTAAAGTTGTGTCTATCTTTAATGTCTAATTTTATTTTTTGATTTTCATAAACAACTCTGAACTCAGTTAAGAAGGGAAACTTATTTTCAAACTTCAGCTCATAATGTACATAAAAAATTTTTATTTTTATATTTAACTTATAAATATACTTTTATATACTCACAACAATCAAAAGAGAACCCTGAATGCCAGTAGATTTTACAATCCACTCAATTGGTACATGAGATTTTAAAACTAATATAATATTTTGCTGCACCAATGTTTTCCAAGCAGAATCTGGGTTTGTATGTTGCTGTAAATGAACAACTGTATCACTATCAGGTACTTTTGAATCCAATTCAATGACATACATGACTTGACTGCTGAAAAAATTTAAATTTCATGAGAAAGTGAAATATTATATCTACATTTAAATATAAACAGGAAGTTACAATAAGTTTGATGAAATACTTCAAATATATTTTAAAAGCAGAAACAACTATAATAGAAAAGGAAATCATGTTATTACATTTTAAAAATAGAAAGTATATCATTTTGTGATTAAAGAATTTTTTTAAATATGCATTTTTAGAAATTTTAAATGCTTCACTGAATACACAAGTTTGATTTTCACTCGTTTAAAATTATGTTTAATGTCATTCCTAAAACATGCTAGTAACTCCTTTTCTTATAAAATCTAAATATAATTTTTTTCTTCTTTTTATCAATTATTTTTAAAGTACCATTTTTAATGATAATTTCTAATTTTGTATTGACACAATTAAAATTTTATTTTTAAAAATTTTTTCAAAACATCATTAAACATTACTTTTTAAAAGTTACTATTTTTTATATATAAAAATTAGCAAAGGTATTTTTAATAAAAGAATTTGTTTATTTACATATAATAAATTAATCTTTAATTTGAAAAACCAATTTTTTTTTCTTTGTACCACAATATATCAAAATGACTTAAAAAATGCAAATTCAGTAAAGAAAATAATAATAAATTATAATAATTTTTTCAATGCGAACAAGAATTCCTTTGATTTAACCAAGTTTGATAAGAACTGGCAACTGGTAGTAATGCTTCAATTTTCCAAATGAAATCTTCCAATTTTTTTCCAAATGAAATCATAATCTGTTGAAATCAATTGAAATTGACAATCAATAAAAATTCTGAGATTGTTTATCTAATTCACATTCATTGGGGACTATCTTCTAACTTCAGCATTAATTTTATTTGCCACAGAATTATAAATAATTATTATTTTAAAGTTTCTTTGATAAAATTCAAATTTGCAGTGTTTTGATAATAGAATCTTTGTTTCTTGCTCAGTGATCATCTTTTTGCACATAAGGGCTAGTAACACAGAAACCTACTGTTTAAAGTGATTTCCAAAATAACTACCAGCATACACGACTAAGAAGTGAATGAAAACATAAGTTTGATTTGTCACTCAATGGTATTTTTTATACACAAGAGTTAATTAAGATAAGAATAAGAAGACCTGGACTAATAATTTAAAGTGGATTATTAATTACTACAAATATCCCAGTCCAAGATGGTATTCGAACACATAAAGTATTGAAATGAAAGTCACAATGATTATCATACAGCTGTCAGGTTAGCGAATCCAAACTGAGATCCATTAAGTGGCAATAGTCATTAAGCTCTCTTTGAAGAATGGAAAGTTAAATCAATAATGTCTTTAGTAAAAATAAGTTTATCACTCTGTGGTAACTTTTTTATGGACAAGAGGTAATTTGGCAAGGACAACTCAAACTGAATTCCAAAGTCTGACAAAGTTTATTTAAGAGGCCTGTTTTGCTACAAAATATGGTTTAGAAACTGTGCAAGTAGATATTTTAATCACACCATATTACAGTTGAACAAATAAAGAATATAATAAAATATAATAAGAATATCAATATAAAGGAACAACAATTTTTTAAAATAAAAACACTGAATTTGACAATGCATTAAATAAATGAGACTACACAAGATATTTTTATATTATAAATTAATCATAAAATACTAGTATTTAAACAAATGTGAGGAAGTTGAATTCTTTTTTAACAGATCAGATTTGCTCACATTTGTTGATTTGCAAGATGTACCAGAACATTTTGCTTTTGAAACAAATCATGTTTGAATGAAAAATTAGATTTTATTTCAAATAAATTATTTTTAAAAAATCCCCATTTTATGTTTCCAAAACCTTTCCTATTTTCTTAATTTTCCATCGATTTACAAATCAAAAATAAAACAGTTAAGTTTTTGCTTAACTAATTATTTTAGTGGTTAAAATATAGAAGCTAATGTACTTAATATTAAATAACATAAAAATTATATTGCAGAAGAAATATTTATTTTCAATTAACAAAATAAATAAAAACATTAGATGCTTAGTTAGAGAAAACAAATTTAAAAAAGAAAAAAATTTGCACATTGCAATGCCTGCTTGTTTAAGTACAAAAAATTTATCTTGTAATATTTCATTTTTTTCTTTTAAAAACACAATAGACATTGCAGTAAAAATGTAAACAATCTTAATAAAAATAATTCTAAAGAATTTAAGTATATATTTTTAAATGTATATAATTTTTCCTCAGATATTATCATATGAAATTAAAAAAATGGTGCTTAAAATTTGAAAAAAATTTACAATTTTAAAATAATTGTAATAAAAAACTATAGAAAATATTTATCTTTGCTATAAATATGCAATGGTACCTTAATACTAATAACAAATCTTTAATATAAAATAAGTGCCCCAAATAACACAAGATAATCGAAAGAAAATTAAGATAATTTTTGCAGTAATGTAAAAAAATTTTATTTTTGTAATATTAGTTTAAATAATACTTTACAACAATCCTTAAATAACATTAGTTAGAGCAGAACACATTGAAAATAGAATTGCTACTGTAAGAAGATACTGTATTTTCCTGTATATAATCCACAGATTATTTGTTAAATAAATTTCAAATTTGTTGTGCATATTATGCGACACTGCAGATAATCTGATAAAAACCATTCTCCATCAGAAACTCTTACAATAAAGTTTTGAAAGAAATGTTATTTATATTTTGGAAATAAAATACAGATGGTACCAAAACTTGGCTAATTTATTTCAACTATAATCAATATTGGTTAATTATGTTTAAACAGTTACAGTTGCTATTAGCTATCAGCATTTAAATTTGAATGTAATTAAAAAAAATGGTGACAAATGTATCAATGTATGGTGAAATATAAAGTATGCACAGTACAAAAGAAAAATCCAATGTGCAGTTTGAAAAATAACCTATTTCTTTCATTTAATTACCAATAAAACAAATGTATTTTATTTTTAAAATATGTCTACCTTGTTTTAAAAATTATTGAAATTTAAAAATCAACTTTCACTAGAAACTTCTCGAAATTATCACTCTTGATGATCAATCAAAAGTAATCTGAGTTTATTGCCGTTTGTGTGTGATGCAGTTGCAAACAAATGTTTTTTCTGTGCAACTTATTATGCTGCGTATTTTCTATCTTATGTAACACCACATAATCAGCAATATATATTTTTGACTATACCCCAGAGAAATTGTTGTGGATTACATACCACTGTGGATTATCCAGCACTTTTTTCTGTTACTCAAAAAGAGTACTTGTGGATAATATGCCTCTGTGGATTATATACAGGAAAATTTGGTAATTTTTATATTTTAAGTACATTTTAATATCTTTGAAAAGAGAATACTTAATGAGCTCTTTCATAAAACAAATACTTGTATAATATAAAGAAAAAATTGCAAAAAACAAACCATTGAGAATATTGACTGCTGTTTAGCTCACTACCTAAGTACAAGGCACAATGATTGTCTATGCTAACCATAAAAAATTATCTATGTTAACTATGGCAGCAATAACTTGCACAGTTAAGTCACATAATTCAAATTAGAAATCAATAATAAAATGGCTGTTGGAATAAAACCTTATAGACTAGTAAAAATAGAGATCCAGATTCAATCCTAATAGACAAACAGCACCACTCTTGTAACACTAGAATATAACATACAATTAATGAAGTCTTCTGAAAAGATAATAATACTTGATGGGTATTATTTATCGATTGTGTTCTGACATAGTGTCAAAGATATCATTTTAAAGTTTACCATATACCAAGCATGATTTAAAATCAATGACATGTTTACCATTTTATATTTAAGCAGGCATATTAAGCTTGTAAACACTTCTCTAAATATGGCAAAAAATTAATGTTTAATAGTAATTTAATTAGGATCAAATAGTAAAAATTATTTGTGTTAACATTTCATTGAAAAAATGATTCACCAACTTGACTAATAGCACAAAATATAATTTTGTAATAAAATTGTAATAAAAATAAATACTATGAAAATTGTAAGCTGTGGAACTTCCTTCATTTTTATGCTGGTTATTTTTACACTTTTAGAATTTATAAAATCAATGGATTTCAGGCAACAGAAATAGTAATTGGTAAAAAATAAAAGAGACAGAATAAATAATAATAAAGAATAAAAAATATTTCATTAATATTGCAGAGTTAACAACTTACTTTTTACCAATAGCAGAATCAGCAGAACATCCTACAGCAGGTTGCACCTGAATAAAACTAGCTTTCACATTAGCAGACAATATTTTACTGTTGAAATTACAATCATGGCCTGTAACAGGTGAACCTATTTTTGAAACAAAAACATAATTTAATAATAGAACATTTATTACACAATAATCTTTATGAATAATTGGACAGTGATCACCTTGTTTACATTTGCAGCAACTTTTGTACAGTTGTGAATAATTAGTAACTTCTTTCAACTACATAATAATTCATCAGATTTAAGTGAAATAAAAGTAGCAAAACATTCATCAAATTAAGCTCAAACAATTTAGTTTAATTTAAAATTTTATTTATTTAAACTTTGGATCTATTCATAACGCAGAGAAATTTTGAATGCTAAATTTCTGATGATAAATTGAATCTTAAAAAATGTTTTACTAAGCTATTTATACCACTGATTTCCAATTAAGTATACATTTTAGAAGTATTAATTACTTTAATTAAGGATATTTTTTAAAAAATAAATGTTAGTTTATATTTTGATTAAAAAAAGGATAAAAAATTAATTTTCATAAAAGAAGTAAAGACTTCAGTGAATCTGTAAAAAATTCAATATCGATTCAAAATTAATAGCGGAACTACATTAATAAAAAACTAAAAATAAATCAATACATTAATCATATGATAAAATTAAATAAAATCAGAGTTAAATTTCCTATAGAATACTAAGCAATAAATTTATATAAAAAGTTTATAATATGACTAATAGTTTGTATTACGAACATTTCTGCATACCATTTTGTATCAATGAAGTATATAAAGATTTGTTTTTATTTAATTAACCATGAACAAATAATATAATATTTAAATGTTATAATTACTGTCAATTATAACATCTGATGTTAGCACTTACAGAAAATTTTTATGCTCTTCCTAAAAAACACTATCATTAAGCTTTTAGCAAAATGGTTCCATTAAATTTTACTAAAATATACATGTTATATTTTAATAAAATAAATATAAAAGTTTCACTTACATAATAGCATTTTCTTTTTATTACCAAATACTTTAATGAGATATATTTATATATTATACACAAATATTTATGTACACCTTAAAAATAAAATGTAAAATACAAATTAATTTATTCATATAAAAAATTTAAAATTTAAACATAATATGAAATTATAAATGTACGAAAAATTTAATATAAATCAAATAGGTTACATAGATATGATGAAATTTAAAGGAAATAGAATTATAGTAAGCTTTTAAATAAATACTAGTATAAATAATTTTATTTATCAACTATAAGTGCATATTTTTTACTAGGCTGAAGTATATATACAAAAAACTAAAATATATATTATTTTTGATATCTATATTATAAAATTAGTTTGATAAAATTGAAACATTTTTTTTTCATTAGTTAACATGATTGTGCTACGTAAAATAATTTTGTTGAATTAAAAAAAAATTTCATCAGTTAAATATGATTACCCAAGTTATTCTTTCTCTTAGATTGCATTTGCATATTTGGAAGAGGGGAGAGAAAAGAATGCCTTGTGTTAAATACTTGATTTAATACAAAGGAGAGAATAAGGAGAATTCACTTTTCCACAGAAAGCTTTTAACTCTTCACATGTATTTAGAAAGAATTCTTTTTATTTGGAAGAGGAGGATATTAAAACCTGCTTAAGAGTTTTTAAGATTAATAGCACTTTTGCTGATAAGAATAAAAAGGATAAACAATAACCTCATTATTGACCTTAAATTTCTTGTCTCTATGATCTCAATAAATTCTTTGTTATCAAAATATGTCTCATATTAAATTAATTAACAAATGGTTAAATATTTCCAAGGGTGAGGTTAGGGAGAAAGTAATAATTTAAGAAATGAAACATTTTCAATTTAAAAATAGGAAAATTTTTATAAATTTGAAAATGCTTCCTCACTTCTTTGACATGTGTTTTAAATAAGAGATCATCTTTATTCTCAAATAATGCAATATTCCTATGTACCATTTATGCACTTTTAATTAATAAATAAGTTAAAGTCCATTAAGTTTTTATTGGTAGAAAATTATTTATTTGAATGCATTAGCTTGATATATAATAATTAGCTACATATTCTTAGCCAAATATTACTTAATTAAATTACTGAGTGCTCATATTAGGTAGAACTTAAAAAACTGAATCAATTACAAAGGATAAACTAAAAATCAAGTTGTAAAAAAAAAAGTTGTACAAATTTTTATGATTTTTAGGATTTGATTTTTAATAGGTACAATCTAGTTTTGAGCAGAATTTAAGCAACAAGTTAGTAATATTTTAAAAAAATAGCTGCTCACTAAAATTATAAAACAGTTTTAATAAAATTGTAGATAATCATTTTCACAGTCAATAAATTAAATAAATTAAATATTTTTGCAAATAATATACAGTTAATTTATTATTTTTTTAATTTATGTGTAAATATTTTTATTTTATTCAGTAATCAACATATAATCCCACAAGTCCTATATTTTTCAAGGAAATTAATATAGAAAAAGTAATTATCAAACATCAAATTTAAAATTACTGACCTTGTGGACACTTAAATATGCATGAAACTGATTCTTTTGAGGTCATGTTTACACCAGAAGAAAAAAAAAATCATCTGGGTCTAAATCTGAAGTGCATGGTTAATATGGTCTTTTTTCTTTTAAAGAAATTTAAGACATTTCAAATAAAGATCCATAACATTTTTAAAAGATGAAGTATTGAATGTGGTATCAAAAAAAGGAGACTGATCTGCCAAGAAATTCTGTGATTACTATTTTCATTTTTGCTAACTTTTTCAATCAACCCAGTATTTTACCATTTATTCATGTGATTACATTGGAAATTAATCACAATTCACTCCAATGACAATTTTATATAAAAATATCAAAATTAATGCCAAAAAATTTAATATAATCATGCTACACTGATGAATTTTTCTTTCACAAGGAAAACTGGAAACAGATTGGCTTCAGTTTAGCTTTAAATTTTTCATACAGAATCATATAATTGAATGATAATATTATCATTCAATTAATACACATATAAAATATTTTTCAAGTTAATTATAAATCAGAATAAGAATAAAACATTAAATTAAAAAGAATACAAAATAGATTATAATTTTTTGACCCATTAACATGCATACATACTATATATATATATATATATATATATATATATATATATATATATATATATATATATATATATATATATATATATATAATGCATTACACACACACAAGTTAATAAGTAATTTAAACTTATGATTTCAAACTTGATATACGAATTTTACATATATCTTACCGGTGCCAAGAAAAAGTGTGATCTCATTAGCAAGTGGTATTAATGAATATGAAGTAACAGCACCATAATGATTTTTTATCCACGAAGGTAAGCGCTTCGTGGAAGGAAATTTTCGACGAGAAATTGTAGATACAACACTAGGAACTACAAAGGATGGCTTATTAACCTGCAAAAAAATTTTTTTAATTAATATTCACAATAAAAATAAAAACATTGCTGTAGGTGTAATAAGAGGAACATTATTTTTATAATATTTACAATATGTTTTGCCAATTATATTCATACAAATAAAACATTCAATATTCATACAATTATTTGGAGTATTTTAACAGTACAAATAAAACTTAAATCTTAATAACAGATGATATGCAATGCAGAAAATGTATTATATGAACCAAAAGTACACATTAGGAACCTAAAAAAATTGAATGAAATATGTTTAATGGTTATGAATAATAAATAACAACTATTTCATGCACATAATTTCTTTTGATAAATAAATCAAGCATGAGAAACTACCTATTTCTTTACTGCATTACAATTGGCCAAACATGTATTATGTCGTTTTACCTGTCTTGATTCATTTCAAGATGAACTAAGCATGTAAAATACATTGGTAAATACATAAATACTGGTAATGTTTTGTATCAATAAAAAGGAGGTAGTTTTGATGTCATTTGATTGTGACTTAAAGTTATGTTTCAGTAAAACTATAAATGTGATAAGTCTTGGTTAATTTTTCAGGGATACTAAATGAATACCCAGGTCGTATTGCCTCAGGACCTATTATATATATTAATTTATTATTTGCAATAATAAAAAAACTAGGACTGATTTCACATAAAAAAATATTTAAATTAAAAATTATGAGCATTTGAGTATTAATTTTTTTATATTGACAGGTTTATTTTCGAAAATCATAGGCTACACCACACATACTACTTTTTAATTTCATAAAAAGTTAGATTGTTAGACTATCTTAAATAGAACAATCAATATGAGAATTCCTTAAATGGTTAATTTTAATGCATTATTACTACAGAGAATGCTAATTAGAAAATGGATTTATAAAAAATAAACTCTAGTAGTTGTAAATCTGATAATGATAAAAGAAAAAATAAGGACATCTCAAATATTGAAGCTGGTTCCCTGCGTGAAGATAGCCATAATATTGCAGACAGATTAACTACTGATTCACAGATATTAGTAAAAATTGCATCCAGAATAGATAACTTAAATACTGATTATATTCTCATGTCTCTTTTTTAGTGCATTCCCATAAATACATTGACAAGAAATACCTTTCCAAATCCAAATGATAGAAGAAATTGAAGGAAAAATAGCATCTAATTTTATCAGTGACTAGATGTTATTGATATCTTTAGTTTTTTTTGTCATTCCAATTTCGTTTTGAGTAAAGAATATATTAAGCATACTTAATATATTCTTAGAATCTATGACACTTTGAATTACAATTGATTACAGATAATATTTTATATTATTATTATCTGTAATCGAATGTAATTCAAAGTGTCATAGATTCTAAAACTTTATTATAAGTTGAAGAGTTATCAGTTATAACAGCTGGACAGTTGAAGGCATAGGGTCAGCAAAAGTAGCTTTGTGAACACTTTTACTCATTAGAACAAATTTTTATTCCAAATAGTAGTCCATATGATATTTGTAATTAAAAAAACATGAATACCTACCATGAATTGAAAAGGATCATACATTTTGCAATAATATTAACATCTATCATCCAAAATGGTATTTTTCATTATCAATGAGATTACAACCTTTCTCAGATTGTAATTTATTTCAAGACAGATAATACAGGATGTCATGACAATGGATAGATCCAGGCATTACTCTAATTCATTCTTAATTAAATATATCATAGATGCTACTGCCACACTAATCATAGATGCTACTGGCTAGACATTATTCCACAAAAGCATTAAAAACAATTTGCAATAATTGACTACAACTGTTATGAGCTTAGTGGGACAGCTTTAACAAAATATTGAACCTATCAATATAATAGCAACAAAGAATCAAGAGAGAATAAATGTTCATTTCAAATATGCATTTCATTGAAATAAGCCATTAACAAAAATGAATTTTACAAATTTTTCAAAAATTTCTTTCTTGTGTTTAACACAAGATAATTCCTTTATTTGTTGTTATTGTTTCTAATACCCCATCTGGTCTGACAGTGAAGCTGTTGACTTAAATGAAGTCGGATATGGGAAGAGGACAGTTATCGTTATCCTCCTAGTCCAGTAAATTAATTTATTTACAATCTTTAATTAAATTCATTTGATTCTTTCATGGATATTTTTGATTTCAATTAGTGTTACAGAACTTTTGTTAAAATATAAAATAAACATTGAACAAAAAGAAATAGATTTGATTGATATAAAAATAGAATTAAATTTTTCTAACAAAGAAGAATCTAACTATAAATATCTTAACTAAATAAATTGACTGAAGTATCCAGTGATATTCATTGACATTTTTTTGATTATAAATTAGATAACATTAAAAAATATATAAGACATAGGCATAATTTAACGAGATGGGGGGAAAATAATCAATACTCTTAATAAACTTAAATATACAATAAATGAAAAATATTTGCTTACAATTATATGAAAATTTGTACTATTTTCAGAGAGCAGTAAGTTTATTTGCCACATAACAGCAGTAAATGAGTGGAGTACAATGATAACAGAAGACTTGAAATATTTCTCTTTTGAATGTTGCTGCACATTAACTGTAACACTTGGCAAATATTCGTTTCTTGTATCATCAGAATCTGAGCCAGAACTAATGAGGCTCAAGACATGAACTTCCTGTGAAATTATGAAAATTGGTTATAAAATTTTGAACATTAGCTAAAAAAATTACACACAACATGAAATGCAATTACTAGAAATACGTATCAGAAACAATAAGAAATGTGGCTTACATTGTTGGAGGAGTCTTCTACACTTGAATAACAACCTGTAACTTCACTTTGCTGTTCAACAACAGGTGTAACAAGATCATTAGAGAATGATTTACTAATTTTACAGTTGATACCATAAAGCTTTTCAGCACTTTCTGTTTTGGAAGATAAATTACATATTTTTATATCATATATAATAAATAAAATTGTCAATAAACTAACATAATTAATATTTTTATTCTGATATTATACATCTCCTTCAAATTCGTAAACTAGCCAATAAAATTTGTTGAACATGACAGAAAAATGAATAGTACATTATAAGGGTGGCCAAGTTCCATAACCTTTTCAGGACGGGGCGCCTCTGTTTAAGACGCGCGTTCAGGACGAAGCAGAAGCGAAAGGAATGATGTTACAGGACGGGGGTTTTCTCCGCTAAGCCTAACTTTAGAAAAAAATTCGTAAAAAATAAAGTTAAAGTCCTACCGCCATGATTTTTGGTACCATTTTATATTATCACATAATCTATCTTATAACATTAAAACTAGACTTTAATAATGTTTTTCCTTCAATTTATATGAAAATATATATATAAGAAAGTTGATTACCATGGAAAATAATTTTCGACAGTCCAATTCTTGTTTTTCCAAAATTTTAATTGACAAAACACTTCAACATATTTTCAAATTAATAAAAACTATACAAGGGCTATTTACAAGAAAAAATAACAAAATTTAAAATGAAGACTGAGTATGGAAACTCTCAAAGCACAGATAAACGCAAAGTCCGACATTGCATCTGTGTCAGAATCGCTAGAAATATCATTTTCTAACTCTTTAGCAAATGAATCATCACTTTCATCTATATCACTGAATGGTTCATTTACCATAGGGGTATATTCATCCTCTGTTAAATAACGCTTCCTCGCCATAATAATCTGGAGTCGAGAATTTTCAAAATAACAAGAAAAGTGAGCAAATAAAACCGAAAGCAGTAAAAACTGTAAAAAAAACTGACGCTAAAACCGTAAAAGACTTCCAATAGTAGCGAAAACAAAATAAAAAAGTGTTCGGAGAGCTATCAGAAGCAAGAATGCTTAAATCACGTGGAAAGTTAAAGAGCCGAGCTGTGTTTGTTTACATTGCAAATTCCTTTCCCCCCAGCCACAGCTGATAATCAAAATACCAAAAAAAGCAGGAATACGAAAAAAATGAAGGTTAGAACACTAAAACTACGTTCAGTTTAAATATAATGGACACATAGTGCCATCTAGCGATTATTAAAAATTGTTCCAGCTTAAAATGCATATATGCACCGCCCGGCCCTCACTTTCGTCCATACGAAATGCATATATACACCGCCCGGCCCACACTTTCGTCCTTACGAAATGCATATATGCACCGCCCGTCGCGAAGAGGTTAATAGTATGAGCCATTTTTCAAAATTTAAAATTTTTCATAAGCCGCAGTTAAATTTGTATTTAAAAGGTATGCAAAAATGGTATTAAGTTTTTTTTTACAGAAATTATATTCCTTGAAAATGTATAAATAAAAGTACAATATCTAGATAGATATATATTGAATTTAAATATTAAAAAATAAACATTATTTTACTTCTCTTGATAATTCTTTAAAATTTGGTAAATAATTGGTGACAACACTTCTAAGTAATTCTTTGAGATGCGGGTTATATAATACTGATCGGTGTTTGGATTTCATGAATTTTAATGTGGAATAAAATTATTCACATAATTATATTGTTTCTAATAATTTGACAAGCAACTTTTTTTTATTTCATTATACTTCGATTGTGGTAGAAATTTCCAAAATTCAGTAATCAGTGTCCACTTATATTTTACTTGTGAAGCTTTATCTTCTTACATCCCTATTAATTATAACTACCCAGATGATTTTTGGGTCACAATTACACTGGAAATGAAAAAATTCTAAATTATGTTAATCTCAAATGGATTCAGAAAAAAAAATCAAGAAACAATTTAAAATATTTTAAGTCTTGAGAAATTTTTTGGAATTCTGTTAATATTCTTACTAGTTTTTTATATACTCATTGAGTTTTCCTTGTTTAATATAGGAATACATTTTTTAAATCGAGGAAAATGACAATGTTTTATTGTTAATATACTTTTGAAAAAGTTATAATTTAGTTTGAAAACTAAATATACACTGCAAGAGGTTAGATATTATTTTATCTTTTCCCTGAAATTGTAAATTCAGTGTTTGTAAATGTTCCATGACATTAATTAAAAACATTAGTCTTGTTTCTAGATGACTCTATTCATCATCATTTAATTCTGAATAGGTTATTTCCTTTCCTCTTATAAATGCAGTTATCAGATGAAACAATTCTAGAAATTGGTTTAATAAATTGTAGCTAGATAACCATCTAACAATGCAATAAAATAATGGAAGTTCTTCACCATTTAATTCTTCAAGAAAATGTTTGAACTATCTATGATTTTTACATTGGTGCCAATGTAATTTACAATGTGTAACAATGTTTACAATTCATAACATCAGGATATTTTAAATAATTTGTAATGAGACGTTCGCAATGAATTATGCAGTGAATTTGTATGAATTGTGGAATTTGAGGATCATCTCTTAAAAGCCCAATTAAGATCAATTTTTTTACCTAGTACTGCTGGAAATTTATCAATATTGTTACTTACAAGTTCATTAATAGGCACATCAAAAGCTTTCACTGTGGAATCTAATGCATTTTTAATATCGACACATTGGGCTGACTTTTGAAGTGATACTAAATCTAATAATTCTTCTTTAACAACGAAGTTAGAAGGAACAAAACATATGAAAACAGCCAACTGTGGAAGACCTGTGATAACTATCCATTCATAAAGGGCTAAGCTGAATGAAATAGAGTTCTTCAAATCATTTTTTAAATTATATTCAAGTAATGTACTAATTGTAATTATGCGTTATTCGGTTGAAAGTTGCAAGAAGGGAATTTGCAAAACAACTTTGAGCAATGCTGCATTATTTGGATCAAAAATTATAAGCACATCTTCCAAGTTTTTTTTTAATAAACTCTCCTTTTCCCCCACAGGCTTTTTCCACGAGCAATATTCCAAGCAATAATAAAACTGGCTTCAGCCACATTATTAGCTTGATTGTAAGAATCATTAAAATTGACTGTTGCTTATTTAAATTTGATTTTAAAAAAGCAAGTTTCATCTAATCTTGATTTGGAATTTGGTAGATACTGATTAGAAATCTAAGGATGATTGGTTTAATAATGTCAATGTAAATTTATTGTTTTATAGTTTTTGACTGCAGAATTATAAATAATACATAATGATTTTCTGTTATTGTCAGTAAAAAAGAAGTTTTCCTCCCACTCATTATTAAAACTTAGAAAATACAAGTTTTGTGTTATTAAAACAATAACAACCCATGTAATATATTATGAAAGCAAGAGTGATACAAATTGTTTCCTCTAGAGCACAATGTCAACTGTCTGTTGCAATGAAAGTTTCCAAATTCAAAATCAGTCAGGGGTCAGTTGATTGCAGACCATTACACTGCTGTTTATGTTCAATCACACATTTTTTGTTGAGTCACATTATACTTAACTTGGAGAAAAATTAAATATGTTACAACATTGCACTTAGTTTATCATATTTGTTGTCAGTTATTTAAAGGATATTTTGAAATACATAACGGAATGATAATAAATTTTCAAAATATAAAATAACACAAAGATGAAAAGGAAACTTGGGTATCTTTATCGAGAATCACAAATAATTCTTCAAAGAGCTGTATGTGGCTCACTAGCTGCAGGTTGGCCATCCCTGGAATATTAATCAGTTTCTAACTAGAAAATTCTACATTGAGATTTAAAGCTTTTTTCTTTAAATAAAAAATCTACATTAAGTATTCTACATTGAGCAAATCTGCATGACTGATAACATGCAAGTATTTTTTCATTTGCAAGAAATTTTCTTACATTTCTACTGTAATAAGATGGAAAATAGATGTTAAAAAATTAATTATCAAAGATAACATTAATTTTATTGATTTTCTGAAAGCATTTTATTCTGAATAGTTCTGCGAAGATTTTGTTCAATAATATATAAAACTGTACAATATGCTGCAATTTCAAGTAATTTTTGTATTCATCAGGGATGGGTTACATTTTGATAAATGCATAAAACATGAAATTTTATATATGGATATTGCAAAGCTATTAGCAACTATTGAAAAAATTTTCATTATTCAAAACTAAAGTAAATGGTAGAATGATATGACAAATTCATTTCATCATAAATCATGGATTTAGAGATTTAAAGTGCAACCATTAAAAATTATTCAAGAATCAAATCTAGTTATTCTCTTGATTATGCAAATTATTCTAAATTCAGAAATTGATCTAAAATACTCAGAATTGAATAATTAATATACACAAAAATATCAATTAGTCATTACACATAAAATGATGATAAATATGTGCAATATATATATTTTTATAACAATTTCATAATAATAAAAAATCACTATAAAAAATTTTAAAAATGATATAACTGATAGCAAACATTTTCAGAATATTAGCCAAACACATGAACAGAAAAGGAATATTTTTCCCATACATGTTAATTTGACAAATTATCCCAATTTTGTAATAATTCAATCCTAAACAATGTTTTTTTAAAAAAAATTCTAATATTCCTGGCAAATTATCAGTTTTTTTTTTTTTTTTTTTTTTAAAAAAAAAGATTAGACACAATTTTTTTAAAGGTATTTATGAGCTATTTCCTTCCTTTAGAAGATAATCAGCATAATCACAAGTTAGAAAGAATGAAAAATGGCTTTGGAAAATCTTTTTACATCATAAATAAACTAATTCACATTAATATTTCTGAAACAAAATAATTATATAGCTATTAGTTTGACATATTAAGCAATGAAATATTTAGTTCAAAGCATATACTTAATATAAGGAAAATAAAAAAAGTAGCAAGCAAAATTTCTTAACTGTTTTTATGCTAAAGAAGGATAAAAATTTAGTTCATTATTAATTTTTCCGCAGTCTGTGATAGTCTAGTAAATTCTGATGTTAACACAAAAAGTTTTTCCATGACAGCACGATCACAAAAAGGATAAAAATCATAACATTTCAATAACTTTACATTTCTTGTGAAATATTTCTTTTTAAGAAATGTAAAATAATATCAATTTTTAAAACTTAAAAGAAATATTTCTTGACTATTATTTGAAAAATCACAATGAGTATTTTAATAATGTCAATTATAAATCTTTAACTTTCAATATAATAAAAATTAAAGTCTAAAATAATTCCTTTTAAATGACTGCATATAAACACAGCTGTTTACAATGTTACTTAAATCACATAGTTATATTATCAAATGTTTTATATATTTGTATTTATAAAATAAAGTATTTTATAATTTATCAAGGAAATTCATCCTATATCTAAATAGAAATATATTTTTCATAATTTCAAAAATGGGATTATACCTTGGACAGCAAGGCACATAACAGTTGACCAAACTAAGACTAGAAATGTGATATAATAGATTGTCATGGCTCGAAACTTAAGGACTGACCATTATCCATGTATTCCTTTTTCCAATTACACACGATTGAATCTATAAAGGCATACAATTTTATGATTAACACAATTAAAAAAATTACACAAGATATGTTAATAGAATTAAGTTATAATTAGCACTAATTATATGGTCACAAGTTTATATGCTTTACTTATTTTAACAGAGAATTAATGCTAAGGCACATCACTTATATAGTTATTTTTTTGCTTATGTTTGATTATAAAATATAGTTTAAAATCAAATTATAAAAATTTTAATGCCTATTAAATTTAAAAATACTGCTCTGTCTTTCTTCTAAAATTCATTAGTTTTTCTAGTATATATATATATATATATATATATATATATATATATATATATATATATATATATATATATATATATATATATATATACTCTCAGTAAACAGAAAATATTTTTATTTTTTATTTTTGTAGTCACTTATTACATGAAGACTACATCAGCTAGAATTTACAGTTTTAAGTTCACAACCACCATAAAAATCGTCAACATAGACATAGACATCTTCAACATAGAGAATCAAACATATGATTATTGAACAGTCTAACCACTCAGTTGTCTCTTTCATAGTTGAACAATCCTAAGCTTCAAATCCCTCTTAGCTTATAAAATTTCTAATATTGGATTTCAGAAACATTTTTGCTTGGAGGATGCTATTTTGAAATGTGATATATTTATAAATATTGCATGACAATAATTGATCAATTTACCATATGGGCAAGTCATTCCAGCAATAGATATCACAACAGAAACAACTAGCAAAGTTTTGATGCATAACTAGACTGCTTGCTGTAGTAGTAAATTGTAACTTTATATGTTTACTGATGACATCTGTTTAGAACTTTAATAGAAATTCTATATATAAGTCGTATTTGTACAAATTCTTACTACCCACAATCAAACGGACTGCTAGAATATTTCTTAAACTAAACTAAACTCCATGGCACGACAGCCCATATGGGCCAAGGCCTACTGTGCCCATAACTGTTTTCATGATCGAGGGTCCTGAGGTGCGAAACATATGTCCCAGTTAGGTGGTCAGCCTAACGTAAGACCCCCACCCAGTGTTTAGTTCCCAAACTTGCTTGGTACTCAGTTAATCGGCCCAATGAAGGGATGAAAGGCTGAGTCAACCTTGCCCAGCCCGAGGATCGAACCTCGGACCTGTGTCATGGGAGCGTGAAACGCTGCCTTTAAGGCACCAGGCTTCCAGAATATTTTTACAGACATCTTAAAAGCATGGCCATGGGTTATAGTATGCTGAAATAATGGAATAAAATACTTTTCATAGTTTTACTTGGAATTGATTTGGCAATCAAGCCAAATATAGAAATGATACGTGCAGCACTGGTATCTTTAACAGCTAAGATTCCTTTCTCACATTTTAAATGTTCAAAATAATTTATCAAAACTGACAGAAATTTATGTTTTTAAACTTCAAGCAATCATGCAACCTCTTTACCCTATTTCAAAATTTCCAAACATTCTATTAAAATTACAATAAAATAACATTACAAATGTGATATCATGTATTTTTGTGTTAACAGTCTAGAACCTTCACTTTCAACACTTTGCAAATTCACATACAGTTTCAATTAATATATAATCATCCCAAGTTCTAACTATTGAACTGAAGAAAAAGGAACTGATTAAAAATGATGTCTGTAAAACAACTACATAATGAAGAAATACGTAATGATTTTTGTAAAAGATTACATGTACTTAATGTTTGTTTAAATATAACTTAACTTTTTTTGAGTAACTGCATTGTGTTATTAATTTTTTTAATGTTAGCATCAATATATATACCAAAAGTTACTTTATTGTTTCATTTATAATTTACTGTACACTAATTTTCTGTATAATTTATAATTTTCTCATTCACTGTGTTCACAAAAGGAATACTCCTTTCATTACATCTGTGTTGTCATTTAAAAACACTTCTATTTTATTTTTACAAACAAATACTTCTAACTTTAAGTTATTGTATACAAATTAGCACTGAAAAATTCTACAAGTGTACTTTTTTGTAAAACTTTCTTTACATGTTAATTTTCCTAATTTGTATTCAATAAAATAATGAATCCCATTAAACCATACTATTGTGGCTAAGAAACTTTTTCATGAAAAATTAAATTTCACAAAAACAAAAGTTCTTTCCAACCTCTTACAAAAGTCCCTTTACTGATATAAAAAATGATGAACATTACTTCTCAAATAAATAAATAAATAAAAATAAAAAATAAAAATAAAGGGCAAAGGAAAAAACATGTTCATCTATTGTCTGAAATCATGTTTAACCAATAACTGCTTGTATACTATGGATTTCATCTGAACTGCAGAATTCTGCTCCTAAACAGATTGTAAAATGAATGGGGATGTAAAGAAAGTATGAGTCAAAATTGATGATATATCCACCAGTGACAGAAATTATTTCCAAATCACCATATAGAGGACAACCTGTCATCTACTTTTTAAGGTTCATCGAGATTGTGTTCAATATCTTTCACTGGAGGAGGAGTAGTGAGGGAAAAAATGTAAACTCATAAACTTATTATTCTTTTTTTTAAAATATTAGATGTTGCTTTCAGTATAAATTGTTACTTAATAAATAATTTGAATTATGTCCTCCCCCTACAATATGATTTGTATTTGGATCCATTCTAACATGGAGGAAGTTATTTCTAGCCCAGTGGCTCACTGAAGCTAGAAACTTAGCAGACCATGGAGGTTCATCTAAGCCAGGGATGGACAAACTTTTTTAATCGCGGGCCAAAAATTTTAAAAAAAGTTGGCGATCCAAGATAAATTTTTCTAAAATTTTAAAAATAATATGCAAGTTTTGCAATTTAAGTATGTTAATGAGATGAGTGAAGTTGTGATTTCGCTTGTAAAAGTTCCTTATATTGAGGTTTGAAGTGAGATGTACTGATTCTAATGAACAAAGCTAAATGCTCATAAGTCAATCTACTTCTGAAATTATTCTTTCTAAGGGTCATAGTTGAAAACATTTGTTCACATATATAAGATTAAGCAAACATAGCACTTATTTTCTAGGTGTGAGATATTAAATTAGGGAAACTTACTTTCGATAATGATTTGTAAAACTCTAACTTTGGCATATTTAGAAATAGCTGCTTGAGATAATTGTGAAATTACAGCTCAACTAATTCTAGCAAGAAATCTGACTTCCCTGCTATAAAATTTACATTGAAAGGCATGATAAAATTATCCAATTCTGTTTGAATGGCACTGAAATCTTAAAAACTGAGATTGAACTCAAAATGTAGTTTTTTTCAAGATATTTCCATAAATCTTAGCTTCTCTTTATTAACTGAGTATTGAATTTAATCTCAGGAAATGAGACAAGTCATTCTTAGCTAGCTGCCCAGCAAACAGATTAATTTTTAGATTAAAAGCTTTGAGATGGGCCCAGTTATCATACATAAATTAATTCTTCCTTTGCATATTGACATTCAAGTTGCTCATATGACAAAGATCTGTGAAAAATGCTAATTCCAAACTTCTAATATTTTGCACTCTGCAGAATACTGTTCTTGTGGAAGAACAACACAATGCCATCTTTCAGCTGCCAAACTCTCCCAAAAACACATCTACAGAGATGCCGTTTGTTACGATTTTTCCGTATTTAGTATGGATTTCTACTTTTTGTTACGGAGATACGATGATCTTAACGAAATTACAGAAAATAGATTTCTCTCTTGAACTCTAATAATAATCCTTTTTTGTCATGTACGATTATATTATTATTATTGTACTATTGCGATTAAAATTTGTGAAAGTTAGAAATAAATTACTAATTTAGTGTTGAAATTGGATTAAGAAAAATGAATAATATTTTAGACTCAAAATTGTGTTATCAGAGAGAATTTTCTCAAACAGAAATCAGTATGGCTAAGAAAGCTATAACGCAAAGTTTGTGATTGATTGTCATTTATTTCCATTTATCATGTCATTTATTTATTTATTTATTCTCAGTTAACAGATCAGTATGCTATGTTAGTTTTAAATAAAAAGAATTTTTCTTTTCAATATCAGTGTTTTCTTTTTCCTGTAATTATATAAAAATCTGTGCTGTAAGGATCTCTGAGGTAAGGCATTTAAATTTAAAAGAATGGTTTACTTTTTTAATTAATTCTTTTTATTTATTATGATTAGATGATCATTTTACTTTTATTTTTTAACATAGGTTACCTTAAAAGTATTAATCTTATGCACATAAGTGTATTCGTATTGTAAACCATGTGTTACTGAAATTTTTTGAAAAGGTTACTGAAAGTACTGAAAATATGTCTGATTAGTACTGATTGGGATGATCAGAGGTTGGCATCTCTGCATCTAGCACTAACCTATCTTACTTTTGTGTAATACAGTACATCAGAGTATTTAGATTACTTAGACTGAAGAAAATCTCGAAATTGCCTGAGAGTAAACCCACAAGACCAAATAATATTTACAAGTACACAACTGAATCAAGCATGGGTTTGATATTCAATGAAGATTTACACAGAGCACCTTGATGTATAAAACAAATTAAACAGACAAAATAAAATTCTATCTGTGGCCCACATAAAACATTCCAGTGAGCCATAGTTTGCCCCTCTCTAATCTTAGCCATAAGAAAACAGATCTCTAGAACAAAGTCTCCAAAGTATACATTCAAAGCAATTGTTACAAAGATACAGGATTGAGAAAAAGAGTGATTACAAATAGCAATTTCATTACTTTAATTGTGCAGTCTTCTCTCTAACCCTTTATACTTCATAGCTCTAGGATCAAAGCTAGATCATGTTGTCTGACTGCAAATTTACAGTACAGAAATGCAGAGGCAGCTGAGCAGTAATGCAAGCTAATCTAGATGGTTGAAACACTCACAATGAAAAATAGGCAGAGAGAGACCACATTTTTATAGGTCTAACAGAAGAGTCCTAATTGTCTAAGTACCTCTCCTGATTCCTGCAACCTTCAGTCTCCCCTAAATCATTTCTCATGAGGAACTGGAACAAAGTAGCTGGTTTTGGTTAGGCAATACTTTAAAAATACCTTTGTCAATCCCAGTAAGTGCTCTAAAATCAGTCTTCTTGCAGCATTGTATAAATTAATGTTAAAGTACAGAATCTTTGACCATTCAAAGGGACTGATAAACAGTCCCTTTGAAGCTTAATGTCACTGTTTAGCAAGTTTTCTTCAATCCACTCCAGACATTTTCTTAGATGAAATCTTAAACGCCAGCTTGGGTTTGATAGGATTTCCAATTTTTTCACCAAGCACTATATTGTTATCTTGCCAACCTAAATCATGTCACTTTGCACAATATCCAGTTTTCAAACTGCTAATCGCACTCAACTTTGAACTTTGAAAATTTTAATATTGCACTACTTTAAATTTCAAATATTAAAATTTTGAATATTTCATTATAATTATTTACTACAGAATTATTTAAATACTAATTATTAGAAATTAATTTCACACAGATTATGTATTAAAAAATTTAAACTAAATATCACATAGTTTACAGCTAGAAACTACTGGACAATAAAGCAAATTCTACAATATAAATTACATACATTTTTATGAAAAATCAGATTTTAATTAGCCAGGAAGTGGTGCCCACTGTTAGAAACATCAGCGTAACACTATCTACCCCAGAGAAAACTGGTCAATAAAGCTAAATCTATAATGCAAATAACATGTTTTTATGAAAACTCAGATTTTAATTAATCAGGCACGGCGCCTACTTTAAAAAACATCAGTGGAAATGAAATGTAGCTGTGGAGAGAAACAAGCAATAAAGCTAAACCAAAACATAAATAAAATGTAGTTTTATGAAAAAAAAACTCATTTCTAATTATATTACTATAAAATATATATTTTTATGAAAACATGAGTTTATATATATATATAAGCCTTACAATTCTCAATAAACCTAAATACATGTCAAATAATTCTACACAATACTCAATAAATTCTATAAATTACATACAACAGAAATTTAAAAAATGCATATTCAATTTATCACTTTCTATTCTTTCAGTTTCCTACATACTAATGCTAAAATTCAAAATTTTCAACTTGAAATACATTAAAAAAATACGCTTAATAGTGGTATAATAACGTATTGGGTTTGGCGACATTACTGATGTTTGTCAAAATTTGGAATGGCAATAAATTTTGAGAACTGTACTTGTTGATTTGGCAAGATTCAGTAGGTATGTTTACATATATTACCAATGATTCATGATTTTTTTTTTTTTGTTTAAACCAAATTTTGGAAATCATTGTAATAGTTTTGAGTTCAAACCTTATCAGGATTTAACAATAATATGCAACTTTGAATACAAGTCTAACAATTTCATCAGCTTGATTCACGGAAAAACTTATGGCATGCTCATGAAAACCAGATGTTTCTGTTACTTCCTCATGCATGTTGATTTCTTTGTCTATAGTAAAAATTGTTCTATTAAAATGAAGTTACTAACTTTAGATTTTTATTTAAAGGCTGAAGGTAAGATTTAAAATTACTGAATGAATCATGTCTGAATATATTATTATTAAATATTTTTGGATATTAAATCATCAAAGGCGAAAGAGGCAATTGATTAGTGTTTTAAAGTGGGCTTGTTTAATGAAGAATTTCCTAGTCCAATTTGTGGAGAAAATATGCAGATAGGAAAACAGAATGATTCATCTGATGGATATTGCTGGACCTGTCCCCAATGGGACCAACAGAAAAAAGTCACACTGTGTAAGGGAACTTAGTTTGAAAACTCAAATATTGATATAACAACTAAAATGCAAAAAAACATGGAATGGAAACATTGAGTCAGTTTAGCAAATTTAATCAAAGCAAATGTGAAGAAGGCCAGTGAGTTTTTAGTGGATTCAAAAACACTAGTAATAAGTGCTTCACAATTGTGTTGGAAAATATATTAAAAGAAACACTGTTATGCATATTGAAAAGGTACATTTTGCTCAGCAGCCTCACTGTATCTGGCTGCTGGAAAGCTGATGATTGTCTTAAAGATGAAGGCTTCAAGTATTTTACAGTTAATCATACAGTTACTTTACAAGATCCCATCATTGGTGTGCACAACAATTCAATCAAAGGAATTTGATCCACAGTAAATCACAGAATGAATGGTACAAAGAAAGTCAATGAGAAATTTGATGGAATACAATAGGCAGTGAATACATAGTGTCAAATTATCATCTGAAAAATGAAAGAATACATTGCTAGATTAAAGTGTATATATCCAGGTGCAATAACTAGCACTGAAAAGAAAAATTAAAATAGGTACAGATTTGGAAATTTTATTTAGATCTCATTTTATCTTGTAAATTTTAAAAATAATGATTTGTTTAATTTTACAGTTCTAGAAATTTATAATTGTTTACTTCTGTTAGGTTTATTCATTTATAATTTATATGTTTTTTCATAGTTTATTATTTTTCATGTAATTTTTTCAAAACAATTACTGCAGTTTCCTCATCTCCAGGTTTGCCAGTACTACCAGCTGGTCTTAGAAACGTGTTGAGAGTTGGACAGTTAAATAGTCTCTTTTAAATCTGAAAGTTTGCTGGCTTATTATGACAGGTCTTCCAAAGAGTACCCATCCTGTTCATTTAATTCTTCAAACACAAATTCTATAACATCTGAAGGGCAAAAAAGGTCACTGTTAGCCTCATCAGAAAGAGAGTCTGAAATTCTTTGGGTTGCACTTAGCAATCACTTATGACATAATTTTGCACCTTCATCATTCATAGGCATTCTTTCTCTGACCAGACTGAAATACCCAGAGCTTTATTACAGGTCACCAGCCGGGAAATCTTAGCTGGAGATATTCTTAGGCTTAGTCACCATTAACTGGAGAAATGTAACCAGAAATATGTGGGAGGAAGAGACAGTAGGAAAAATATTAACATATACAACATAAATGTAGAAGAATTTATGAGGGAAAAGTTGTGATGAAAATGATGTAATACATTTCATGAGTTCATTCAATTTTCATGATTTGGTACCAATGAGTAATTCAATTAGAACAAAAGTGCTTATCACAATCTGTGATTCTTTCTCAGAAAGCTCTGCAATAAATTAGCAATTTCTTCAGGGTTTAAATTTTTTCAGTAAAATCTTAGGAGAGCCCACACTCTAAGGGACAAGCTGAAAAAAAGTGCCAAACCAAAATGAAATTTAAGAAATAGTTTGTTTACCATATCTAGAGTATTAAAGTAAGGTTATCAAGATTGGCTCAAGAAACAATTATCACCAACCAAAATTATTTGCGGCAAGAGGATCTCACCAAGAGCTCTGCTAGGATCCAACCAACTTTTTATATAAACCATTGTTTCAAAGTTTCTACTATGCACAAGATTCAAAAGTCAAATGAAATTTTTTATGAGCAGATAAACAAATGCTTTGAAACAAAATACATAGGCACAACAATTTTAGCACAATCAATTCATTTCCACTGTGAACCCAATTACACTGCATTCAAAGTGACAAACAAATGAGATAAAGTACTTTGGGAAGTTTGCTTTAATGGTATCTAGCTAGAGAACTATCTTTTGTTGAACAAAATGCTAAGTTATTTTGATAAATTCAATTTGAAGTTATTTATAGTAAATTGCCTTGATGTTGTAACAACAACAGGAGATATTCTAAGTTGTAAAATATTTAGCAGCCTAGAACAACAAAAATGTTTCTGTAAAATCATCATAGAAAATTAAGTTGAAAAATTTTTTAATTCCCAGAAAAAATGCGAAAAGATTAGTAAATTAAATAAGTTCTGGTATCCACTCAATATCAACAGACAATCTAGTCCTAATATGAAATTATATAAAAAAAATAAAGATTGATCATGAATTGGCAGTTTTTCAGCATTTAACATTTTGTTTCATTATATTTTTCAATACATATTCTTATTAAACTGTTAAAAATTAACTTTGTAATCATGGTATACCATGATTTCTACTATAATCTACAATCATAGAAATTTGTGCTATTTTGGATTAAATTTGGGAATAAAATTGGAAATGGCATTAAGCTGTGGACTAAAAAAATTTCTTATCCATTAATCTTTAAAATATGATTATTTAGTTTGATATCTTATGATGGCAAGATATATTTTGAATTAAAAAATTATGAAACTGGTTGTTTTATAAGAATAAAAGTAAATGAAAATAACTACAATTAATATGGTAAATATAAAAATCTAATTTAAGAATGAAATGCAAAATGTTAATAAACAATTAGTTTATAATAGAAAATTAATAAAAATATTTTACAACTTAAAAGATTTCTATTTTTTTTATCATTAAATCACTATTTGCTCAATGCATCTGATATGTAAAAGTCATTCATGTGTTGCAAAGAACCAACAAAATATATATTTTTACCTTTTTCACAAAATATTTTAATTAGAATTTACATTACATTATACATATAATTTACATTACTCTGAATAACAAAAACATGCCAAATGGAGATTGCATTTTTATCTTCATTGAATATCAGGAAAAATTCAGTACAGTGTCATAAGATAACAAATAAATGATAAGGATATTAAATAGTTTGTAATGATACACATACTAATCACTTTTTTATAATAGTTGAAAATAATCACTTATTTATAAAATTCATTTTATTTACTTATAATATTAACTTCTATCACTTATTCTATATATAATAATTGAAAATATTCACTTTTTTAAATTAAATTATCCGTATAACATTAATTTACATTATTTTTAAGCAAGTGAATATAAGGATTATCAATAAATTTATAATCAATGATATATACACTTATAAAACTTGGTATATCTATGATAGAATATTTTTATAATGGGCATCATTTCCATTTTATACATTAATATCACAAAAAGTATGAATTATACGATAAAACGAAAACTAATACCTGACTTTTAATAACCCAAACAAAGTCTTTATAATGAAATAAATTAAAAGTGACAGCAGACATTTGAACAGTTTTAGAGTAGTAAAGATTAATTTTTTAAGAAACAAATCGCTTGAAAGCCGGATATTTAATTATAAACATAGAAAATTTCATTTTTATATTAAGATTCACAACTATGACGATGCGAAGTACTTCGTTTTGCTTGTAAACATTACAGCACAACACGTACCTTGGCAAAGTGCCAATATTTATCAATGCGGTTATAAGAAATTATTGTGTTTGTATATATCTATTGAGGGAGCTTATCGCATCATATACATTACGCTTCATAATTTTATAATATCGTGCTGAATTCAGTGTACAATAGAAAAAGAATATTCTTCTTAAGAGCCACATATAAAATTAATGAAAAGACCTCTTTTTCTTTCTCTTTAACTTCTAAAGCATACTCTCCCGTGATGTGTTGTCATGTGTTTAGTTTGCTTATCACTAAAAGGACATTTTTTGCAAATGAGGGTTAATTCCATAGACTTCTATGGATAATTCAACCGAGATCTATAGTTTTAAGTGGATTCCAAACCACGAACAACCTAACCCAAGGTAGGATTCGAACCTACAAACTGTATGAAACATTCAAAAATGACAAAGTAAAAAGGAAAGGCTGTTTATTGCCCTTAAATCATTGCAATTCTATAATTTTTAAAAATAATATTCTTAAGATAAATAATAGTGTGATAATTTCCTTTTAATTTACCATTTAAATAATTTGTTTCAGAAAATTTTCAACTTAGATACAAAGATATCTATCTATCAATGACACGCACATATATAAAATTTAATTCTAAAAACAATTTTAATAAACATATTGAAAAACATTTTGGTGGTATACGGATACTAATTGCTATAATCACAATAAGAATCTATTTATTTATTTTATTACATATATTCAGACTTGTATGCTTGATTCTTGAGATCCGCTTGTAAGTCTTCGTCGATAATAGGACAAATAGCACAATGACAGATGTACAGCCACAGAAGAATAACGAAGAAAACACCCAGGGCCATGGTGGGAATCGAACCCACACTCCTACGCTCTCAAGCGATTAGCGGTGATGCTTTAGACCACTCAGCCACGGAGCGCCCAATAATAAGAATCTATGAAGTTAAAAAAATAAATAAATAAATAAATAAAAACTGTTACTTTACAAGGAAAAGCTTAGTTTTGTTGTCCGAAAAATTCTATACGTGGCCAGCCAAAATGTCCATATTACTAAAAGAGCCTATGTATTCCAAAAACCTCAATGTCATTTCACTGGCCTACCATAAAATAGAGTGCCAACTCAGGTGTTGACTGCAATTCAGTAACGCAGCTCAAAATTACTTGGCGGTTTTTCATTTAACTGAAATAGTTCACCGGGAATGTAAAACAAAATGAAGAAAGAAGAAAAAGACTCAATGAGCCTATGAGCATAAAGGCCTGTTTACACGTTCCGAGTTTCTCGTCCGAACTTCCTCGGAACCCGTTGCCATCGCGAAATCAGAGTGTGTAAACACGTTCTCGGATGTCGAGCTCCGATCTCGGAAAGAAGTAAAACATGTTCTACTTTTCCATCCGAGATTTTCATCCACAGCCAATCAGCTATATGGAAGAGTGACGTCATCGAGGAACGCGAAAATCAAATTTTTCAACCCGAAGAATTTTCTTTGTCAAACAGTTGTTTTCTTTGTGGGAAATTGACAAAATGAATTGGGCAAAAGAACAAATCGAAATTCTAATTAAGAATATAAAGGGCGGCCATATCTATGGAATGTAAATTCTGTTGATTATCACAACAAGAATTTCAGAAACAAAGGATAAGTAGAGCTGTCTGCTGTATTAAATACATCATCAGACGAAATTAAAAAAAAAAAAATTAAGCCAATTCTTATGTGAACAAAAGAAAGTGCTTCAATCACAGTGAAGTGGCACTGGTAAGTTATTTTTTATTTTGTAAAACATTAGTTGATTTAGAAATTCATTGCTCATGCTACATTACTTAAATATAATTAATTTGATATTGCACAAAAAGTCATCTATTTTAAGAATTATTTAAAAATATTTTCTTCTATTAAAAAATTAATAAATAAGATTTAAATTATTGTAATTAATCTGCATTTTCTGATGAGATGACTTTAATTAACTGCTCTACTCCTATACATTTTAAGGAATTCAAAATGATGTAAATAACTTGAATATTAAAGCTTTTAAACAGGTTAATGAAAATAAATAAAAATGAATATGGTGAATCATTATTTCAATGATTTGATAAAAAAAAATATTTGGCTTTAAAATAGTTTTTATCAAAGCATTAACAAGAACTCTAGAAAAAAGTTATGATTTGAAAACCAATGAAAATCTTTTGTTTGTAAATTATTGTCATTTCTATGAGTTTTCTGTTTCTTTCTTAAACTAATAAATCATGTTTATTAGAATAATTAAATATTAAAAAGTCGACAAGTCTTTAATAAAAAATTTCACTTATTCTAATCAAAAATTTTTTTTATACGCAGCAATTGTTCCATGCAGATATAATTGAAAAATCTAAATACATTAAGAACAACTTATTGGCTTTATCAATTTTGTTAACAGAATATTATTATTTAATTAAGTTTGATATAAAGGCATTACTTTTTTGTCCAATTTAATTTAATGGAGGAAAATATTGCTTAATTCAGTAATACATACATTATTATGATTCAAATGGCCTCACTGAAATATTTTTTAATATCTTTGTAAAAATTGACTAGTGTTTTTGTGACAAATTGTTAATCCTTTTCATGAAAGCAAATTAATTTAATATTAGCTGAAAGTAGTTTCTAAAATCTCTTATAAGACCAGTCTTATATCCAGTAGTTTCCTCACTGTTATAACACAAGTAATTTCTTTTAAGATGTTAAAATATAGATTTTGTATAATCAGCTAGATTTTTTAATTAACAGCAAAATCAAAAATCTTAATGTATTCTTCCTATAATTGCATGAGTTACTTTCTTACACTATATCTCTCATTTTCCATAATATTGAAAAATTATCAATAATTATTATAAGTGTCAATATCAATATTTATTTATCTCAATACTTATCAATATTTATATATAAGTATCAATATTTATTATAAGTATATAATATATTTATTATAATATTTATTATAAGTTTTTATTATAAGTGGGCAAATTATAATACATTGTGTATTTTTATTTAAGCTTTTATAGTATACATTTGATTATATTTTGTATAAAAATACAACTGTGAAGGAATTGAAAAATTTTATAAATGTGTACTAAAATGTTATAAATATTAATATTTTACTTTAATTAAAGCAAGTTTTAGTTTCAAGATTTTTAATGCTCTCTGCTATTTATTAAAGTAGATACTCCATGTAAAAGAAAGGAAAAATTATGTCATTATTGTTACGATTCTGAATTCCTCATTCATATTAAAAATAGAGATTAACTAAATTGAACAGCAACAAAGGAAGCGAAATAAAACAGCAACAAATGAAAACTAAAAGCGAAACTACGAATCAGAGAAATCGGAACGTGTAAACGCCACTCTAGGATCGATCGGACGAGAAACTCGTTTCTCGGTCTTGATGACGTCATTTTGCAAAATCGGACGAGAAACTCGGAACGTGTAAACAGGTCTTAAAAATAGATTTTTGTCGTAACCTAACCTGACAAAATGAATGCCATATAAAATGCTAATTTAAATAATTTTTGCTATAAATTTACAAACATGGTTTCAAGATTTTTTTGTCAAAAGAAGACAAATAATGACACAATTATAAATGTGTTTACTTATAATGAATACTGCTTTAAATAGTTTTTAGTTATTCTTAAAACAATAAACATTTTTTGCACTAAATATCACAAATTCATTGGAAATTTCAGTTGATAGATAAGCATAACGTGTACCCTTACTTTCATTCTGCAAAGAACCATTAAATATTTTTCCTCATTTTTAAAATGTCATCATCCATTGCAAACTCCTTGTTAGAAATCGAGAAATTGCAGTGCGAGAGATTAAATCATGTTTCATTCAACGAGAAAGTTTGCTATGTATATAATCCTTTAGATTATGCTCGTGAAACTCACGAATGTTACGTGAAAATGTACTGCAATACTACAAAATCCGTTCTCTTTTTAGGGATGAATCCAGGTCCTTTTGGTATGGCTCAAAACGGGGTATATATTTTTTCAAAATCTTAGCGATTTTTCGTGTTGTTTTAATAATGTCAAATATAAACTAATGTAATAGTATTGTGTAGCAAATGGATTATTTAAAATCATATTGTATTCTTAAATTAGTTGGATTCCAACTGATATCAAGTTTAATTGTATTGATTCATTAATGTTGCATCAATTATAAAAAACATTAATAGTGTTACACAAAATATTCATAATTACAAAATATTATAAAATTATATATATTATATATTTTGTTTTCTACTTTTGAAGGGATTTTATGTTAAGGAATTAATATGTAAAAAAGTATTTTTCCTCAAAAATGAATTATCACAAGTTACATTTTTTAAAGTAAAATATTTTGAAAAGTTTCATTTGTAGAATATAACATTCAAATAATTACTTACAAATGATAATTTATTCTTGCAAGTGATTAAACAATTGCAAACTTGAAACATCTATGATTAGAATTCTCTCATATGAACACAAGTAAAACAAAAAATCATTAAATCTATGTTGGAACTACCTGTGTAATTGAGAATATGATTGTTGTGACTGATGATTAATTTTTAATAGAACTAGAAATAAAGTTGAAGACCACATATCTATTTTACTATTTCTTTTATCTTTCTATAATTTTATTTTAATTTGTATAAATTATGTATACCAACAAATTTATTCTGTCTGTAAGTCATGGACTTCCTTGGTGGAAGGGATTACAGTTAACTTGCTCCTTCAGAAAACCAGTAGACACTTTTCTGATCAGCTATTAGTTATGACTGTTAACCAGCTTATCTACACAGGCTAAAACTTTGCAATCTCCCTTTTTGAAGTCTGTAGATAACCTGATTTTTTTATGCTTCTCCTTTAAATTTGTGCTCTGCACTTATGCTCCTTCACAATAAAATAAACAGATATTTGTTGACTAGAAATCTAATAGTGTCTACACATTTGAAGTAAACTTAGAGCATTATAATATGCATACATATAAATCTTGGAGCATATAATATTCAGTAAACTACAAAATTATCTCAAACTTTTGTTGTGTGAACAATTAAGGTTCCAAAAGCAGTACATTATACACTGCAGTTGATAAAAATTCTAGATTATGTTGTATGAATAAAGATAAATAAATTTACAATCTTTCTTCTGCTTGATCTTTCAAAAGTATTTGATAGAATATAGGGGTTATCTATATTTAAAATGAATTCATATATTTTATATACATTCTTTCTTATATATTATTTCATATACTTGTGACTTTCCAGCTAATTTTAATATTCTTAGAACATTCTATACAAATGATAAAAACATAGTAACCAAATGAAGAGATAACAAATTTTTCAATAACAATATCAATACATGGTGAATACAATACAGGATTAATATATTTGTTTTTAAAGATTTAAATCATTAATTAAACACTCATGTCAAAATGTGTGAAATCTGCAGTTATGAGTTTTAGTGAATAATTTTTTCCGAATACAGCAATTGTATTATGCTATTTGCAGATAATTGTTTCACACTATTTTGTATGTTAAATGAGTAAAAAAATCATTCAAAAGAAGATTTATATAAGCAGTGTCTTCAGAAAAATATTTTATATTGTTTAATGATAATATTTATGTGTTATGATAATGTTTAATGATAAATATTAAGAGTATAAAGAGTTGTTTAAATATATATTTACCAAAAATAGTATTGATGGAGTATTTTTTTATTATTACATCACTAATAATGTTAAAATTTTAATCATAAATTTGTATAAATAAGATTGAAATATTTCTAATATAGTAATAGTTTTTTTATATATAAAGAAAACTATTACCATATTAGAAATATTTCAATCTTTTAGTTAAAAAAATTTAATTTTTTTAACAAAAAATTGTTAAAAAAATTAAATTACATTAAATAATAACTTTATACATAAATTATTGTCTTAAAATTTATAAATAAATAAATTTATTTATAAATTTTAACACAATAATCTATTTTATAGATAAAGTAGATATTATTAAACAGTTTTAAAAATTGTTGCTAATTATCCAAACAAGATTTTGTCTTTTTTTACATGAAGAGTCCTAATTCTTGAAGATTAAATTATTTAATTTTAAATAATATTATATTTAATGAATATATATAAAACTGTTTAATAAAATTTAAAATTTTATATTCAGCAAACGTTTAGCTATTTTTCATAGTAGTCATTTTTGTTGGAAACACACACAAACTAGATTAAAGGAGAAAAAAAGCATACTTGTTCACATGATTATCTGGTGCTATTCATTTATACTAAGATATTGACTGAATTAATTGGAGTATAAGAGATTCTGGTACTTAATTCTACTGAATTTCTACTGAAGTCAATGATAAATGATTTCTAATATTACAGCTATTTTACGATAAGAATGTGAAAATAAAATATTTATTTTCTAATAATTTTAGTCTAATAATTAAGAACAAGCTTTTCCTAATCCATGAATTTGTAAAATATCTAATTATGCTTGTTATTTTTTAACCATAAAGGTCCAATTTTAGCACATTTATTTCCTTTTTGTTAAATAATGAATACTTTTCAGTCTGATAAAATTCATTCATAATAGTGCTACATTTTGTAAAATTCAAATAAATCATATCTTAATTTACAACAAAAAAAAACTAAATTGATTTTGCTGGGAAGCAGTTCAGTATTTGGTTTGATTAGTCTGTCCCAAAGATGATTTTACATATTTAATTCTGTTGAAATCTTGACAGAAAGTCTCTAAAAGCCAGACTACCTATGAATCTGAAATGTAATCAATATCAAACTTCTGAAGTAATATTAGAAAAGATTGATCTATTTATATTGTCAGCATGTATATATTATAAGATTGTTTGATGTACAAGTCAATGAAAAGTAGTTCCTTAAAAGAAGATTACAAAGAATTACACAAATGTTAGTGCAACATGACATTATAAAAATTTTTTTCCCTTGTATAAATAAGATAAATGTATGCTTTCCCTATAATAATTCTAAAAGAAAAAGATAATGTTTATTTAAGTCCAATGAAAAAAATTCTCTTTAACAAGTTTAGATGAAAATTTCTATACTTGACTGATAGAATATCAATCATACATTTCAAATTTTAACTACTGAATTCATAACACTAAGTGTTCAAATTACCACACAAAAAATATGATTTTTTTTAACTAATGAATTATTAACTTGTGAATGTTTACATCGATGAAACTTGTGCATTATTTTATTATATTGCTTCTTATATATTATTTTATCCTTTTTCAGGTTTTGCTTTTTAAAGTTTTACAGTTGCTAATTAAAATCTTAAATTATCAAACACTTTTTATTATAAATAATGGATAAACAAAAAATAAAGTTAATAATTAAATACTTTAATAAACTCCACATTTCAATTAAAAGTATTAGTAATCTTATCTAACAGAAATGACACTGTTATTTTTAATAAAAATACATAAAAAAATATTTTTGTTTTGTGATACATTTCTTAGTTATGAAAATTTTCAATCTTTAGAATAGAACAATTCATCAAATCACTTATTATATACAATAGCTTAGAGATGTTAAATTTTATTTCTTATAACAGCTGTAAAGACATGCAGTGAATATGGAGATATTAACTATATTTTGTATTTTGTTTTATTAAAATTAAATATTAATACAATGTACTAAAGTTAATTCTAATAAAATGAAAAGATGATATTGATTATGATTTTATAAATTTTAACACTGTATTACTGACCATTTTATTGCTTTTGAGCTAGAATATTAGATATGAGAATAAAACTAATAACAAAAAACATTCTTTAACAAAATTTTATATTTTTATTGCGAAAATCAGATATGTGTAAAACTTTTTTGTAGTTTAAACAAGTACTCTGTGTGTTGTGTTTGGCTATATGGCCAATAATGTGGACTACAAAGATTGAGATTTTTGTAAACATTTAAATTTGAAAATTATTCAGATCATAGATAACTATAGAGCCATACAGTTTAAAATGAAGAGAAATCAATTTAATTAAAATTTATGGTTAAGCAAAAGTTGCAATGTTCTGGTTGGTTTGGGCATCATTCTTGCTATTAGAAGGTAGTGAGTATGAATCCTGACCTAACTTTAGATCCGCATATACATCAATGGTGATTGGGGTGCATAAAATATGTTGTAGTTGCAATGTCGTCCATGTGAAGTGATACGTCTGGGAGTTACAGACCACGTCTGGGAATTTTCTCTTTGATCTCTACTTCTAAATTACGAAGACATACCCACTTTTGTGGTCATGCATACTATGTGTCCCATTCTATTAAGTTGCTATCAATTTTTCCCTGTTTAGTGCTGAAAGGTCCTAATAGATGGGCATTGGAAAAAATTCTATGGTTGAGCATATTGGCATGGTGTTCCATGGATGATATCTAATTATTGAAATTATATATGTTGTGGCGATTTTAATTAAGAATAATTCAAAACTTTTTGAAAATAGATTTGTTAGCAGCTGTTATTAAATGTATCAACCTGTCATCTTATGTTAGCTTTTAGTCTTATAAAGATTTTGAAATAAAGTTAAAAATCCTATGACACATATCCTTTTGTTAATGAATAGTACATGGAATTTACAGTAATATGCATTTTATTTTCTTGTTCAAGGTCTGAGAGTTTATGAAAGTGTAATTCTGTAGCAGTTCAAAATGTATACTTATTCCCAACAAAAATAATTTTATTTAAAAATATTTTCATCTACCTCAGATGGATTAAAAGTAAAAAAAAAAAAATTATTTGAAGTAAATCATATATGGAATTTGCAAATAATACTCATAAACATTCTAATGCTAATTTGAATTCACAAATTCATTCTACTTTCTTGATCACACATTAATTTACTTTTAAAACATCAAAACTGTGATTATAATAGATAATATGAATATGTATTAATAATTTTAAGAGTATTGAAAACGGATGCAAACTTGTTAATGAATTGATGGTTATTTTTCTTTAGTTAACCTTTTAGAAATGTACAATATCATATTTCCTGCCTATTTTCTAAAAGTGCTTTACATTTTTGCTTGGTAATATAGTTGTCGAGTTCAACCTTTTAGTGAATGTTTCCTTGTTTAAAAAACCTGTTTGAGATTAGTATTTCTCTAAAAGTACTACATGTTACAAGTATGCTTTGTATCTTTATCAGAAAATTCTTATAACAATATATTCATGTACATTCCAAATTTTTAAATGCTACTTAAAAGTTATCATGAAAGTGATGATGGAGACAGACTATTAAAAAGAAAAATAGTACTAGAGGAAACAAAAGAGAACATTTTAAAATTTGGAGAAGCTGTAAGAATATGCCATTTCAGATTGTATAATTCTTACTTAAACTTACAAAGGATTAAATTATACTGATTTTTTTAAATCTTCAAAATAAGTTTAATTTTACAAATTGATCTTTCAATTTATTAAACATTCTCAATAGTAATTTTTTTAGTAATATGTCTATATAAGTTTTATATATTTTTCTATTTATTATTTCATTGTATATTGCCTTTAATTATTATTTATTTCTAATTGTATTTCCTTCAGTATAATTTTACTAATACCCCTATTTTACTTTGTAGTGGCAAAAAATAAAAAATATCAAGTCAATAAATTTAAACAGAGCTAGGAAATGATGGGTACCATTAAAGAAATAAACTTAGAAGAAATTGACTTAAGCAGAATTTATTGATAGTCAGGGAATATTAATGTAAGAATCATAAATATATTTGTTTGTTGTTATCCAAAATATCATTTAGATCATTTTAAGGAACTGATAACTAACTCTGTAGTATGTACCGAAGCAGAGAGGATTTAGTTTCTGTCCTGATCTTAGAGATTTTAATTGAAATTGTTTTTAAAAATAGTTTACTATTAAAAAAATAAACTAATTCTCCCTTTAAATATAAGTTATATGATGATTAGTGAAATCTGATAAACTAATATAATCGTCAAATATGTTAATTAATGAATTTTTTAAAAATGAAATCAACTATTCAAAAATTTTTATTGAATAAAAATGAATTTTCAGGTTCTTAATTTATTTTATAAATTGTTAATTAAAAAAAACTTGAACATTTTCTGTTTGGCAGGTACCTTTTGGAGATACTAATTATGTGATTAACTGGTTAAAAATAAAGGGAAATGTTTACAAGCCAGTAAAAGAACATCCTAAAAGATTAATTCAAGGTTTAGACTGTCAAAGATCTGAGGTATTGTTTTCATTTGTATTTTTCTATTTAAAATTATTTAATTCAAATTTTTAATTTTGATTTTATAAGAATTTTTTTAATAAATACATCAATTAAACAAACATTTCTATTATCTTAATATTACTATACTCTATTTTAATAAGCAAGAGAAAATCTTACTGTGTGACACAAATGTTTCAATACTCAGCTTTACTAATTTTTCTTTAATCTGTAATTCTGATTTTCATTTAGCAGTTTATGAGTTTAAAATTGAATCATCATAAATCAAAGTTCTAAAAATTCCTTTAAAACTAATAATAGTATTTATTTATGTAACATTATTTTTAAAATAGTTAAAATTTGTGTTTATTTTACTTTTAGGTTAGTGGAAATAGATTTTGGAGTTATTTATCTGAAGTATGTGGAACACCAGAAAGATTTTTTCGCAATTCATATGTCCACAATTACTGTCCTTTTTCAATGATGACTGCAACTGCAAAAAATATAACTCCACCAGAACTGAAAATTAATGAAAGAAAATCTCTTTTTGATATTTGTGATGAATCTTTAAGTAAAGTTATTGATTTACTTTGTGTAAAATATATTGTAGGGATTGGAAAATTTGCAGAAGTAAGAGCAAATACAGTTCTCAAAAATCATAAAATATCTGATGTGTCAGTAGTTGGAATTATGCATCCAAGTCCAATTAATCCAGCTGCTAATAAAGGATGGAAAGATATTGTGCATAAACAATTAGATAGTTTTGGAATTCTTAGTTATGTTTTATAACGAATGAAGTTTTATAACATTTTATATGTGCTTGTAGAATATATAATGTATATATCTGTATATAACTAAAAATATTTTTAACATTCCAAATACAAACAAGTTTTGGGATCAAATTTATTCCTTGCTATATTAGATATTCCATTTAATGCATTACATATTAATCTTTGATTTGAAGTTCTTATTTCATCTAGAGAAATAAAAACAAATAATCAAATATACACATTCAGAAAGAATTTTATCAACAACTCTGAGAAAATAATTTATTTCAATTGTCATAAACTTACATAAATTTTTGTGTTAAAACCGAAGCAGATAAAATGCTAGTAAATTATTAATGTAACTTTTAAAAATAGATAGATATACATAATATTTTTAACAGAAAGGAATTTAAATAAAAGTTGAATTTCATAATTTACTTTTATTATTATTATTTTTGATAAAGCAATTTTTAATGGTGCTAGTTAGTTAAATAAAAACCAATTTTAGAAATAAAAAATGGAACTGAATGAACTGAACAAACAGTGAATAGAAGGAAAACACATCTGAAGATACTCAATCAATGTTCTTTTAACTAATTACAGAGCTACCTCTTTTTTTCGATAATTGAGCCAAGTTATTTTCTTTCCTAAACATATAAAGCTTCCTTTTCATTAACAATAAGGAACTTAAATAAAAAATTTGCATTTCATCATTTTTAGAATTTTTTTAGGCAACATAATAATTTGAAAATATATCTGTGGCATTTATATGCCACAGGTAAAAGCAATTTTAATATAATTAGACACAGAACCATTTCTTTACAATTTTAAATGTGATTTAGGATAATGTTTCTTCTTGGTTATATTAAAACAGCTTAAAAAACTATATAAATTTGTAATTTTTTTAATGATATAAAGTCCAGAAAAAAAATCAAAGGGTATGTAACAAAAAAGCTTTGTCTAAAGTTAACATTTAGGCTTCAGTTTGATGTCATTCTTATTTCACTCTGCATTACTTTTTTGTTACTTCAAATGCTAACATATTTTTAAAAATTGGCAAATATATCTTTGTTTACTCTAACTAAACACACACCATAATTATTATTCCATAATATTTCTAGATTGGCAATAATAGAATCTTTCAATGAAGTAGTTCAAGTTTGATATTACTAGTGATGAGTTTGACTTACAAATTAACTGTGATAGGTACATCTTTGTTAATTTTATTTTTTAAATAATGTTTTATTTCAAACAGTTATTTTACTTACATTATGGAAATCAAATGATATTATGTTATATAATACAGAAAATATATATTTCTTTGTGTTATGTATTTGATTTTAATACAATAACTAGGTATTTCATGAAGTAAACAGAAGACTCAGTTAAAGAATATAAAGTTATTGAACTCTACTATTTAAATTAGTATTGCATTTGCTTATAAATTTAATTATTAATTAGCTTTAAAAGACGATTGGTTTGTGAATCGTTCAATATATTTTTGTACACAAGCTAAATAGACTAAGCTTTACTGATTTAAACAAGGAATTATTACAGTTATTTATTATATGAATGACTTGCAAAACCAACACAGGAATATTATTTTTTGATATTTTAATTTAGCATTTCATTACTTTTCGTTTTTAAATATATAAATAAGTAAAATACTTTTTAATTTTTATGATTATTAAAGTATTTTTATATTATTTTAGTAAAATTAATTTGCTTTGAAAACCTAAATTATTTAAAAAGAGAAGAATTGTACAAAAAGAGGTAACTTAAATTCTCATATTTTATGAGCGATTTTAAAAGAATTTTTTTTATGAGATTTAAAAGAAATTCCCTAAATTCTCATATTAAATATCTAATTCATTTTAATTACAAATATGTAAAAAATGAAATTACACATATCAAAATTAATTGGTACATAAAAAGTATTTATTTTAAGACTGAAGCATGATAAGGCTTTAACAGATATTTCATAAAAGGTAGTTTTATTGTATATTTTGCTTAATGTACACATTTAAAAAAGATTGTTTATAGAAATAAATTCTTTTAAATTTTATATTTCTGGTAATGCTTATTTTTCTCTAAGTCAATGTTTTTAAATAACATTAAAGATATGTTTATTTTTTAAAATTAATTTGCAAACATAAGAGACTAAATATTTGTTCACAATTTATCTAATATATAGTCTCATCAAAACTATTATGAAAATCCATTCTTTTAAATTTGATATTTTTTGTGATACATTTCTCTCAGTCTAAGTAATGATATTTTTGAAGAGTATTGTGGTTTGTTAATTTTTAAAAATTAATTTGCAAATATGTGTGTGACTTTAAATATTCATTCACAATTTATCAAATATATAGTTGTATATAAATAACTCTTTAAAATTGTTAAGACTTTTGGAAATACATAGTGAGGCTATTAAATTAAAATTGCTGTCACATAATTTTCAAATTCTTTATATAAATAAATATACAAATAATTTTTTTTTATATTTACAACTAATATTTTTAGTTCTTTTTTATAAACTAAAAAGAACTATTTCCAAATAAAAAATTCTCTTTTTAACTTTTAAATTTGCATGCTGAACTTTTAATGCAAATTTTTTATATAAAATTAATTTTTGTAATTCAAATTGATATAATCGTATTGTTAATCATACTTTTGTTGCTCCAAGTTTTTACAAATTAATAATTCTTCGATTTTAATTTGTTTTCTAATGAATTGAATATTATTGAAAAAAAATTTTTTTTCAGTATTTTCTAGTATAAAGATTAAAGAAAATAATGTTGCAAAAGCTATATTGAGTGGAATATTTTTTAATCCTTTGTTTAGTTAATATGGTTTACTATATTCTTTTAGTTTCTGTCAATTTATATTTTTTTTAAAAAATATATATAAATAGATTATAATAAATGAAATTTGCTTTTATGAAAAAAGAACAAGTTTAACAATTTGAATGAACTACAGAAGAAAAGTTCATGAAAATATGGTATATATCCTTGATTCACTTAGAAAATAAATGTTTTTATGTTATATTACAAGTAGAAAAATAAAAATAACTTCCATAATAGGTTTTTTGTATACACATTTGATATCTTATTTAAGGAAAGGTACAATTTGAGGTTAATTTCTCATAATTGATAACTGTATTTTGTAAAAAGAAATAAGATTTAACTGAGCATATTTCAGGAAATAATCATAACAGCATATCGAAAATTAAAGTCAGCAGATAATTTTGACAAAAAAAAAAAAAGTTCCACAAAAGATTTGAAATACAAACATATGATATAAAATGGTCTATGTTCTAAACAAAAGTAGTTTCAGTGAATATAGAAAGAGAGAAAATAAATAATTACCATGTTAAACATAGAAAAATAATAATTTAATACATCAGTTTGAATAAATATGGATTCATTCACCAAAAATATATTTTTCAAAACATCAACATGGATATTTGGCACTAGCTAATAAAAATGCAGACTAAGATATTGAATAATAGAGATAGAACTAAATTGATGAAGTAAAAATTTGCACACTGTATGCTTCTTGTACTATAATATAGATAAGTCAGAATTTATTTTCAGGTTACACATTTAAAATGTCCAATCATAGTAGTTGTGGTAACTGTGACTTCACAAAATTCAACCCAGTCTTTCAATATTATGAGTAATCATATTGTACAGGGTAAGGGAAACATGTTGCATAGTTCCACGCAGTTTTTATATTCTGATTATCTTCTTTATAAATCAACATCATTTCATTCTAACCCTGTATAATGTAAGTTTTCAGTATAAATTAACCAAGCATGTACTGCTTTCCACAATGCAAATGGTGAATTGCATTAACTCCAAATATTTTATTCTTCCAAGTTAAAATTCCCATTTTCTTAGAAAAAGAATTATTCATTAAAAACTCTTCTACAATAATCTATACATACACATGTGCTTGTTATTAATCTATTCACAAGATGCATGTTTCCTTAAACTGATATTGTATTTTTACCTACATATAAATTTCTATTGCACATAGATAAAAAAATTTATACTTTAAACCCCATTGTTTTCATACTTTTCAGAAAATTTGTGACTATCTTTGAAATTATGTCACAGTTAATTTTTTTTTATCTAAGCAAATCTTTCTATTATAATTAGGAAGGATTAATTTTGAAAAGAATCCCAAAGTAAAGTCATAATAGACATAAATTCCAATGCCTCATAACCATGAAATACAAAGCAATGACTTATTAATAAAATTAAGAATTCTTAAATTAATAAAGAGTTACAATAATTAATTAAATGAAAATGTCATGTTAATAAGGCACAAAAATGTTACTAAAAATATATTTTAAGAAACATTTAAATAATTTAATTTTTAACAACTTATTAATGCATTAGAACAATTTTAAACATTATAACAGATTTTATTTCAGAATATTAGTTTTCTATTAAAATTATAAGTAAAGTTATTTTTTGCAATTATAAACTCATTTGATATCATATTTGAAAAAATAATTAACAAAAATCAATTTCACTAACATTTCCATTTTCATAAGTTTTATTTAAAATATTTAATTTTTTCTCACTATGAATTCATATTTTAAAACAAAAGGTATATAAATGTATTACAATTGTTATTCTCAAACTTATGAGTATATATAATGATATTACTGATTCCATACTATGTTTAGGCAAAAAAGAATATTTGAAACTAATTTTTTATTTACATTTTGCATTCGTTGATGCTTTTTAAGGAATAATTAAAAAGCATCAATGAATACAAAATATAAATATATGAAATTAATCTCATTTATTATAAATTTTTTTGATAATAATTAAAAATATAAATGATTAACAAAAAAGGAAGCAAAATTAGTTGCAGAAACTTTAATTATATGTTAATTAAATTGCTAGCATGTGAATACAGAATTATTAATAAAAATATCAATTTTAAACCTGAAATACTTTATCTTTTTTCATGAAATAAATTTTAAATATCTAATATGACAAAATATTTTAAACTAAAATGTTATTTGATATATTTTTTGCATGTTAGATTGGCATATTTATCTAACTTGTTATTAAATCTATTGCAGAGCATTATTGGACATTTCCTTTAAAACAGCTTACCACATATGCTATTTCATTGCTAAGTTTGATAACTATATTAAGATCTAACTTGAGTTATTGGTATTATCACAATGATTTTCTTAAATTTTGTAACATAATATCAAACTAGTGAATTTTACCAGGAACATGTATTTCATTTCATTCTTGACTTTCCTACCAAAAATACTGTATTATGGATTAATGTTACAAAGCCATCTTTTGGAATGAGTGAAGTATTTACATCCTTCATAAAGTGCAAAATTTCTGCATGCATCTTCATAATGAATTTATTACTTTATTGTACAATATAAATGAATTTACTTAGGTCATTGGACGTTTTTGGTTCTTTCAACAAAATCGAATTTTGAATAAGTAATCTTCCATGATTTTTCAACCACTTATTTTACAATTTTTACTTTAGTCATAAGCTTTTAATAAAAATTCCTTATAATATTGAACTCCTAATAATATTGAATTATTGGAGGAATCCATATTCTTTTCTTTTAGCTTCTTTTCTCATTCAAACAATTTTATAATTCGAAATGTATTTTTTATTGATGAAACCTTCGTTTTAATTTATTTTAATGAAAATTGTGAAAAGAAATTTTATTAACAAATTCTCATTTATGTGACTCATGTTACATTTAAACTTTTAAAGAAAAATTAAACACAAAATATAAGTAGATTTCCTTTGTCTAATTGTTAATTTGTAGACAGACTATAATAAAAAAATACAAGCTATTTTCTTTATTGTATTGTTTATTTAAGTGTACTTTCAACTTTTATTCATGTTTAGTTCTAATAAGTATCTGCTGTTCTGATTAAACAATAAAAATGCATTTAATATTTTAATTTTTTTTTCAGAATATATTTTTCTATTCTAATTGATTATTATTGTTCAGATTTAAATATGTAAAGAAAAATAGAAATAAGAATGATTCTTATGGTTTTCCTTAACATTTATTATTTAAATGTGATTTCTTTTCTATAATCACCTAATAAAATTACTAGATACAAAAAATCATAAAATAAAATAAATAAGAATTTTACTAATTTAGAAATGGAAAATTGATAGATACATATAAAAAAAATTTTCTTCACTAGTATTGGAATTTTTTCAACCCTAATTTTATATTTTTAATAATAGCAGATCTTGACTGTATTTTCAGAAAATTTTAGCCCATTCATAAGTAGACAGAGTCAGAATTTTTTATGTTTAGTTCAATCTCTTTAGTTCCATTATCTATCAAATATATTAACCACATAAATTACTTAATAATTTGTAAAATGATAGATAATAAATAAAAAAATATGATTTTTGTTCTTTTGTTTATATGGTTGTTTAAATATTATTATATCCCATGATACAAATGTATGTTATTTTCAACAAAATAGAGGGTTAAGAATGTTTTATAGTTTGTTACTTGTTATAAAATAGAGGTTATTACTGATGGTAAATTTTAATATTGTTTACATTTTCCCTTTAAATAGATATTCAAATAAGAAATGGATAAATAAAGCATAATGGAAATGTTATATATTAAATATTTGATCCATATTGAAAAAACAAATACAAAATATTGAGAGCTATTTACACACATACACAAAAATAATTTTTTTTAACTTATATAATGAGTCATGTGAAACAAAAAGCTTGATAATATTCATTTATTCTTAAGTTTATAAATCTCTCATATATTATATAAATTGATTTATTTTTCACATTATAAGAACACATTTAGGATACATAGCAGATATTTATATACATAATGAATGAGAAATTATGACATTTATGAAAAAAGTATGAATAAAAATAAACATTTGGTACAACTTTAACAAGATTAAATGAACAACACAATATTTATAGTTTTTATGCATTTGAAACTCAATGTTAGCACAATTTTTTGCTTACCCTAAAGAATTTTTTCAAAATAATGTTACTTTGACACTGTCATAGTTTTTTTAAAATTTATTTATTCCTTATATTAAGCAAAAACTCATTGAGAAATCTGAAAATATTAAGTAACATTTTATCAAAAAGATAGAAATTTTGAAAATATTGATAATTTATTGAATTAAATGAAAATATTTTGTACATTGAAGTGCAAATAAGTGAGATAAGTGAAAAAATTTAATGCAGAATTTTATCACAATGTTGAATCATGAATTTATAAGTAATGAAATTTATGAATATTGATAAAATTATGGAAAATAAATTATATTTGAAATGAATAGGTTGACTTAATTCATTTTTGAACAACATGCAATCGCCACTGTCCACCACAAGGACAAAATCGTAACCAACGTTGATCCCAAACTCTTGTTGCAGGGGAACGTACACCAGCTTTTAACATTGACGAGCTGTAACATCTGTAAATCATAGGATTAAAATAGGGCTTCAATAAAATATTAATCATTTTTTTAATTAAATACACAAAAAACCAAAAATATTTAACAATTAGGTTTAAGAGATAACCAATCTAAAATATCTATCTATATCTATATTTATATATATATATATATATATATATATATATATATATATATATATATATATATATATATATATATATATATATATATATATATATTATATAAGCATGTGGTAAATGATAAGCTTATTTATATAATTTTTTTAAAATTAGATACTTATTATAGTTTTCAAAAGGCCTGTTTACCTTGTACACTGTCGTACAAGAGATGGATTACGACCTAAACTGACATGTCTTACAATATCAGTTTTGTGAAATTGAGGTATAGTTCCTTCAATTGTGTGTACTTTATTATTATAACGCAGAAACTCAGGTTGAAAATGATATTCAAACTGTAAAGGAAGAGAGTTCATAAAAAGCGCTGGACTTGCAACACCTGGAAAAAATTTGAAAAATTATAAAACTTGTACATTTTTTCATCTCACACTGTTTTTTTTTTAAAAATTAAATAAAATTTTAACTATAGTTGTACATATATGTGTGCGTGTTACTGCTGAAGTGTATAATTTGGTTACTTCATTAAAAAAATTAGATCTTTCATGAAATAACTGGACAAATCAGTTATAAGAATGAAATAGGTAAACAAATTTCCTACTTTACCAAGTTATCCTTTGATATATCTAATAGTAGACCATTAAAGTGAAAAATAATTTCAAGATAATGATAAATAGCTAAAATCTCTTAAAATGTACATTTTATGTTTATTGCAGATAATTGATGAATAAAGAAAAACTATACTGCTGTTAAAAATACAGTCTTAGTTCTATTTATAAAAGCAATGGAATTTAAGCATACACATGTGAATGCAAAGCAGCTAGAAATGGTTCAGAGAACTTTAGAGTGCCACATTTCATGATTTGACCAGTAAGTAATCATTATTCCTTAGAATACCTAATTTAATTGCAGAATTCAATAAATTTATATACTTTAACTAACTTGTCAGGTTATTTTTTAAATACTTATAGTTATTCTATGAAATAAAGGATTTCACAATTTAATGGTAACATATACATAAATCAAAATCATGTACATTACTAAATAATCAAAATATTATAAATGTAACTAATAATGATTTAGCAAATTATTAAATATTTCAATTTTTAAATTAGATATTAAATGGTCAAAATACATACATTTGAAGCTAAAAATTCAATATGCGTTAGTAATTTGTTTAAAAATAAATGTTGAAAATACATTAAGTAATATACAAACCCAGTTAAATTAATGCTTTTTATAAAGGGGAAAAAAAGTAAAAAAAAAAGATTTGTCTGAATCAGAAATAAAAATTGTAAACAGCTTAAGAAAGAAATGAATAGGAAAACAAAAGAAAATTATACTATGCTTGATCCCCTCTTTCACACGCAGTACTTACAGTTCTGAAAATTTCTGTATGCAGTTCAAAATTTTTCTTTCGAGTCATAAATATTTTTATAAGAAAAAGTATAACCGAATTATAAATTCCAATATTCATAATGTTATTATATCATATATGAAATGCAGAATAATAGCATTACTGCTAGTGAGGCACCATATGCTTTTTATACATCCCTGAAGTGGCCTCCATCTTTCTCAAGTCACTCAAAGGATGCACATTCATTTGATCAATGTAAGATGACAATAACATCTTTCATTTACTTGAAGCAGAGACCAATATGTTACATTGGCCTTTAGCTTCTAAAATTCAGCTAATGCAAAATCCTTCTTTCCAGAGATACAAATCTCCATAATGACAAATGAGTTTTTTAGTCCCTAAAAAAAGCTAATCTATACAGAGCAGTAATAGTGCCTCAAGAAAAGCCTTCAACTTTTTACGAGGTAACGACAATAACAGAAAAAGAAAGAAAGAATATAAGAAAAAATTATATCACTAGGATACTTTAGAATTGTGACAGATATGTTTATTTAAAGTAATATCTGTGAGGGAAAGCAAACTATAAAACTGTTACAAGATCAAAAATTAAGAGAATATCTACAAATTTAGAATGCTATATAGTTAAACAAATAATTGAGAAACAAGTTAAAATATCTGCAATTAATATTAATAAATCAAAAAAAAAAATAAACTGAAACTTGTGCTAATTTCTGTATAATTCATTCAATGACGAAACATGGAAAACAATGATTTCATGTTGATGGGATATTATCCAAAGATAAATTGATAAAACTAATACAAAAATATTTCAGAACCAGAGATGCCAACCTCTGAGCATTCCAATCAGTATTAATCGGACATATTTTCAGTACTTTCAGTAACCTTTTCAAAAAATTTCAGTAACTTTTTCAGTAATACGTGGTTTACATTAAGAATACACTTATGTGCAGAAAATTAGTACTTTTAAGGTAACCTATGTTAAAAAATAAAAGTAAAATGATCATCTAATCATAATAAATATAAAAAGAAATAATAATTAAGAAAGTAAACCATTCTTTTAAATTTAAATGCCTTACCTCAGAGATCCTTACAGCACAGATTTTTATATAATTACAGGAAAAATAAAACAGTGATATTGAAAAGAAAAATTATTTTTATTTAAAACTAACATAGCATACTGATCTGTTAACTGAGAATAAATAAATAAATAAATGACATGATAAATAGAAATAAATGACAATCAATCACAAATTTTGTGTTATAGCTTTCTTAGCCATACTGATTTCTGTTTGAGAAAATTCTCTGATAACACAATTTTGAGTCTGAAATATTTTTTATTTTCTCAATTAAGAGTGAATTTAAACACTCTGTACTGAGATTTGTCCAAAATTCAGTCATATTTTTTTTATTACACTGAAGATTCTTTCAGTTCCAGCATTGCTATGAGGAACAGTTAAAATGCTACTCATCAGTTTTCTTAAAATTTCATACTTCTGTTTTCCATTATCTGTTTTTATTAAAGAAATTCTGTGCCAAACTTCATCCATTCTTTCACCATTTCCAATTGTAAAAGCTTCATTTTGTTAGACGGAAAATTCAACTTCTAATTTGTCCAGCTCTTCCACACTAAATTTCAGTAAGGATGATAAACATTGAATAGATTGAAATCTCACATCTTTTCGTAATTTAACTTCAGCTGCCTGAATGTGTTCTAAAAATTCATCACTTTGAGGAAACTTTTTAATGATATAAGAATACGCAGTGGAATAAAAGTGCCTCACTGATTCATAAAAAGAAGTCTCAGTTAACTTAAATTTAGTGATTCCAAAAATACTCTGGTTTTACCACCAATCGCTAAATCACAATCCTCCTTTTGATTTTTCTTTTTTTCCCACTTTAAATCCATTAAATCACTATAATATAATAATAATAATATAATCGTACATGAAAAAAAGGATTATTATTAGAGATCAAGAGAGAAATCTATTTTCCGTAATTTCGTTAAGATCATCGTAACTCCGTAACGACGAGTAGAAATCCGTACTAAATACGGTAAAATCGTAACAAACGGCATCTCTGCAGAACAGATAGTTTTAAAAAAGCATCGATTTGCAAGCAAAATATAGCTTCAAGAATGGATGATACAACAGAAATTACATTAATATAATTGTCTGAAGAAACAGACATGTTTCTGATATTACTCAGTTGTTACTTTTTACTGAAAAGATATAAATTACATTTACTGGAAAAAATTACATGATTAATACATCATGTAATTTTTTCCAGTAAATGTAATTTATATTGTGATAAATTAAATGTTTCCTGACATTCATAGCATTCACAGCACACAATTTGAGCATATATTTTTAGAGTTGAAAAACATAGATCAGAAAATAATATTCAATGGTAAAAATTAAATTATATCCTTACTGATAATGTCAAAAACATTTATAGAAAAAGTAACGACATAATTTCTCATACATATAAGACTGTGGAAAACTATGTTGGTCTCAAAATAATTAATCATTTATTGCGCATACGAATTGCATTAACAGTTCTTATGTGAAAAGTATTAGAATGTATCAGAAGTATTAAAGCCAATTATATTGGCTATTAATCATTATCAAATGTATTTAATCATTATCAATTCTTCTCAATTCTAATAAATTGATTTTAAAATTTATTGTTAACACATTATGCTGGATTTTTTAAGGAAAAATTCTTATCCAACTTTTTGAGCTCTAAGCAATTATAAAAATTATCTCAAGGAGAAAAAAATTCCACACACACAGGTTTCAGTTATAAATCGATAAATGATAAAGACAATTATCATTTTATACAACTTAACTAAAGATTTAAATGATTATAAAACCTGCGAGCAGAAAATCAGCTTCTGTGTGATTTACTGTTTAGAATTATTACTGAACAAAAATGTTTCATGCATTTTCAGATATGTTAAACATTTACTCTAACACCAATAAATGTTTTGTTTAAAGTTTTAGCATTTTCTGATAGTAAAACTAGGAGACATTAAATTTTTTTAACAATGACATAGAGACATTATTGCGAACTTTAAAAGGAAATGACTGATTTCCTAAATATTTAAACTCATAATTAATAGAATAAGTTTCTTTTCCCTTTTGGTTTGATTCAGAAGCATTAACTTGCATAAAATATATAATTCAAAAGTAAATATGTTTACAATAATTATAAATACATGCTAGCTTAATTTTTACACATTTAATAATATGTAAATTTAATACAAAGTTACAAGCGATTTTTGCTGGAAATTTGGCTGGAAAGTTATTGCATGCATGCTATTAATCATAACAACTATCCTCTTCTAATTGGGATAATTGGAAAAATCGGTATTTTCATAAAATTTTGTACTTTAATTATTACATGCATTAAGTAGACTGATAAATTTCTATATTAGTATGAAGTATGTTCTCCTTTAGCAGACTGTCTTGGTATGATTTCACTAATATAGCAGATATGTTCTTGACTTCTTCATCAACAAAACACAATTATTTACCACTTTTGATCACTTGTTATGTGATTGTTAAATTCATATTAACTAAATGAGTTTTAAAAATGTGCCATAAGTTCTAAATGTGATTTAGGTCTGGTAAATTACCTGACTATATTCAAGTACTATTTTATTTTCCAGCATAGAGGTCGGAAACAATTTCCAAATTGTGAAAAAGGGCCAAATAATGTTGAAATTTTTGTCTACGTTTCTATGAATTTAGTAATCCTACTGCATAATATTGCTAATGTATTAGATAGAATTCATCACGTTTTCAAGAGGAATCAGTTTACGCTGCCTGCTCAATGGTCATTTTGTGCACACAAATGCAATTAGACCATCAAGACACATACTGGATAGATCATACATGTTAATTATGTCAATTGTAATTTGGAGAACCTGGTCTTAACTAAGGCATCTAACACTAATCTCACATCTTTCAGACATGAAAGAAAAATTTGCATTAATCATTGATTACATTAATTGCATTAACTATTGATTTATAATTCAATGAATGAGTATTTACATTTTTGCAGATTATAACAAATACATTTATTATCTGTAAAAATATAAATGCTTTATTTTTAATGAAACTTACCTAATGCTTGAGTGCCCAGCTCAATAATCGGCACAAGTACTTGATTAGGAAGTAAACTACATTCATCTATAAAAAAGTAATAATATAAAATATGAAAATTTATAATTTGAGAAAATAGTGTACATTTAAATAAAATTTATTAAATTTTACCAAGTAATGTATCATCAGGTTCAGAGCCATGATTAATTAATGTTTTGGTCAAAAGTTTAAATAAAAGAGAAAGAACATCCAAGTTATCTGTAATGGAAAAGGTTTATATTAACTGAATATTATTAATAAAAAAGAATCATTATATTTTACAACTATTTATAAAAATACTTATAACTTGCACATTATTTACTATATAATATCTGTTCACTTATATAATACCTGACATTTTAGTGAATACTGGAAGACAGCTTTCATTTAAAAAACTCCAAATTCTTATAATTACAAGTAACTCCCTAAGAGTATTGAGAGCTTTTGAATCAGAAATTAGACCACCCTAAAAGCACACAAAACATAAATAGTTAAAAATGGATACTTCAATAGTCATATTCACATGGATGGCATTTTTAATTAACTACAAAGACAGAAAAAGCGAAAAAGTTCTCTGGGAACAAGATTTTTCTTCTAGTAGTTAATTTAGTATGTTAAAAATAAAATGTCACAAAATATGTCACTAAACCTTTTTTGTCATTACTGTGTTTGATTTTCTTAAACAAAAAATTTTAATTGATTTTTTGATACTCCACAATATGGATACACATCTTACGGATACACATACGAGTACACATCTTATTTTATAGCTAAACTAAATAGCATTAATTTTTCATAGCATCAGATTAATGCTTTCAACTAATTCTTAAAACAGATATAGCATGATTTAAAAGTTTACTTTTGATTCAAAATTTATATAACAATGATATAAATAAGAATATGAGTTCAATCTAGCCAAGAAAATTTCAAAAATTGACATCACAACCAAAGGAAATTCACCAAAGCAATTTGTTTAGTTGATGAACTTATTTTGCATTTTAGGTGTATATAATCCAGACATCTTTGATTTCAAGCAGATACTTAGTTTAAATTATTTTACATCATCATTTCATTAGAAATTTCATATTTTTTGTTTTGAAACATAATTTCATAAGATTCCCACTTTACTGTCCTAACAAAATGTTTTGATTAGAAAATTTACCTTTAAAAGTGCAAGAGAAGAAAATCTGTCCTTGGGACAGAAAAAGATTTTAAAAATTTTACTTCTGATTACCAGTTATTTTTCAAACAAAACCTTAAAGATTTTTCATAAATTATTAAAGAAATAGTTCTTACAACAGCAAAAAACAAATTAATGAATAGCTGATTCTCTAGTATTAATATAATCATTCAACTTCCCAACATAAACATTTTTAAACTCATTTACATACAATAATAAATATAAGCAATATTTCAAGATTTAATTTTTATGCAACATGTATAGAAATTTATCAAAGATTAAATTTATCCCCCTTTCTAACATTCACTATTGGTTTACAGTTAGAATTCACTGGCTTACTGTTAGATCATTCTGCTAAGGATGGTATGACAATATACATTTGATTTTTTAAAACTAACATTTAGTTTGGAAACTTAGTAAAATATTAATTAACTGCACTTTCTTCTCCATAATTCTAAAACATTATTTTGCTGTGGAAAATTAACATGCAAACTTTGACATCAACCATAATAATAAAACCTTTTTAAAGCTTAATTAACCAAATGTTTAACATTTATTATTAAACAATTAGCAATAAATTCATTAAGATTCTATTACTAAAATGCTTATAATAATGAAAAGAAAGTGAAATTTCCTAAAGATCTCTTAAATAGTACAAAATAGTTGATTAAAGTGAACGAATCTTCTTTCTTTAGGTATACATCTTTTTTTCTCATTTATCATTTTCTATCAATTACTTGTAGTAATATTGATAATGCAATCTGTAAGATTTTAAATCTCCAAGAATTTTTAAGATCTCCAGAAGTAACAATAAGAGACAAATCTGTACAAATCTCACCTAAATTGAAATAAACTTATAATCCAATGGAGTAATAACCATTCTATTTTTTCTTTATATTCAATTTCTTTAATAATAATATATTATTAAAACTTTCTCCAAATATTTTTCTTATTATATATTAGATCAGCAATTTATTTAAATTTAAAATTTTTACTTTGTCTCCTTTAAACTAAAGCTCTTGCAAATCTTTCACCAATTCATCATTCAGAATATGAGAATATAATAAACTGGTGAAAAACCACATCCTAAGTAATTACAAAATAAATGCTTAGTCTTATTATGTCATTTAAAAAAAAAACTTTATTTTACTCAATCAATGTCAATTTTTCCATTCTATAAAAACTAAAATATTGAATAATAATTCTATTTTTTTTAATAATTCTAAAACTTATTATAATAGGAATATAAATTATCTTCTATAAATAATTAAGAAATTATGGCAAAGAAACTGTGAATTCATAAAATAATTTTTGCCTCTATAAATATTTTGATTACAATATTTATGAATTTGGAGCTCTCATAGATTATATCTTTTAAACACATAGATTAAATTACTATATCGAATGTATGTACAACATGCTATGATAAAATCCATATAATTTACATAAAGATATCAGGAAAAACAATGTTCAAAAATTTTGTTTTATCAAAAAGATTTATAAAGTGAAAATTAATTTATTTCATGTGATGACAATATGCATTTGAGCAAAAGAAAAATGTAATTGCAATAATAAATAAAATATAATAAGAATATAAGGAAAACTATAAAAAGAAAAATATAATTGAATAATAAGAAATAATGAATAACAACAAATATTAATATAATTTACTTACACCAGGAAATCTTATATGATTCTGTGATTGATGAGGAATAGAAGCAAGCAAATAAATTGCACAATCAGCTACCCATTGAATCAAATTTTGAAGAGAAACTAATATTGGAGGTTCCACTGTAAATTCCTTATGTTCCAGATGCAATAATAATTTATCTAATTGCAGTATTGTATCTGTAGGTTTAGTTGTCAATATTGCTATGTAAAAAAATTTTTTAATTAAAATAAAATTTAAAAAATTCAAAAAGTATCAAAATTTTTTAAAAATTATATTCTCACCAAATAATAAAGAATTCCATGAAAGCAATAGAGAATAAATGTTAAAAAATAATTTTATAGATTTACAAAGTATGTTTCATTTAGAATATAAATTATTAATATTGAAAATATTTACATACACTTTGTATTGAAAAAAAGATAACAAACATCACACAATTTAAAACTATTAATAAAATATTTATTTTATTTTAAAAGATAAATAAAAGCATAAAAAAAATCTTCATAATTAATATTATATACACAAGTAAATATCTAATTTTTTAAAGATCAAATTTTGGAAATTGTTGCAGACATTAAGTTTACTATATTATCTTTCAGTATGAATTCAATTAAAATTAAATAAATTATGATTACTAGTAATCTTAAATAAATCACATTTCTATCATGCAAATTTTCTTTTTTTGCAGCATTTGCTTTTAACAATTATAGAATGTACTGTTGAGACATTCTCAACAACTTTTAATTTGTAGAAATTTAATAATGATAATCCTTTTTCTATCACACATGCATACATGTACAAATAATTCCCTTTATTTTACTGTTACTGCTTTATTTTTAGTTATGTCATTCATTCAATGCAAAATCAATTACAATCTTACATTTCATTTTCATTAAAAATGTAATTTCACGCATTATTAAAATTAATTATTTAAAATAATTATTCCTTTTTTAAGTAAATTTTAATTAAAATGACAAATGAAATTTAAATAAGTCACAATGATATTGCACTAATTATCATTATTAATTTAATTACATTTATGACAAAATTCCACAATAAAATGTTTGTGAAAAATAAAATCTAAAACCACAAGAAAAGTGGTTAAAGAAACATAAAAACATCAATTAATCAATCAGAGGATGTCTCACAACTAATCTTGTTTGTTTTAAATATAGAGATATAAATTACAAAAAAGTACTGAAAATAATCTGAAAAATATCTTTCAAAAATTTAGTTATTATTTAGAAATTTTTTTTAACAATATAAATTATTCTGATTATTATTTCTTTTTAACTTTAATAATGATAGAAATATTGGTTACATATTAAAATAGAATTTACTACAAAAATATTCCTACTTATGATTTTAAAAATAACTTTTCACTTCATTCTCTAACACAAGCTATGTTAAGAGTGAGTATAAAAATGTTGACATTTTGCAACATACCAGTTAGATTCTCAACAGGCCCTTTATCTTGATTTGATAAATCTCTGGGTCTTAATAAACCCTTAGCTGCAGCTGCAACAGCATTTAACATAACAAGAGCATGACAATCACCTGCTTTAGCTTGACCATTATTCAAACATCTAAAATATAATTAAAGTTTAAAACAAACACCTCTTCACAGTTTATGAAAATTATTTTTTAAAAAATGAGATTTAATGTTAGTAAAAAAATTTTTTTAAAGATACCGGTATAATGATCCCTTTATTGACAAGTATCGTGAAAACCAACCCTGTTGGGAAGAAGGAGGTTGTCTATTAAATGATTCAGTCAATTTCTCACAAATGCTTTCAATTAAACCTATAACAATTAAAATATAGTTAATTATCTATCATAAAAATACATCTGTAGTCTGAATATAAACCTTTAAGTTAATTTCCAGTTCAATTCAGTTCATTGTGAAATAAAAGTTATTTGTAAAAGAACAAGGGAGAAAAAAACATACCAGGTCTTAAACTAAGAACAACATCCCACCAATCTGTACCAGTCATTAAGCAATATTCTAAAACTGTAAGAGCATACGAAACACTCATTGGGCCACCTACAAAAACATTAGAAAGTATAACACAATATTTAATGAATATGTTACATAAAGCAAAAAATTATGTGATATATATATACATTACCAAATCAACACTTTTCCTGATATAAAGTTTAAAGGATTAATAAACACTGTAATTTGACCATCAAAAGACAAATAGCCATTTTTTTTCCACCTCAAATAAAGTGAGGCATGTAATTCTGATAAATACTTGGAACAGTAAAGTTAAAAATATGAATTTATTTATTCTTTCAAAGTATTATATCTTTTTAAGAGCTAATAACAACTCTATGTCTTTAAATGCTTGCCATACAAATTTTTCACATAATGCATACAATTAAATCTTCGTATTGTATCACTTTTGTGAACCAAATAAAAATGATTTTATTAAAAGTTTGGTATATAAGAATTTAAAAAATTTAATTGAAATTTCCTTAATTTTGATTATGGTCAAGTTATAAAAGTAATGTTAGCATAAAATATTCACAAGACAGCTTTATTTTTAAAATTTTAATGCAATTGAATAAAAAAGTAAACAAATCATTTGTAACATTTTTGTCACAAAATAATTTAAAATGATTGAGTATACCAATTTGGTTTTATATGATTTGGTCAATCACTTTTGATTACTTTTAAAATATGGGCACTTATTTTTATCATGATCTATGATTTAAAATAAACTTTAAAGTACTACAAAAATTCTTGCTATAGGTGAGGGTAGAAGCTACAACTATTGAAGTGAAGGTCCAACTGATATCTCAGTTGTAAAAGCTTATTGAAATACCAGTTTAGCACCTTTTCGATAGGATTAATAATATACTTATAATTTTACTTGAATTTTAAATGTTTTTTGTCAACTTCAGTTGTGTGAAATTTTAAAAATATTTTATACCAAATGTGGTGACCACCTAGAAACATTCTTTTAATGTATATAAATAAAACTATAGAGAAAAAAATGAATAAAAATTATATCTTTTCTATAAAATTCAAATTTTCATGATGACTTTATTAGTGCTTTAAGAATTCAAATATTACATTAAATATATTTACTTATCAAACTGAAATTATTTTAGGTAATTTTCTTATCCACAAGAATAAAAAGAAAACTTCAACTGAGTAAATAAAAGAAAACTTCTAAGAGTTTAAAAAATTGTCATTTTTAATAGTGAAATTGTGCATTTTATATATGTAATACAAAAAATAAATCACTTTCATTATCATGATTTGTTTTTCATGATGTTCGTAGATGCTTCTTGATAAGCAGTTTGGAAAGACTTTAATCATAATTTTATCCATGAATTTGGTTATTTTTTACTAGCAATCTACAGCATTTGATAAATTGATGTACCAACATCTATAAATTTAAATTGATACTACTAACAAAATTTTTAAGGCATTTTCTGATAAAATAAACACAGTAATGAAAGCAAAAATTTATGCATAGTTGAGGTTTTATATAAAATAAAAGTTAAATATATAGAAAAAGCTTAGCAAACTCTTATAACCAACCATATGTATTACAGACTAGGATTTTAGCTTTAAAAATATTTGCTAATTTATTAAATTGGTAAAATACTTATGGGAAAATTAAAAAGAAAATTATTTAATTTCCAATTATTTTTTGTTTGAAAAAAATTTATATAGTAAACTGTTAATGCATTTAATTTATGAAATCTTTCACATACAGAAGCAACTGTAAAAATTTATTTTCAATAAGTCTAACAAACAGAGTTTATTTAAAAGTTCAAAAGCTGGATGAATGCAAACCATTCAGAAAAAAAATAATATTACAATCATTTCATTAAAAGAACCAAATATACAAAGCATGAAAGAACTTTGCAATTTATGAACCCTATTTCTGTCTATTTCAAAATCCCCAATCACTATAAAAAGATATTTTCTTCACAAAAAGTTCTGATGTACAATTTTCTAATATGCACACAGTAGAATAATGAGATTTCATGAACACGTTTTACACTCATATATATTAAACTTTATTTTACTTTTATCTTCTTTATTGCATTTAGAATTTTATTGCATAAATATTTATTGCTCTTTGATTCACTAAAACATGCATATCTTTACAATTGTAATCTTTTATTCAAATCTATTTTTTGCTGAAAATTAAATATAAAATTTTTAATTTGTACATAAATGAAAATTTCATTTAAAAATAAAGTGAAATAAAGGGAAATATTGAATAATCAGCTTTTCACTTCACAAAGTTTAAGCACATTTTTGATTATTTTATTTTAGCATATATATATATATATATATATATATATATATATATATATATATATATATATATATATATATATATATGTTTAAAAATTGATAAATTTCTTTTTCAACTTAAGTTTTTAATAATCAATTTATTTTCTTCATTAAAAACTTCAATCATATTATTTATCATTTTATTGGTGTATATTAATGTTTTCAATGATATTTAATGACAAAAATATTGTTCTCAATTTGCTTATTAAATACTTCATCAAGATTTTAGTCACATGACAAGTACATGCTGAGAAAGTTTTTCCATCTTTGATCCAGATAAATCTAATTTATTATTAGTTAATGCTTTTGTGCATGATAATTTTTAAAACTAAAGTAAAAATAAGTGTTTTCTCCCAAAAATGTAAAGATAATTTCTTTATGAATAGTAACTCATTCATATACAAAAAAGTTTCAGATTTCTAAAGATGGCATCACAAATAAGGTCATTATAGTAACATCCAGACTGTAAAAGAATGATAGCTCACTTTAAGACGATTTAAATTTTTGATAAAATTAATAGCAATAGGTCAATTTAACTGAATTATTTTTATATATTGATTGATTAAAATGAAATTTTAGACATAACTGAAATATTTTTCTTAAAACAATTTTGGAATTGAAATCTCAATCTTTAAAATTTTTCAGACCATCTTTAGGAGTGAAAACGGCACTCCTGGAAGTATAATTGTTTTAGGATAAAATATATTTTAAAAATGTGAAAAAATATAAATTTATACTATCTTTTAATTATTGATTCAAAATTTACCTGGATCAGTAATGGGGCATAGACGATATAAGAACAACTGAGACAGAGAATCTATAGCAATTATAGTACAACCAGTCCAGGATAACTGCATATCACTTATAGGAGCACCATGGATATATTGTTTCATTCCTAAGATGATAAAAAATACAAAATAATGAATAGGGCATTATGCTTGAATACATTTTTAATTTAAAGACAACTTTTTAAAATTCACTATACAAAATACCTTGCTGATGGCTATAGATAGAATGGTCATCTCTTCTATGGGTTGAAGTATTGACATTTATACTACAAACAAGTTGCAATGATTCCCTAATAAAAAAGACTCAAATTGCTTAAAAACTATATTTTATTTTACAATACTATTATTTACTAAAAATTTAGTTACAACTTTTAAAGAAAGTCAAATTTAAAATATTTCATTTCTCTATAATTCTGAAATATATCATTAAAATTTTAGTGAAAAACTTATGAAATTTATACAAATTTAACTTATTATTTAAAATATAAAAACATTGAATATCTTTGAATTACCGTATTTTCCTATATATAATCTGATTAAAAACCTTCTCCATCAAAAAAAAACTTACAATTAAGCTTTGAAAAAAAATTCTGTTTATGTTTCATAAAATAAATAACAGGTGGAGCTATGATCAGCTAACTTATTTCATCTATAATCAATTTTGTCCAATTGTGTTAAAGAGCAAATTCAGTTTATTGTAAAATACGATAGTTGCAAAAACACTTGCTATCGATATTTCAGATTTGGTCTTGAACCGAGATACTTTGTTCTGAAAGTATTTCAGATTTGTATACCATTATGTGGAAGCAAAAACTATTAAGTTACAATTCATATTTTAAAATAAAAGCTTTAGATTAGGCAAATAAAATAACAACAAACGTGCTAAACTAAGATAAAGACAAAGCATGGGCGAAACAAAAGAAAATATGTATCCAATACGCAATTCAAAAATAAACATTTTTTTCATTTAATTATTAATGATACATATTTTATTTTTAAAAAATATGTCTAACTTCGTTTCAAAAGTTATTAAAAAAATAAAAATCGACAAGTTTTACTAGCTTTTCAGAATTATCACTGATCGATGTTGTGCATTAATCTCAGATTATCATACTTTGCGATGACGTGGATTAAAAAAATTTTTTGTAATAAATGGTTTTATTCATACAATTAATCACATTTTTATCACACTGTACATTTTTTTATTTTGTGTGAGACCCGTATATCATTATTGTCAGCAATATATATTTACGATTATTTGCTGAAGAAATCGTTGCAGATAATACGTTTTTTCTTTTAATTGAATAAAAAATCTTGCAGATAATAACTTACTGCAGATTATATACAGAAAATATGGCAATAAATTTGTTATACATAAATTAGTTTTTTGATGACTGTGAAGAAATGCAGAAAATAAAAAAACTATTTCTCATCCAAAATTTTACTTACAAAACTTTATTTGCAAGATAGAATCATTTTAAAGATTATTTTTTGGTTTCTTTTTAACATATAATATCAAGTAAAGCAATTATAGAAAGTAAATTTGATATTAATTCAAATTTGTCAGATCAAATATTTGTATAATAAAGTATGCTGATGATTGTGTTAAATTCCTTATATTTCATATTCTTATAGTAAGGATGCACTTATGTTTTTTCAATTTAAAATTATGACATTAAAATAAAACTTTTTAAATAAATGATTTTAAATTTAATTTGAAGATGTTTCTCAGTCATATGCAAGCTTTGTTGCATTATACACACACAATCATACCAGAAATAATTAACTTTGTATTTAAGTTTTTTATGCTTTTTAGGAGGGCGCAAATTAATCTCCTCATTTAAAAAGAAAGGAAAAAAAAAACACTAAAATTATTAAAGAAGATGATTTAAAAGAAAAAAATTTTCATTTTTGAAAATAATAAATATTCTACAAATTTAGAAATGACAACCTCTGGAAAATCAGTCAATTTTAATCTTAATTTCAAAAAGCAATTTAACTATTTGTATAAAAAAAAAAAAAAAAAAAAAGAACGATGAATTCAATTAAGCAATGGACAAAGACAATTTTCATGTATATTTATTTTAACATATGAAGTAAACTAAAGTGGTTTAGAAAATTGCTTATATGAGCAAGGAAAAAAGACTTCAATCAACAGAAAAATCATTTTTAAATAATCAGCTAATTTTAATGATTATAAATGATTAATTTAAAAAGAAAAAAATTAGAATAAGCACAACATTTAAAAGAAATAATTTCATTACTTATTTGTAATCTAAAGTAGTTATCAATTGTAAGGATACATGCTAAATTATTCATATTAACATATTATAAATTAAAAGTGAAATAACATAAATAAAATATATGAAAAATAAAAAAAATTAAGAGAGAAAACTGAATAACGAATATCTAGCAAGCTTAGTTAAAAAATTGTATTGTTTAATATTCATAAATTCCAAAATTAATAGAAAAAGCTAAAAATAAACATTATGCTCATGTAAATTTGTATGATTTAAAGGTTTACCTATAGAAACATTTAATAGTATTGTCTTTATAAGCAACTAATATGTAAGAGGGTGGAGGATTGGCATCATAGATGGACAGACGAGGCGTTGTAATGGCAACTACCTGAGAAGATGAAGTTGAGGCAGTATGATGCTGCCACACCTAGAACATTCATTTCTAATATAAATAATATGTAACAATTAGTAAATTATTTTGCATTAATATATGTAAGAGGTAAATAATTCATTTTTAATAAATATAAATAATTACCATAAATATCTCTATAAACTCAAAAATTACACAATTTCTTTAAAAAATTTTCAAATTAATGCAAGCACTGCGTCAAGTATCATTTAAAAGACATATAAACTGTAGTGCTATTACTCATATATTAATAAATAAAAATTATCTATGTAACATTAACCTTGTACGTATTATGATGCACATATGAATAAATTTTAATCAAATGTGAATTAAGAACATTTGGTATTTTTTCAAAATGATACATGTTTGCATTGAATTTTTTGAGGTCTAACTTCCATTTTATTCTTTATATATGGTGATCTTGTTCAATATGGAATAGAAAATTACAATTGCTGACTTTGATTTAAAATGATATTTATTTTAATTTTGATATAGTTTTTCCCTTGCAATTGAAGAACTCATATTCAATTTAGATAGTTATTAAATCATGTATATACATAGTGAAATTTAGTGTGACAGTTAATCACTAATAAATTAAAGTATACTTATGAAATGAAATAATTTTTCGGTAAAATAAGCATTTATTAATAAAATATGGACACATACCTCAATTTCAGGTGCATTAAATTTATTTAATTCATCTTTATATTAATTAATAATATAAATTATATTATTAACTTATGTAAACTAATAATTTTATAAATTTAAGATTTATACTAGCAAAAGTTTCTATGAGGGGGAATATGAAGTCTTTACACGAATTTCATATGCTTGTGATAGAATTTATGATATATAAAGAGATTCAAATAATTTATTGTAATATATTAACTATGAAACTTTATCTGAAGAGATAATTAAAAATAAAAGAATACATTTGAACAGAAAAAATTACAGATATATGACAAAGACAAGAATTATAAAGTTTTAAAGTGAGAATTTAACAAAAACTATATATTTCTCTAATTTAATATGTTCAAATAGAAGATTCAGAACATTCAAATTTCAAAATAATTTAAGCATATATTAATTTTAAAAACAATTTTATAATGACAAAGGATATTATATAAATTGTAAACATATTTATCTATATGATTGTTTGTAACACATACAACTGTTTTTGGAGGATTTTCTGGAGCAACAGGACTTAACAATTTATGAAATATCACAGTTTGTTCTCTTAATTCCCACAATTCAACAATGCTGCCAGATGGACCTAAACATTATATAAGAGGATACTTTACTACATACAAAATATAATAGATAAATGCTTTTGAGGTTCTAGTAAAAAAAAAAAAAAAAAAAAAAAAACTAGGTAACAGGATACAGAACTGTGAGGGCTTCCAATTCTCACACAAAGTACTGCACAGTTATCTCACAAACCAAATTGCATCACTATGTGCAATATCCAATTTCAAGGTACTGAAAATGCTAAAACTTCAACTTTGTAATCACAGGATATTTTAATTTTCAATTATCAAAATTTTGAACATTTCTTTATAGTTATTTAATTATTACAAAAGTATTAAAATGTTAATAACTAGAAGCTAATTTCTCAAAGGTTACATAATAAAAACAAATATAAACTAAGTATCATGCAGTCTATAATAGGTGAAAACTGGGCAATAAAACTAAATCTGTAACATAAATAAAGCACATTTTCATAAAAATTCAAATTTTAAATAACCAAGCAGAGGTGCCCATTTTAAAAATACTTCAGTGTATGTACTACACTGTACCTCAAAGACAACCAGACAATAAAGCTAAATCTATAACATATATAAAATAGACTTTTATGAAAACTTGAATTTTATTAACTGGGCACCACTTTTAAAAAAATCACAGTAGAGCTATCTAGTACCAGTTTTATTCTGGCAATAAAAATAAATCTAAAATGTTAGTAAACATTCTTATAAAGGCTAGTCTTTCAAATTAATTAACATTAATGTATTAAATAAATCAATATATGAACATAAGAAATATTTATAAACAATACTTAATATTATAGCATTAATATTATGCTTAATATAATATTATAACAATACTTTATATTAAATACAGCTGCAATAATAATAAAATACATAAAATAACTAACAAAATCATTGCTTACAGAATCATCAGCATCAGTATGCCACAATATTCTTGGAATGATCACGTGGCCATATATATACCAGGAGGAAAATAATAATTTGAAATAATAAAAACAATATAAAAACTAATTAATTTTATAATCTTTCAAAATAAATTTTATTTAAGAAATTGAAATTAAAAAACTTCATTGAAAACTAATATTCAAAAACTTCACTTTCAAAAACCTAAACATTAAATAATCCACTTTAAGTACTTAAATTGCAATGAAATAAAAACAAATTAGCATCAAATGCTTCAAGGGTTACTAGGATGTAAAACAATTTTCGAGCATGTACACAATCACGTTATGTCATAAGACGAAAGTGACATCATACAAATGCATTCTGATGCAATAAGCCCATTTGGGGCATTTTATTCCCCACACAAAAAACAGTAGTCTTCAGCCAAAAACCTATATGACATAAATTTCCTGTTTAGATTAGACAAACACAAAAAATTTATAAATAATGAGGGGGGAGAAAATAAATGACAAACTATTTTGTTACAACAAGTTTAAAAATGTTAACTATAAATTAAATTTTAAGTGTTTAAACATAAAAATTATTCAAAGGATTTTTAATAGAAATTTTATTTTTACCTTTTGAAATTTTACATATTTTTATCAATGATGCATCAGTCAATTCTCTCAATAATAAATTAACAGCATTAATGAAATAAATACAAAATAAATAATCAGATTTATAATAAAATTCTAATAAAGATTTATTTTTCCTACGTTACATGTTCTCAGATCAAATAAATTGGTTACATTTTTTTCCAATTTCATAGTTCATAAGGAATAATATTTACGATTTTCTTATTTATTTACTGCACCTTCATTTAATATATTATTAAATATTTAAAACTTCTAGTCTGCTTTTCAGTTTTTTCATTAAAGACATCAAATGAATAATATTAATTCTTTATATTATTGTTCTTTTATGAATTAGTTTAGCATCCAATGGCTTATATTTATTATGATAAACTCTAAATTTGCAAAATATTATTTTATCTCTCATTTTTACAACTTCATTTCCTTTGATTATTCTTGTAAAGATTATAAAATTATAAATACTGCAAACTGTTAATTTCCAAATCTGATTGGACATCTATTTTAAATTTTTCAATTGAAGGAAAAATTTAACTAAAAAATAATTTTCCCCTTTATGAATGATTTTTTCCTTATGTAGAATTTAATTGAAAATGAAAATATGTTCACATGCAAAAAAAAAAAAAAAAAAAAAAAAAGCAAAGTTTTATGATGTAATTATATTATAAAATTGAACTTATAGAAAATAGAAAAATTTGATTAAAAAATTTAGGAATTTCTACGATATTTAAAGACACTTTTTTAGAAATTAGGATTTTTATTTTGTTTTTAGATTTTTGGGGATGTTAGAGCTATTTTCAATACTTTATTAACACAGAGTTACTTATATATAAAGTAAACTTAAAAATATAATTTATTTTATGTTTTATATTTTATTTAAATTGCATTAAGTTCACAATAATTTGTAATTCATTATTTAATTAATCACAAATCAAATGGTTATAATTATACAAACAATTATATGCTAAATATATACAATTACACACAATTATATGCTAAAATCCCAACTTTTAGATAAAAACAAGTAAAATAAATTAAGCTATGCAATAATAACAATAAAAAATTTATGAAAATCCAACTGTCACTTTGAACAGATTTTATAAAATAAAATAGAATAAAGCCTTAAACATAAGTATAGATAGTTTAATAAGCAAACCCACACACATAAATTTGATAATATTGCTCAAATATACAACCTGAAGCGGTAACTACAACAGCATCAGCAGCCTCCCGAAGAATAAACTTTACATTAGTTACTTTTGTATATGCTGTAATAAGAATTCTTCATAAAGTAACAGATAATATGAAATCTTTTAAAGTAAAAATGAAAATTTATAATAAATAAATATCTAATTTAAAAAAGTTTAGGAATTAAATAAATTAATCATCACAACTCAATAAATTAAAAAAATAATTATACCTTGTTTTTCACCAGGTAAACAGTTTGAATGACAATTCAAATAAAAGCTTGAAAATGGTTGACAGCTTATGATGCATTCCTCTGTAATACATACATATATATGTGAATTTTAAAGAAAAATACAACTTGTGTTTTATTATATTTAAAACATGATAATTTTGCAATATTGTTGGTCTTTTTAATAAGGTTTAAGTTGTGGGTAGATATCCTGTTACAAACCCACAATTAGGTTAATTATCAGAGTTATAACTGTAAGCAGAGCTATAATTATTAAGTGATTTAATGAAACAAAAGAAACATTAGCTATTGGTTTTAATATCTATAACATATTTCGTTTTTATTGACAGAACTTTATATCTGTTTATTCAATTGTAAATTTTAAAAAAGGAAAGAAAAGGAACATGTTTTATGCATAACAGGATCAAAATAGTCTTCAATACAATTTCAAAAATGTACAGATGGTTCTGATTTAAAATTTTAAACTTCTGAACTAAATCATTAGTTCATTTTTTTCTTTAACCTCTTCGCGACGGGCGGTGCATATATGCATTTCGTAAGGAAAATGTGAGGGCCGGGAGGTGCATATATACATTTCGTACGGACGAAAGTGAGAGCCGGGCGGTGGATATATGCATTTTAAGCTGGAACAAGTTTTAATAATCACTAGATGGCACTATGTGTCCATTACATTTAAACTGAACGTAGTTTTAGTGTTCTGACCTTCATTTTTTTCGTATTCTTGCTTTTTTTGGTATTTTGATTATCAGCTGTGGGTGGGGAGAGAGAAAATCTCACTGTAAACAAACACAGCTCAGCTCTTAAACTATCCACGTGATTTAAGGATTCTTGCTTCTGATAGCTCTCTGAACACTTTTTTATTTTGTTTTCGCTACTATTGGAAGTCTTTTACGGTTTTAGCGTCAGTTTTTTTTACAGTTTTTACTGCTTTCGGTTTTATTTGCTCACTTTTCTTGTTATTTTGAAAATTCTCGACTCCAGATTATTATGGCGAGGATTATCTGGTAGGCATTTTCCTACCCTTAATTTGAACAAAAAGGGAGAAAAAAGTCGCAGAAAGTGCATTGTTTGCTCACAAACTGTGCTGAAAGAAAAGAAAACACAACAAACATTTTATACTTGCAAATCATGCAATGTCAGACTTTGCGTTTCTCCGTGATTTGAGATTTTTTATACTCAGTCTTCATTTTAAATTTTGTTATTTTTTTCTTTTAAATAGCCCTCGTAAAGTTTTTATTAATTTGCAAATATGTTAAAGTGTTTTTTCAACTAAAATTTTGGAAAAACTAGAATTGCACTGTCGAAAATTATTTCTCAGAGTAAGCAACTTTTTTATATATATATTTTCATATAAATTGAAGAAAAAACATTATTAAAGTCTAGTTTTAAGTTATAAGATAGATTATATGATAATCTAAAATGCCACCAAAAATCGCAGCGATAGGACTTTATTATTTACGAATTTTTTTCTAAAGTTAGGCCTAGCGGAGAAAAACCCCCGTCCTGTAAGATCATTCCTTTCACTTCAGCTTCGTCCTGATTGCGTGTCTTAAACAAAAGCGCCCCGTCGTGAAAAGGTTAAGGTTATGAAATGATTTTAAAACATAACATTACTTCAGATGTATTAGAATGACAAAAAAAGTTGCCATATTTTACATTTCAAGGACTTAAACATCAAAAATTTAACACTAAAGAATATTATAATGGATATAGAAAAATTTATCACAGATATAAAAACGATTTATACAATTTAAATAAATTCTATCTTCATATTAGCAAACATTTAATTCTATAAAAGTTTGCAAGTTTTCTTATTTCTCAGATCAATGCATGAAATATATATATATACAGTAAAATTTTTCGATAGAATAAAGCAATTATATTACAATTTTCACTAACAAATATATGCTATAGTAAAAACAATTAAAAAAGCTTACACAAACTTAAATCAGTTTTTGATTTTAGGCAATAAATAATGGATATAAAATTTTCAGAAAAACAGAACAGAAGTATCAAGAACTGAGACACTTTCTAAATGAGTAATTTAAAACTAATAACATAACATTTAGAGATACAAATAAGGAAAAGTAAACTCAATAAAAATACTTCTTATGTTTGTATAAAAAAGCTGCAACACACTTTCTACATATTACAAAAAATAATATCTAAGATATTCAAATATTTAGGAACTATTGAATACTTTTCTTGTTGAATTCTGTAAATCATTACTAATGATTCTGATTTAACTATTACACAAAAAGTATTTCATTTTTTTTTTTTTTACTGATAAGAGATTAAATATTTATGTCATTTCTGAATTAAACATCAATGTTTCCATAAAATTGAATTGCATGAAAATTAACTTTTCTGTAATTCAAATCCATAAAAAATTAGAATTTTATTAATCTCTGCCAAATACAATCTGTTTACATTTATGAAATCATTGTTTTGGTTGAAATATAGATAACTGTTGTAACATTTTTCATTGTTACTCTAATTTTTATACAAATTTTGCTCTTAAATGAAGTTCCCAAATTACAATCTTGAATCAATAGTAATTCCTTTAATGAAGATTCAATATGAAAAATGAAATTTAACATGTATTTAAAAATTTGCATTAGGCAATATTTTCAAGAAAAAGAAACTTCAAGAATTCAAATGGCACAGATGCAGACAGATTGTATTTCCAACTGTCATGGGCACTTACACATTTTTTACAAGTACATATTTTAAATAATACTTTATTAACATAAATCCATTGCTCATTAGTATTTGTAGAGAGAATCAAATTACATTAAAAATGGGGATAAATTCACATACATACATATATTCATGCATTGCATTGCATGCATGCATGCAAGCATAAATACATATCCGCATGTGTGTGTGTATAAATACGTACATACACACACATATATATATTAAATTTATAAAAAAAAAATTTTAATCATTTTAAGCACATAGGAATTATTATAATTTCTAAAAGAAAGGCAGCATGAGAGTAAAAGCCTCACTTGTCAAAAAAAGCTTTAAGGAATTATGAATTGCATAGAAACACCATTGTTTAATATTTTGACAAATTATATATAGCATATGAATTTTTTAAAAATGCTTAAGCTGAAAGTATAACTTAAAATTAAATTATATAGAAAAATGTTGGAAATACATTTATATTCACACAAGACTCAGTTACTCGCTGCAAAAATTTAGCATTAAGGTATTACATTGAATGAAAACATAAAATTAAAAATTTAGTTAATCAAAATATTTACAACAAACTAATTGCATATCATGAAAAAGTCTATAAAATCTCATTTTTCATTGTATATATTAAATATGTCAAGTCAAACATACATTTTCTTGTATAATCTCCCTATCTGAAAATATCACATAGACATCTTTCAATCCCAATATTATTGACAATATTTTTACTTTACTTCCAACCCATTTTGCAATTTAATGTAGAATATTTATATTTTTTAAGCATATATATAAATGCCTTACCATTTCTTCCAGATCATAATTTCCAGAAGAAAGCTACACAAAGAACTTTTTTATAACTAAGTTTTTTAGTTTCCCTTATAACCAATGTTAATCAAAATATTTTGCTTTAGACTGTGCATAATAAATATTTACATTTATGAGTTATTAAAAATAAACAATAACATAATAAATATCAAACATAGTTATTTAAATTTATTAATGGCATAAAAAAATAGTACACCAGAAAGAAATCACCTTAAATTTATGAAATTTTTATATGTTGATTGAACAAAGTAGAGAACAGTGACGTAAATATTAGAGTTATGCAGTATACATAATATAGCATGGTGTTAGTATGAAAATTATTGACAGGATGTGAGCACCTAATGATATCACATGAAGAAATCTAAATCCAGGTTAACAAACTCAAGGATATATCAATATAGCTATAAAAAAGTGGTTTTTACACACAGGGTATAAGTCATGCACCATAAATTAAACTCCCATGATCAGCTACTAGTAACAAGCTACATAAATGTTTGGATAATTTATCATTTTATGATTATATTTCAACATGACGATTAATTTGACTAGGATACACCATTAAAAAATATTCCAAAACACAACAAACAACCCTGCTGAAATAAGAGTTAAAACCACCTATTCTTCAAATGAAGGAGAGAAAGCTAACCATCCAGCTGCCTGCTCAGCTCAAAAAATGTATCTAATATCAATACATTGGGAAACAGAATAACACTCTATGGTATTTAGCAATGAAATTAAATTCAATATTAAGCTTTCATGGTTCATATGTATGTTTTCAGAAAGACAAAAGATTGTTCAATCACTTTTCATATCCACCTGAAGCAAATTTCTACAAATCCATCCCAACTAAATCTGCACTGAATATGTCAAGTTTAGTAAAAACTGTATTACAACAGTGTTAACTAAATTAACAAATTATTCAATCAGTTGTTATGCTATTAATAACAGGTTCGTACAGGTTTCCAAGAATCAAATTTTAAAAGTTTTCCAGGTGCCAAATCAAATATTTTCAAAAGATATCATGATTCTTGCTAAATATTTTCTTTTATTTTACCAATTGATCTTAACCAAATATGCATATAATTATGTATATGCAACATTTTTTAAGTATCTTTATATAGAATAGAAATAAATAATTATAAAAATTAATGAGAATATAATTTTTATTTAAGTTAGAATTATATTTAATTATTACTGCAAAAGTCTTAAATGAATTTACAGCTATAACATAATTAATTTTTTTCCTTAAATAAACAATATTCGTTACATAACTATATATTGTATAAAATAATGGGTAATTTTAGGGTTTTTAAGTGTATTTTATTGAATATTTCATGGTGTATAACAACTTCCTTCAAGCTTCTGAAATTTACAATATTTGAATGCTATCCATTTTTAAAAAAGTCAGTCATTTCAGTGCAAATGGACTAGTTCTCATTCAAATCATTCATTGACAACTAGAGTAATCCACTTATAACTAATTCTAAGCAATTCTAAATTACTTTTTCAAACATTTTCAGTTCAGTAACTTAAAAAATCTGATGAGTAATACCATGTTTTAACAGTATCATTATCCCAAAATCTTCTCTGGCAGTCCAATTGTTTTGTTAGCAAAGAATAATTTAAATTTTCATCAAAAAAAAGCACAGAAATACAAGCATTCTTGGCTGCATCTTTCAATAAATTGGAAAAATAAGGTGAAATTCCAGAAAAAATAATGTACAGTTCCATATTTTTTCACTACAATTGAATTGCTTAGCAATAGTCTGCAAACATTGTTTAAAAGAGAGAATTTATATTGGTAAAAAAACTGTAGCTAAATCTACAATTTAAAACTTTAAGGATTTGTAGAATTTTAGCCTTTTAATCTTCTTATGAAGAAACAAATGAATATAAAATTTCAGAACATGCTTTGGGTTTACATTTTTTAACAGGAACAGCAGTAGCATGTGGGAGTGTGTTTAAAAAGATCTTTTAAATGAGTACATTTTTGAGAGATACAACTTGTACTAATAAATACACTTATTCGTTTTTTCTTATAAGGCATTTGATAATAGATTTGCCTGCATTTGAATACAGAAGTCTTTTTTAAAAACTAGACAATTGGCATACCTCCATTTTCAGAACCACACAAAAGCTAATTTTTGTATGGCTTTTTCTACACTAGTCATTGTGGAGAATGCACTAGTCATTAAAAAAGCACTTTCCACCAAGTATATTAAACAATTTATTTCAGACTTTATTTCATTCATAAATAATCAGTTTCAGGAAGGTATGAAAAATATATTTTAACTTAAAAATTTTATATTTAAATATTAATATTTATTGTATTTTATAAAATATAAATGAAACAGAAACAAACAGAAAGAAAATCAATTAAAATCACCTGTTTGATTACATTCCATGATGTTTTAATTGTTGATTACTTCACTTCATTTTACACACAATTCTAAATACAATATCTGGTCCTGATTTAAATTGGTTCATGAAGCTATTATGGCTGAACAGGATCTTTATTTTAGTCAAAAATTAGACATACAATAACAATCAAATATCAATTGTGCCACTATCATGTGCTAATATTAAGAATTAATACTGGAATTTGTTTTTGGATAATTTCATTGAAAACATTTAAAAAAAAATTTATAATTTTTCCAAATAAAAAATAAATGCATCAAGATTTCAGTAATAATTCCAAGAATGATTCATAATTTTCAAAGAGTCAAGTCAATATTTTAGGAGTTCCAAGGCCCTTAAAACAATTTTTCAAATTCTAACATCTTCCCCAGGAGTTGTACAAACCCTATAATGTCTATAAATGCTATATTCATACTGAATTAAAAGAAAATAATACAAACACAATATTGCATGGGAGGCAACAATGCAAAAAAGTGGTTAAATATCAATCAACTTTTCTTACTTGCATGTTTACCAAAGTACTTCTCAATAGAAAACATTTAGGTTATTATAGAACAGAATCATAAAATGTATATGTATTCAGAAATGGATATCCCTGACTTTTGATGGAGTTTGTGGACACATGGAATTCCATAAAACAAAATGACATTCATTACTATGCTGTTAAATTGTATTTATACATTTATGATATACCTTTTGTCAAAACATGTATGCATGATACATGCACACACAAAGTATGGTAAAGCAATATATAGTAGTACACAAAAATTACATATATCAATTATAAATAAAATAACAATATGGAAATACCTTCAGAAACTTTTAAGCCAACCCTATAGCAGTGCACAGAAGATTCAACAAGCCCATCTGTTGCAATAACAAGAAAATCTCCACCTTAAAAGAGAAAGAATTAGTTATTTTACTAAAATATTTAAATGTAAATATAATTTATCGATAAAATAAAAAATAAATTACAAATATGGACATTTTGAAAATTTTTTAAAAAACAGATTTTTTAAATAATTTAACTCTAATAATGATTTTTTAAATTAATGAAATATACTACAAAAAGAAAATCACATACACAATCAACTATTTCATAAAAATAACCTTTATGAAAAAGAACAAATATTTTAAAAATCAGAATTGTCACAATAAAATTGTTATTGGTCATGATTACTGAAAGAAATTTTCAGAAGATAATTTAGTATATTATTATCCCTTCTCATTCTTCTTTTTAAATGAAAAACTTATGCCTATACTTTCCTTAAATGCAATTCTCTTTTTATAATTAATATCAGCATTAATACATATTGACTTTTAGGGAGAAAGCAAACGAATATGTACTTGTTTTGAAAGCAGTTTAAAAAACCATTTTGATATTTATTGGTTCCCTAGTTATTGATCTTGTGTAAACTTAATTATTTATATTATATCACTTGAATCACAGTCATTAACTTAATGTTTGAGTATAGTTAAATCACATTCAAACATATATTGCAAATGATATGATTCATTAATCTTTCAAAGAGTTAGAAAAACTCTCATTACAATTTTACTACATGTCTAAATTTCTTATCAAATATATGAATGATTTAAAAAATTAAAAATAAATAACACTTACTTGCTAATATTTAGATGTTTCTTGATTTCTTATAACCAAAGTGCAGAAAATTTATTTGCATTAAAATTTTTGTTTAAGAATGAAACGATTCTATTACATTTTGACTATAATAAATTACTATTTTTTCTTTTTAAGTTCTTTATAACCAGCAAAACTTATTATCTCTAGCTAATCACATTTTAAGAATAACTGAGAAGAAAGTTTTCCATTTTCACACTAACTTATCAATCCATATAATTTTACTGTTTAGTCATAAGACCTTACAAACCATTCAAAAACTGAATATTCTACAGTCAAACCATACAATTGGCTAACGTCATTTCGCTTTCCATCTTGCTGAAAACATTGCTCTGAAAACATTTAGATTCTGTATATTGTCATGTAGAAGCAAAATCTATTAAGTACAGAGCAAATTTTTAACTACAAGTATAAGGAAGGCAAATTAAAAAAAAATGGTGACAAATGTGTTAATATAAGGTGAAAAACAAAGCATGCACCGTATAAAAAAATGAATCCAATGCGCAATTTAAAAGTAATCCATTTATTTTATATAATTAAGAAAACAATTCAACAATATATTAATATATAAACAATATATTTTTTTAAAATCTGGTTTTAAAAGTTATTAAAATCTAATCTTGTTTTAAAAGTTACTAAAAACTAAAAATCAATACGTTTTACTTGAATCTTCTCGGATCTTGATTGATGATGCGTTTTTATCTCAGTTTATCGCACTTTGCTTTGAGGTGGATCAAAACAACTCTTTCATAATAAATGCTATTTTAATATACAATTAACTATATTTTTAATCATACTGATTATATTTAATTTTATTTGGCACTAAATTATCAGCAGTATATATATTTGATTAATCGTCAAAAAAATTGCTGCAGATTATACGCTGCTGTAGATTACATACAGGAAAATACAGTATGTAGATACTAAAAAATGAAATAACTACTTATTAAAATTTGAGAAACATTAATAAAAAGACATAAACAAGTGAAAGATCAATTATACACAATCTTGTCAGCATATTATATCTCATGTTCATTTATTTATATAAGTTATTTAAGATAAAATTAATTAGAATATAAATGTGAAAATTCTTGGTTACACTGCATTACTTTTATAGATGTGTGCTATTGTTTTGAAAGAGATTTATGTTAATTTTAATGGTTATCTTTCATTAACTTCTATGAATATTTTTCTTTGTTTCTGTTTTGCAAAATATAACTAATTAATTTTAAAATGAACTTTTAACTTAAAATATTTAAAATGTGGCATTTGAAAGAAACACGACTGAAGCTTTAAATGTGTACCTAAGTTTTTAGTGTAAGCTTGTTTAGAAAGGTTTGTCAATATCAATTTGTATTAAATAATTTAATTTTATAACTGTATATAAAATACTTTTTGAACTTGTTATGTGAAACTTAAAAATTCTTTTGAATTTTAGAAACATAGATTGTTAATTTTTTAATCTCTTCATATCATAATATTAATATCATTAATTCTAATTCATAAATTCAATGTTTTCTAAATGTTATGTTAAGTATTTCTTTAAATATGTAATATCCCTATAAAAATTTTTACTATCATTTTCTGGGCAAATAAACACTTTGGTTTTAAATATTTATTTTAACGTGTTTTAGCACACTAAAAGTATTTTTTTATTAAATTTCAGCTCAAAATGGGATGCAAATGTTCTGTGGTTTTATGAATAGACAAAACTTATGAAAATTCTTTTATTTGTTATCTTAATTAAAAAGCATTATTTATTTAATTTGTTTTAGAAAAACTAGAATTAATTAATGTTCCCCTGAAAAATAAATGGATTTGTGGAGTTGAGCATAGTAATATTGTAAAAAAGTGCTTATCTGGTTTAGCTAATATTTTTCACAATAATTATTTTAAGCTAAAGAATGATAAATGTACTAGTAAGAGTTTAAAATGGAAAATATCTACATTAATAAATAAATGATCAAAAAATAATTAAATCAAGAATTTATTAATTTCTATAATTTTTAATTTTATTTTTGTTTTTAAAAAATTACAATTAATTAGATACTTGATACATCACTCTAGCAAAACTAATGGCTCATATTTTATCAATATTTTTAAATTTTATTTATTGTTATGAAATGTAATTACACGGAATTCACATGGAATGAAATGTAATTACATGATTTGAAACAATTGTTGATAATTTCAACAATGTTATTTTGAGTGCATGAAGTTAAAGAATCAATTTCACTGCTTATTTTTAATTCAAAATATTTTATATCTTTTGCAAAATGTGTAATAAATTTATGAAACATTGTAAATACATACCACAAATTAATTCTCCAAATTAAAAATAAATCATCTTCAAAGTTTTGATATACATTACATACATAAAAAGATTATTAGCTATAAATATAGAAAATATTACAAGATTTCAGTAAATATTACAAAATTATTTTATAAAATGTACATGTTTTTGTACAAATTGTATTTATTATAGTATTAAAGTAAGAGCCAAGATTTTAAATAAAATTTAAAATCTTGGCTCTCACTTTCCTTCCCAATGCATGTTTATTAAAATGAAATATAATTTACATTTCAATCATTGAAAAATCACTTTTTGTAATTTTCACATTAAAAATTAAGTATTTTTAGTATAACAATTTCTTAATAAATATTTTACAATGAATGTTTTGATAATTATTTTATTAATTATCTAATTAATGTTTTAAGTATAATTTTGTATTCACTTTTAAAATTTTCAAATAATGGCCATTAATAAGCGATTAATGCTTTCATAAAATTTATGTTAAATAATAAACACATCATTGACAATTATAAAATATATGCTGCAGATATTAGTATGAAAACACTTTTGTAATTTAAAAAATTTTAAAAAATGCTGAATATTTTGTTGAGTTTTAACTGATATAAAATATTAATAATAGTTTTAATGAGTTAAATAATAGTGTTTTGGTAGTTTAGTTATGTATATAAAAGTTAATATAAATGTATTTACTTTGAAAATAATTCTATTAACTGATAAAAAATAATTTGTGTGAAATTTTTAATTATAGTTTATTTATACACTGTTAGTATAACATTACAATATCATAGAAATGTAGTTTATTTTGTTAAAGTACAGTGATTATTTTGATGCTCTTTAACACATAATAACTGTAACCCAATTTTAAGGTTAAAAATTTTAAGATTATTTCATACTAAATGAAAATTGTGCATAAACTTTATAAACAAAGCAGTTGTTTGAAAATGCATCAAAACAAAACTTTTGATACATCAACTCACTTCTATGATGTCACAGAAGTTTGTATCAAGTCCGGTGAGAGGAACAAGTCCACAATGGCCTTGACTTAAACAGTGTTGTCGCATCACAGAAAATTTTACAACTGAGTCCTCATATTCCCAAAACCATGATTCAATTTCAATTCAAGTTGAATTAAGAAGTTATCATTAAAAGTATAATCATCAAATGGAAACAATGTGTGTTCTGTAGAATGCAGTTGGTCAACTAAAAGAGTGACACTGTTAGTGCTAGTGATCTGTCCATGTAAAGGGTCAATAGGATACCATACCTCAAGATTAAGCTGACAGTTGTTTAAGAATTTCCCCATGTTTCACTATAGGAAAGAAACAATCTGAGTTGTAGGCTTTTGCAGGGTTTACCACGCATAAATAAATCCAATGGTAGAGAATAGAAAAAAACTAGATCCATTGGAAAATAAGACAGGTTTTCATTGATCTGCAATCCAAGTTTTGAAGTCTGCAAGCAACTGTATTCATTGTTTCCAATTTACATCTGCCACAAGAAATTTTTTAATCACAGATCTGCCATAAATATTTTGTCTGTGCAATTTCCTTTGAACAGTATGCATTAATACTGGGTTCTGTAGATGCTCCTTCAGTTCAGAAATTACTTTTGCCACTTCAATCTTCAATAAAGTCTGCCTGTCTATTCTAGTGAGTTTAGTTTTCCTTCAAAAATTCTGTCTTGCAGACATTATTTTACCATTATTATTGTATGGCATCATGAACTTCAATATAATGCCTATTGATAAAACCAACGAGTAAGCCACTATGATTACCAATGCAATTATCAAATGGGTTCTCAAAACCAGCTCTTTTTAGAAGTCTGATATAACATTTTTAGCTTCACCGAAATGCTTAACCGAAATTAAGCATGATACAGAGAGAATACACACACATATACCTTGAAATTATAAACAACAATATAGTACAAAAAAATTTATAGTTATATATTTAATATACTCTTATATTATCACTAATAGAAGTCACTGTTTTCATGAAGACTTTTATATTAATTTAGACAATCCTTGTATTTATAATTTGCACAAAAAAATTTTATGAGTAAAATAATTTATAAAAACTTACTTTTTGCATAACACAAATCAACAACTTTTATTTTGCTTCTAAACTGTCCTAATATCTCAGATGATGTTATTATGTTACCATCAGATTGTAGAATTAAAACAAAAACCTGAAATTTTTTTATATTAAAGTATTTCAAAAATTTGATGCTTTGAATTAATAGTCAATACAATTGATCATCTCAAGAATTAAAACTAAAATTACACTAAATTCATAACATTTTCAATTTGTAAAATATCTAATTTTATCTTAAGTATGAACATAGATACTAATTAGTTATCATTATGAAGTTATCACAATATGAAAAGAAATAACAAATTCAAGGATAACAAGCTATGTTTAAATTACTTCTCGAAAATACTATTATATGGAAATGTAAACTTGAATACAGGGTTCGTACAGATTTTCAAGAATCAAATTCCAGGAGTTTTAAGGAGTCTTCCAGGAGTCAAATCAAAAATTTCCAGGAAGCATCGATATTCACATTAAATAATTTTTTATTTTATTTTAAAAATTGTTCTTAACTAAATATGCACATAATTATGTACATGCAATATTTTTCAATCATTTATTATTTTTCAATTTGAAAATATTTTTCAATCTGTTAATGATAAAAATAAATAATTACTAACAATAATGAGACTATTTTTATTTAAATAATCAACATTCTATATAATACTGATTTATACATTGTATAAAATAATGAGTAATAATAGTTTTTAGACATTTTCAATAGATTCAGATAGCAAAGATTCTTTTAAAAACTTTTGAATCAAACTTTTGAACAGTGCATGAAAATCTCCAGCAATAAATGGCAACATTGGTTTATTAGTTTGATAAAGTGTCAGAATGGTTCTACTTCCTAAGCAATAAATATTAAAAAAATTGCATTTAGCAGAAAAAAGTACATTTTTTGTAGACTTTTGCACAATATCAAAAATCTTGATACCAGGATTAAGAAATTTTTTGTTTTGAACATATGACACATATGTTTTAAGATACGATATTATTTTAAGCAGTCTGATGAAAATACTTATATTTTTTAACCATTGATGTTTGCAAAACTTTAAAGGAAATTTTATGCAATTACCAAGGCCATCAAAGTCATCCCTACGAGCGGGTGAGTCATTAAATAGTCAGTAAACTGCACTTGCTGTTACCTCTACTTCTGGAAATGAAGAGCAACCATGGTGTAAGCGTTGTGTGGAATGTGAAGGCTGAAGCTTCCGACATTTACAATATTTGAATGATGTTCACTTTTTTAAAAATAAGCTATTTTAGTCAAAACAGATCAGTTCGTATTGGGCCACACATTGACAACTGGAATAATCCACCTGTTCCTAATTCTAAGCACTTCTCATTCACTTTCTCAAACAAAATATCTCCAGTTGAATGACTTAAAAAATCGGATAAGTAATACCATGTTTTAACTGTATCATTATCCCAAAATCTTACAAGGCAGTCCAATTTTGTTTTGTCTGCAGATGATTATTTAAGCTTTCATCAAACAGAAGCACATAATTAGAAACATACATTCTTAACTTTTTCTTTCAATAAGTTGGAAAACTAAGGTGCAATTCCAAAAACTGTTAAATAAGCACACTTTATTCCAGCACAACTGAATTGCTTCGCAATAGCACTGTTTGGAAATATTGTTTAAAAGAGGCAATTTATATTATTACAAGAACTGTAGAGCTGAATCCACTGTTTAAAAATTTAAGGGCCCATAGAATTTCAGACTTTAAAACTTCTTTTGAAGAAACAAATAAATCAAAAATTTCAGAGCATGCATTGGGTTCACATTCTTTAACAAGGTCAGCAGAAGTGAAAAAATCTTTTAAATGAGTAGATTTTTTTAGCAGATATAGCTTGCTCTAAGAAATATATATGCTTTTTCTCTTTCATATGGGATTTAATTGCCGATTCACCCCTATTTGAAATACAGAAGTCTTTCTTGCAAAACAGACAATGAGCATGTGTTATTTCTAAACCACGCAATCCATCCATTTAATAAATCAATCTTTGTATGACTTTTCCAAAGTCAACTGGTCATTGAAAAGACACATTCCACCTGGCATATTAAATAATTTATATTTCAGTCTTTATTTCATGAATAAATAAGTTTATTCTGATTATTTATACACAATTATTAAATTGTACACAATTTTCATCAAGAGAAACATAAAAGCATGTTTTAACTCAAAAATTTTATATTTAAATATTAATATTCAAAGAATTTTATACAATATAAAGAAAATAGCAGCAAATAGAAAAATAATCAATTAAAATTGCCTGTCTTAGTTGCGCAACAAATTGATTTTGTTTAGTGATAATTTCACTTCACTTTACATAAATCTAAATACTACTATACAGAATTATGAAATTATTGTAGCTGAACTATATCTTAAAATCATTAATACAAATCAACAGTTAAGAATACAAAATTTAATATTGATCATGTCACCATCTAGTGGCAATATTAAAAACTAATACAAAATAAAGTTTTTCAACAAATTTACTAAAAATTTTAAAATATTAAAACAAAAAAAAAATTCAAAATATATTAATATTTTCTAGAAAAAAATAAATGCATCAAGGTAAGAAAAATTCCAAGAGTAATTTATGATTTTCAAGGAGTCAAGTCAAAATTCCAGGAGTTTCAAGGACCCTTAAAAACTTTTTTGGAATTTAATGAGTTTCAAGGAGTTGTGTGAACCCTGACTTAAAGAAAACTATCTAATATGTAAGAAAAATTTATAAATAATAAGAAAAATACATAATTAGACACTTTATATTTTACACAAATTAATCCTTTGAATTTTTGAAATATTATTACACTTTATTAGATAAAATTGCAATTTTCTCACTTTCATAATTTAGAGGTAGCCTATATATAGTGCTTTAAGACAAAAGCTAATGAAAGATTAATAATACTTAAAAAAAATTTATTAATATTGCTTTCACTATACTTTTAGTAAGTCTGAAAAGAAAACAAAATCAGTTAAGACTTACATGTTTAATATGAAGAACTTTTTTATATTAATAAAATATCAACATATTCTATTTCAAATTAAATAATATTTACTGAATAAAATTGCTTTTTTATATAAACTATTTAGCATTTTTATTAGTTTTAGCTATTGCGTAAATATAAATGCAGTTCATATTTTGGAACTTAGTCAATCACATATCAATCGATTTGGTCTATATAATTTCAAATTATATTCCTTTATTAAAGAATTATAAACAGTACACATTATATATCTACTTTACATAATATCTAATGTAATTATTTAATACTGCTGACTTTTACAATGATTAAATTACATGAAATACTTGTGATACCATACAAAAAAAGTAATAGCTTAAAATCATTAGCATATACTTCTAATTAATATTATTTACAGAAATGTTATTAAAATATAATGCTAAATTAATATTTGTAAAAAAATTCTAAATTAACAAAACTAAAGATGTTAAACTGCCAAATTATCTTTAAAAACAAAAAGTTAAGTCTAACATATACAGAGAAAATTGAAAATTGTTTAATTATTTTGTATTCAGTAGATAAAGTTTATATTTTTTATATTGTCAGAATTTTTCAACAATTTGTCAGCAAATTTACATAGTTGGCATATATGCATATTTGCCAACCTTGGAGAAAAAAGAAATAAGCAGATTCTACTGATTATGGGAGAAAAATCAGAGAAACTACTTGCGATATTTTTGCTTGAAACAAATTGTAGAAGCCTGACAAGCTGGAGCAACAGTGACTGAAACATCCCAGCTTTCAGGTGTCTCTAGAAGTATGGTGTCTAAAGTCATGACAGCATACACACAGTATGGAAAGAAAAGCTCAGAAATGCAAAATAGTGGACGGAAGGAGAAGCTGAGTGAAAGAGACATGCATTAAAGAGGATTGTAATGTCTAAAAAGAAAACAACTTTAGCCAAAGTGACCTCAAAGCTCAATCAGCATCTGGATTCTACACAGTGTCAATAACTACAGATACCTTCATAAAGAGAACATCTACGGCAAAACAGCAATTCCCAAGCCATTTGTCACAGATGCTAATGCCAAACGTTGTGTAGAGTGGTGCCACAACCAAAAAACCTGATCGATGGATAAGTGGAAGAATGTTATATGGTCAGACGAATCATGTTTCACACACTTTTCCCTGCAACAGGACGAGTACATGTCTGGAGAACACCTGCACAAGCATATGATCCTAATTGCCTCCTTCCAACTGTCAAGCATGGAGGTGGATCGGTCATGGTATGGGCAGCCGTGTCATGGTTTTCTGCTAGTCCAATTGTAAACTTGAAAGGAAGGATCACCAGGGATAAATATAGAGAAATTTTAGATGGCCAGGTTTATCCTATGATGCAAACTTTCTTTGCTGCAGGAGATGGAATTTTGCAAGATGATAATGCTCCCATTCATGCAGCCAGAGTTGTCCAATCATGGTTTGATGAACATGAGGATGAAATGGAACATCTACCTTGGCCCGCACAGTCCCCAGACCTCAATATAATCAAACTGCTGTAATCTATTTTAAAGCTTTCAATCTGGAATCGATATTCTCCACTGGCATCTCTCACAGAACTTTCATATTATCTCCATGAAGAATGGTACAATATTCCTCTAAAGACTATTCAGAATTTGTACGATTATGTTCCCAGGCGAATCCAAGCTGTATTACATGTCAAAAGTGGTCCTACGGCATATTAATAAAGGATTTCTTCAAAATCTAGGGTGTTTCCATTATTTTGATAACCATGTATATGGTATATATTCTGCCTGTCTCTCTCTTATAAATATAAAAATTATATGTATGTATATATTTTTTAAAAAAAGTTAAAATACTTAAGAAACTAGAAAATGAATAGAATGGTTTTTGAAAGTTAAACATGGTTTTGAAGATGAAATCACTTGAAAATAGAAATGTGTAAATAATTAAAAAAAAAACACAAAATACCATGCCAGCAGTTGTTATAGCAATCACACCTTCGCTTGGTTTCCCACCAAATTGTTTGACTGAAGGATTAAATTTTGTAAATAAAAACTTTTCTAAATAAACTGGATTATCTTTCTTATCCATATTCAAAGCTATCTGTAATGAAATATAATATAAACTATAAGACTCATACCAATCAAATTTATTAGCTATACCAAATAATCTGATTAAAAAATACATCAATACAATAAAGCAATGTCATTCAATTAATTACGTTTCAGCATTAAACTACATAATAGTACTCATAAATTTATATTACATTCAGATAACTAAGTATATATGCAGTATATAAGGATATTCAACAATTATATTTTTTTATATTATCGTGTAATTATCAACGACTTATATTATACACTAATTATAAAAAGAAATAGCATCTAAAAATTATATTTGATAAATGCTTCTCACTTTAAATAAATTTAAATATTAGAGAATCACTGTAATTTAAATAAATTAAATTTTAATGTTTTAGTTTATTTTAATATTTAAATCAATTCAGATTTTTTATATGATATTGAGAGTTTGCTTTTAATTATGTGTAAATTTTTTTCACAAATTAAATTAACAGCCAACATTACCTGCATAATTCTTTTGTTTGAAAAATAAAACTAGGGTTTAAGGAAAATAAAAAAGCAATTGAACTATTTTAAAAATTGTATTAAAATATGCAATTTGAGCAAATTTGATTTTAATAATAAATTTTAAATGTATCTTAAATTCTACAACTAACAATACAAAATCATTAAATCAGATTAAAATAACGAACAGAAAAAAATTGGTACTTGATGTGCATATACCAATTTTTTATGAAATAAAAGAATTTATTGCATAAAAACATAATTATATAATTGCATCATATCAAGAATACTTTTTAGTATGAAAAAACTCTTTTCAAACAGTTTTTTTTTTTAATGAAAGAAAATTTGAATTCCTTTTCAAATAATTTAGTCTAGTGTTTCCCAATGAGGGACTATGTCCCACAGGGAAGGAAGAGCAAAATTAGTGGAGGTGGTTAAAGGGAGTAATTCAAAAATGAATACATCCAGAGTTTAATTTAATTAAACAGTGACTCATATTTAGCTGCTACTTAAACTGGATAAGCACCCAGAATAAGTAATTTCTGTTTACTAAGTTACTGGCTGTGATTTCACAACTAAATGTTAAACTATTGGTTGTACAGAAACAGCAGTAAGCAATTTGTTCTAAATGGAGCAAAAATAGAAAAATAATTTTTGAAATATTTAATAACAATCAGCATTCACTATTGATATTAATTTGAAGCAAACATTCACTAAAACATTGTAAAATCTCAGTTGTTTAACAAAATACATACATTGTACAAATTTGTATGTTATGTTAATTCAATAGGTAGTGATCCTTGATTTAAGTTTTAGATACATATTTTCCAGAAAAATTTGTCATTTAAAATTATTTACATTATTTATTATTTTATAAGTTCAAAATTGATCTATATTTTGATTATAGTCTATAATGAAGTGAGTGATGCAAGAAAGAAACAAATTTGTAAATATTTAGAGGAAATATTTAAAAATTAGTTGATATCCACAAAGAATGAATACCATTTTTCCCCTTTTACTAACAAATCATTGAAGCAGTAATCTTGATATATATTTGAATATGAAACATAATACTTATTAATTTGAAAACTCATAACAATTATTATCAAACAAAAGACAAAGTTTTGAATAACAAAACTTTTATTTACTGTTAATAAGGCAAATGTTAATCTTACACTTGGGGCCAATTATAAAATTTTATTATTTAGCACTTTATCCGGGAAAGTCATATTATAAGGAATAATTTAATCAAATTATCAATATCATCATTATTAAAACATTAAATAAAAAAATAGATGACAAAGATATTGAATCTATGTCACCAAAGACAAATATTGTTAGACATTGAAATACCACTTTTTGAAAACCTGAAAAGGAAATTATTGATGCAGATGTGTGAATCAACTTTGAAATACATATGCAGATTTATAACTTACATGAGATATATTGATAATGGTGATTTTGCAAAGAAATATTGCTTTGTAATTCATTAGAAAGTACCACTACCCCTAAATACATATATTCAAGTTAAAAAATTAATTGACTATATAGCAATGAAAAACAACAGTTTATGCTACAGGTGACACTCTTGGTATGATAGGGAAGAAAAATAGTTCAGTAAAATTAATGAAAGATGAAAACCCAGAAATCCCTCTTATGCACTGTATTTTTTTCACAGAGAAAACCAAATAGCTAATAATATTTTGCCTTTTTTGAAAAAAATACTTTAGGTAATATAAAAAGTGCATGAATGTTATTAAAGCTAGTGCCAAATAATGAACATCTTCTGAAATTTTGTGAGAAACAAGATAAAGATCACAGAAAATTTCTATAGGTACATCATGGTTTTGTTCTAATATGATGAGAAAATATTAAATTCTCACATAGCATGGGTTCACTATACGTGAATCCATGCTATGTGAGGTCAGTTACAATAAGATATTGGAAAACTCTTTCTTTAACAGTACCTCCTCTAAACAATTACAATAACAATTTTTGTTCAAAAATTATACTACCTTAAAATAAGGGAAAAAAATAATGTATTGCTGATTTGAAAAGAAATTTAAAGAAACTTGGACACATTTTTTTTAAGACATTGTATGGATATTCTATTTTCTCACTAAAATAACTAAAAAAAAAACAAAATTAAATGGATGTTAAAGAAAATGCACAGCCATTTTCAAATAAAATGAAAGCATTTAAATTGTCTGAAAATGAAAGTGATGCATTGTACATTAACATTAAAATTTTTAGCTCCTATTCTTGGGACGCTAAAAGATGGCAGATTTTCAGAATATGTATGTTTTTCCATTTTAAATATTTCATGAAAATATTTTAAAAGAGCATTCCATTGATTGATGAGTCTCTGAAGACTTTTTTTTAATGAGAGCCATCGCATGCAAACATGTTTAAGGACTTTCTTTGCATCTTTGTCACACAATTCTTGAAATTTTTTTTAGACTTTCCTTTCTTTTTGAACATTGATTTTAACAATAACAAATGTCAATTATAATTACATCAACTTTAGTAGGTAAGCTTGTAACACTTTCCTAGGGGCCAAGATTTATCAAATGGGACAAGAGCAATCAATAGCATTAAAATTTTCTTGCCATGTCCTTAAATGAGTTATCCCACTTTTTTCTTCCCTTGCATTATTGCTACATTATCAGTATAAACTGTAATGTTTCAAAGTAATGTTAAAGTAATGTAATGTTTAAAAGTAATGTTAAAAGTAAATGTAATGTTTAAAAGAAATATATTTAATCAATTGAATTTGCTTAAAAATGCTTATATTTTCTCCTGTTGCATTCCCTTTCAAATTTGGAAGTGACAAACAGTTTTGAATGATTTAAGAATGGGATTAAAAAAACTTAAGACAATTGGATACAATTTCCAATCGCTGTCGTAACTCCTATCATGCAGAAAATAGTGAAGTTTGTAGGAGTTTAATAATGTATGCCTGATGCTAATTCTTTTATAATGACAGAAGTTTTAATTTGAGCACATCCATAACGCTTGAAAATTTCACTTTAAGGAAACATTTTCGAAAAAAGGGGTCAGCATGATCAGCAACATTGAATGGTATGTTGTGTTCAGTCAAAAATGAAGTAAAATATAATTTTGACTGATTTACCACTTTTTGAGTTATGATTTTAAAAATAAACTTCTATTTTAGAAGTGCTTGCTATAATTTTTGCTTCTTGTGCATGTTTTGGACTTAATACATGATGAGAAATATCAAAATGACAGCTGTGAAATATATTAAAATCAAAATTGCAAACTACTAATGAGCAAACTAAGCTCCTTTAGATGATATTTTATTACATGGAAATTCTACACTGTAACTATTTTTAAAGGATTGAAAATAAGATTTATAAGGTTTACTCTATTAACCATTTTTTTCATGAAATACCAGCAACCACATTAGTCACAACAGAGACAAAATGCTTGCTTTATGCTTTCACACAAGAGAGTCTCAGTGTTAACTCTGCACATCAACAACAGTCCTCCAATCACAGTAGTTGAAATGAATGTTGCAAAGTTTTGCTCTGTGATTAAAGCAGAACAAGATTGTATCTCTATCATTTTAAGTCCCCATCTATAGTTTCTCTAGCTCATGCCTTCTCCACAATAGAAAAAAGTGCCGGAATATTTATTCTCTGACATTTCTCCTCTACAGATGGGCTAAAGGAACTGTGAAATTTTTATTTTGCACTAGGGTTAACAAGAAAAAATTGCCAAAATGCCATAGAACTTTAAAAAGAATTTTTTTCCCTTTTCAATTTTGAGGACAAGAACAGAAACACATAAAATATCCCATGTATCAGTAAAAGTGTAAAACCTAGTGATTTTGCATGAAAGTTGGCAGGTTTGTACTCGTGTATTTTTCTACCACATGATTAATAAAAAATATTAATTTTATCAGATAAAATTTTTTAATGTTTAAAAATATTTTCAAAAAAAATTTTTTTTTTATAGAATTAGGAAAGTAATTTTAAATTTAGAATCCTTCAAAAACATCCTAAGAGTAAACTACTGATATGCTTTAAAAAATAAATGCTAGTATTGTTCATTTTTGTAGATAATTACTGTGTGATCATATGAAATATTTTCTTTGGAAAATTTGGACTTTAAATGCACATTGAAGTAAAATGCCGCAATACAGAATTATTCAAAATTTGAAGTACTTAATGTTCGTTTTATGCAAGATTGTTTATTTTATTGATTTTCTTTCAGCATTCAGACGCAGGATTGTTTACCTTATTTAGTTTCTTTTTTCAACTTTACAATAAATACATAAATATTCTGATTGACAACATTTCATAAAATAAATTTCATAACTTTCCTAAATATACAAAGTTTGTGAAAATCCTGTAAAAACAGGTGAAAAAATTATGGTAAGTGAAATATAATCATTATAGAGGTTACTTGTATAAGATAATAAGTTGCCCAGACACTGATATGATGAAGCTTATGCATATTACAGAAACTGGAAAGAGTCTGAAAAAATTATTACTGCAACAAATAATTCAACAGACTTTTTGTTATTTAACATACAAAAAAGTATTTTCAAACTAATATAAAAATATTTTTTACCATAACATCTTTAAGATTTTTAATAACAAAAAAAATAGAATGAAATATTACATACTTTTTTGCCATTATGAAACCACGCTGCAGATAAAATATATTCATCATAAGTAGTACTATTAAGTTGATACCAATCATTTAAGAGAAAGTCCTGTAAGAAATTTAAGATTAACATTTAAAGCAGATTTTTAGTTTTTAAAATACAAATATTTTACAAATTTGTACAAAAAATTAATTATTTTTAAATATTAAGAAAGTTTTCTGTTGGTAATTTACAGTGACTTTTTTTGCATTAATTAAATCTTTTATGAAATAAAAGAAGCCTAATAATCATAAGTTATTTTATTTTAAATATAGATGTTTCAATCTTTATAGAGTAATAAAAGTCATCCTTAAATATACATATCTTATTATAATATAAAGAAATATTTATAAAATTATCAAATCAACTAACTCAAACATGTTCAATCACAATTTGACATTCTTATTTATTGCACTTCATACACTACAATGTTGAAATAGTAAATTATTTTATTCTTTATAATTGTAACAATTTTAAATATACATCAAAATATTATAATCATATGCATCTTATTATTCAATAGGTAGTTCATTCAGTAAAATAAAAGGTGCTTTCATAAAATTAAAAAAGCTCCATGAATAAAAGTGTGATAAACTGTGTGAACTTATTAAATCACTTACATTAATATGTACTTAAAAACTTGGTTGCATTAATATTTAAAGGATTTACAAATATTTTTTTTTTTAATTTTTACTGATATAAAGAAAGAAAAGGCTGTTATTACTAAAATTAAGAAAATTTGCTTACACATTGCTAGATTGTTAAAATAACTATGTGAGAGAATTAGAAACTTTATGCAATTTTAATTCCCCATTGCAGCATAAGTTTTAAGATGATGCAATTGCTTGATATCGTTAATGTTATTCTGTAAATGCCTTTTGATTAAAGGGGTAAACAAACTTTTTTAATTCCATGTATATTTTTTATTTTTGATAAAAACACACCTGAATATTATTACAATATTAAACTAGATTGTAATATTTTGCTGTCATAACTGATCACTTCTAAGATTGGATGGCTTCAAAGATATCAAAAGCATGTTTTAAACTAACCAAGTAAGTCATTTCTCACTTGCACTTACAGTGAAGATGACTTTTTAGTACTACAGAAACTTGTAACTAAAATTGATAACATTTATTATTCATAAAAAATTTCTACTGTATGGAAAATGCAATTTATTTGATTTTAACTGATATTTTACTCTTAATAAATTAAAGAGCATACACAAAACTCTTTTTTACAGAAAGAATTAGTTTAATATTTATATATTTTTATTTAGCAAAATCTTACATTACATATCTATGATCTATAAATTACAATACAAGACAATAAAATCATTTTTTAAGAGTCAATGTCAGAAAAGACTGCTGCATAAAAAATGTTTTTTAATCATCTAAGCAATTTTTTTGGTATAACTGAATACACTTAAACATTAAAAAGTAAGCAAATAAATTTGAAAAAAGATTTACCTAAATAAGAAATATTATTTACTGGAAAAATTTCTAATGTATAATAAAACAAAATATGAATTCTGACTAAAAATTTTTTTTCAGGTATTCTTAAATGAATGATAAATAACAATAAAAACTTACATTCATTGCCCATATTTGAATACAACCAACTGCATCAGAAATTAGCAATTTAGTGGCACTTATGTCCCATTCAATACATGTGATATCTTCACTATGGCTTAATACCCTTAGAAAATAACAATCTTATCAGTAAATTCTTAAATATAATTTTAAATTGGATACAGTACATAAAACAATAAACGCACTTAAAAATTTTCGATATAACTACTTTAAAAAAGGCAAAAATAAATTATTTTTTAAATTTTGTTTACTTCTTTTGTGCTCACTTTTTGCACATGAGAGCTGATTTGACAAGACTTAAAATTTAATGTGGGTTCTACAACATTATATGAAAACATTACTTTCTGAAGTGAGAGTTTAATTCATAAACAGTGAAACTTAAGCTCAGAAAGCAAAGTATTCAGCTTGCAATGTCAGAGCTTAACAATCAAATACCAAAATTGAATTAGCAAATGTTGTATTTCCATTAATAAAATATAACACATAACTTATTAAAAAATTAGTAGAAAATATTATTTAAAAAATATACATACTTATATGCGTCCCATGGCATATTTAAATCAGCTACATAAACATGAGTTCTTGATGTCTGAGCAGTACCATCAAGAAGATCTGTAGAAGTAGTAAATGCAACAGTATTACGACTTGAAAGAGATAAAATTGATTTTCCTTCTGTAATCCTAAAATAGGACCACTGTGATTAGAAAAACTACCAATAGACAGCAGGTTTAATTCATAAATCAATAATAAATGTGTATGAACTAATTTAGATTTTATTACACTTTAAATACATTTTGAATCATAAATAAGCCATATAATTTTAAAATAATAAAATTATCACATAAAATTAACAAAAAAAATTATACTAAGTTTTTTTTTAAATTAAATTTTAATACATGTTTGCTCCATGGAATTTTTATTACCTAAGCTTTTGCAAACTTTATGAGAAATTTATATTTTATTTTTATAAAAACCATTCTATCAAGTATTTTACCTTTTCTCAACAAAATAGATAAAGGCTGTCAAATCACTGAATATTAATGTAATTTTTTTTACAAATATCAAATGTTAAAGTTTTCTTTTTTTTTTAAGTTTTACTATAATGAAAGTAATCACATAATTAAAATAATCAAATGGGCCAAAATGTGATATGTATGACTTTTTTTTTATGAATTTATATAAATCTAATGATACCACATACCTATTATATTTCATAATCTGAAACATCAGACTTTTAATTCTTCTGATATACAAAACAAAATTTAGTATAAGAGCTTTTTTAAGAATACATTGCAGCTACACAGTAACACAAAGTTTTTTTATTATTTCAGAAAGTATTTTTTACGCTCTCTAATACACTCATAATTCTTTTTTGTAAAAGCATACAGATTTTTTCATTATTAAAGTAAAAATTAATAAGAATCACAATTTTCACTGCAAATGATAATTATGCAACTTATTACATATAAATAAATCAAATTAATTGATAGATTGTAAATGAACAAACACTTGAGAAAGAGTGTTTTTTCCTTATTTAACATTTTCGTTTAAAAAGTTTTTTCAATAAAAAATATTAATGCTCTATATGTAGTCTCTATATCAAGAACTTTAAAACAAGATGCTAAGAATTTTAACAGTTGATCATAAAATTCTGTTCAGAAATACTTTTTAATCATTTTATCTAATATTTATAGCAAATGGACAGATTCCTGAGAAATAAACTTAATACATATCTACCTAAAAAAGAAATGTATACAAATAAAACCCTTATTCTGTTTAGTCATCATTTTTTTGTACAGGGTTGAATAGAGAATGACTGCAGAGAATAGAATGAAATTTACATTAGAAAGCCAAAATTTCTAGTAAGAAAAAAAGCCTCTAGCTAAGTTAAAAGATAAAACTATTTTATTTCGAAATTTTGATTCCAGCATTTGTAATTAATTTAAAAGATGATTAATGCTGATTTGTACATACTATGAAGTTGCTTCTGTCATGTTGTAACAGTCCACATAGTATTGCATCCATTCTTCAACTTATATTCCCACAATACTACCTTTTTAAAATATTTACCATTTTTTTAATTTTTAAAAAAAGTAGTGCTTTCACCCTTTCCAATACATTAACAATTGAAATTACATGGAATTCAGAACTGTTCAATTTGAATAAATTTCAAGTTAACTTATAAATGAGACTTGTTTGAGATGAAAAATATCATTTTGGGACACTTTAATAAACACATTTTGTTATCTGCACACTTTTCCTTAAGTTAAATTATAGAACTTAATGTTTTGAAATTTAAATTTAAACTTAGAATATTTTTTTAATGCATTCATACCTACCAATCTTGGATGAAAAAAATCAGTAGATTCTACTCATTTTGAGGGGAAAAAATCAGGAGACATTACTAGCAGAATTTTTGCTTAAAATAGAATGTGTTAAATGGCAGTACCACAAAAAGACAATTTTATTATTTAGATTACACATTCTAAGAATGATTTATGTTAAAAATATTTTACATTAATCTTAATTTTTTTATAAAATATTCATTTACCTTACAAAGGAACTATGAAAGATAAAAGAATATACTACATGTAAAAAAATAAACACCAACATTTGTGTCCCAATATTTATTTTAAAGGGCAACTTTCACAACATTAGTGCAATTTATAAGCATTAAGCTTAAAAAATTACATAAAAAAAAAGTAAAATATATGAAAACAAAATTAAGTTTAATTCAGTGACAAATACACTGTTTGACGGAATTATTTTCCTAATTAAATTTCTAATAACAAGAATTATTCCTCCTAATTGAACTGCTTATGTAAACAGTTACCTGGTGTGTGGTCTGAATATTAATTATGACTGCCAACTAGTAGGACTCTTGGCAGCCTGTAGTTACAGCATCATCCTCTCAAGACGGACTCGAAACTCAGATGAACATTTAAAAAATAGTATATGTATACTATCATTGTATCAATATGCCATCTATTGATTATTAAGCTTTTAAAACCACTCAATAGACTTTTTTCTGCACAATTTTGACTGTTGAGTAAATGTTCTTCAAAGACTGTGAGCGATTTTTGTTCTTTTTGCCGGGAGTTTTGTGTGGAATAAATGATTTAAAGCAGTATGAAACTGGGTACAGGCGGTGTGATTGTTGAGATAGATGAGAGCAAATTTGGTAAGCGTAAGTTTAATCAGGGTAAACATGTGGCAGGTAAATGGGTGTTTGGGGGGATTGAATGCAAGACAGGTAAATGTTTTATGAAAGTTGTGGATGATAGAGCATGATACATTGTTTAGTGTGATCAAAGAATTTATTCTTCTGAGTTCCACAATAATTTCAGACTGCTGGAAGAGCTACGATTGTCTTTATAATGAAGGCAACTCATAGTCTGAATGTCAAGGACCTGGATACAGGTGCTTACACTTAGGAACATGGGGAGTAGTGAAACGAGGAATGGCTTCATTTAAAACTGGTCAGGGTTATTACCCTGCAGAATATGTGTGGAGGAAAAAAAACAAAAAAATGTGTAGCAAATTCCTTGCATTCATTGTTTTTAACCCACCAAAAACACCTGACTCGAAGCCAGCGCAAGCGGCTTCAACAACAAAATAGGAGCTGCAGAGGTATGTTTATAGTTCTTTATTTACATAATAAATTAAATGGTCATCAGGAAATGAATTTCTCATGAATATTTACTGATTTAAATTCCTTATTTTAAAATTTAATCAAACAATTTAATGGATACTTTAACATATTAGCTTTATTATATTAAACCATTGATGTTTAAAATCTATATATGTTTTTTATTAATTTTGCAAAATTAATTGAGGATATTTTAGATACCAACAATGTATATTTGTCACTGTTTAAGCCACTACTCTCCCTCTGTTTCTTCCGTACCGAAATTGTCCATACGGTCACCTTTGTCAACTTTTTAAAAATTTTGCCAAGGGTGACCATACGGTAAATTTTTACCCAAAAACAGATAAGCAAGGAAATCTGCTAAATAACCAAATATTATATTAATATTATAAAATAAAAGGTTCTGAATTTGAAATCGAAAACAGTACTATCGTGATTTTGAAAACTGAAATTTCACCGCAACCTGTTGTTGATTTGTAAGATTTAGTGAGTTATTTTTTTAAGCAGTTAGCATTTGTAGTTTTAAATTTTCTACAGGAAAATCTTGTAATTTTGCCATAAGCGACATTTTTGCAAATTTTGCCAAATGCGTAATACGGGGATATTCTTATATCGAGATCTGTCACCAAAATTTTCTTTCATGTGATCTAAAGAGTATCACAGCAAATTAATTAATAGTATTTGAAAACATAAGGTAAATTTTACAAACCAATCGGGATAAGTAGAAGTAGGAATAACTCTTCTCAGAACTGAATAAATATGATCCATATTTTTTTTAATTTTCGGTTTTATTTTGATATCAACAGGTTAGTTGTAGTATTATAATAACTTACAGTTACTTAATACAACTTAATATAGCGATCACCGACTCAGTACACTAAATCTGTTCTATTATGAAAACTGTAAACAAAAATGAGAAGTCCAGTTACGGTCATGGTGTTTCATTAAAGTGATAGTTTTTCAATAATGTTAAATTTTCATAAAAATTAATTTTTGTTTTTAAAAATGTTAATATTTATTTTAACACAAAACTTATTTTAAATAAAATAAATAAACATACATTTTTTCATATTTTGCATTTTATTTTATTTTATTGTTTTGCATTTATGTACCACTTTAAAAATATGCGGTCGGCATGATGCTTTTCTTTTCTGATTTCTTATTTGCTATGTTTTGATTTTTCTAAGATTTCATGGTGGCGGAAAAAGATAAACATCGCTGAATAATTATATCTAACGTCATTATGGTGTTCATAATTGATAAAAATATTTATAGCTTGTTGTTTGAAAGAAATATACTTAAAATTAATTTAGAATTTTGTTTTTTTTTGTTGAATTAATCGAAAGAAAAAAAAATGGGAGTACTACTTTCAAGATTTAGAGTGAGTTTGTCATTTAAGTAACCAATATATGCCTTAAATAATTAATTTTGTTATGTTACTAATGTACTTAATCCATATACTTTGAATTTTAGTATCATCCCCACTTCAGCCTTAGGCAAATCTTATATGTATTACTGAATACATGTAAATTTCGTTACAGCTATTTTCATGTTAATTCATAATTTAAGGAAATATAATTGCAGGAAATTTCGTGAACTAAAAGTATTTTCTCATTTTGGGATTAACTTAGTTTCTGGATAATCTAAATGAGTGAATTATAAATAGAAGCAATGTGTATTAAAAAAAAATTGATTAGTCAAATTTTATATATAAATTTGCTAATTTTGTTTTCTTATTGCTTACATCATAAAATCGTTTAAATTACAATAGCAATAGTTTGATCGAGCAATTAATTTTTAAATTTGAAAATTTAATTAATCTGGACCTATTCTTATTAATATTTGTGACTTTGAAAATTTATTTTGACTCTTTGCCAGAACACTGCTCTTGAGTAGTTTGGAAGAAATCCAGCTAAGATCTTTAAATAACATGGTTTTTTTTATTCTGGAATTAAGTTTTAAAATAAGTGTAAAAAATATTTTAATAAAGTTGACGTTAAATTACATGATTTTTAAAATCAATGAGAAAATTTTTCAACCTTTTAAATTTTTTAGGAAATGTTTTTTTATTTTTATTATTATTAAAAATGATGCTTAAACCTATGAAGTATATTTGATTATAATGTTTTATTTTTCAAAAATTTAAATGTCTGTTTGATGGAGTGTAATAAATTAACAAGGAAATTTTTTTTTATTTAACATGATTCTTTTTTAGAATATTAGTAATCAAGATTTTTATAAGTAGGATTATTAAGCTTCTTTCTCGGGATCATTATGTAATTTCTCATAATTTTGCAGTGAAATTTATTAATCATGGATTAATAGGAAGATATTAATTTTTACATTTATGCACATATTACACTGTAATAATATTACTTATTTATATTGTTTCTCATACCATTAATATGAAAATTCTGAAGAAACAGTAAATTATCATAATTTTCAAATTAATGTTTTTAAAAATGATGATATTTTATATAATATTTAATTTTATTTATGTTCTGAACATATATGCAAAGTCCACATTAAATAGAAATTTCTTTCACGTTTATTCTTTCCATAGCTGAAATATTCTTGATCTGTACAATTCACTAATTATAAAAGGCAAAAAAAACTTAACAGTTCTCAAAATTTTGGAGTTTTTTTATTTGATTTGATTAAGTTAGTAATGTAATAATAAAATAAAAATAATGAATTACATGTGTTTTGTTACTTAATCAGTTGGCTGCATTTGCCACTAAGCAAATGTATTTTTACGTATGTGGATCATAAAAATTAAGATCAGCTTTGCCCAAAAAATTATTTAGCAGTCCCTTGGTTGATCAGTTTTCTTACTGTCCACCCTTGCAATAATGCATATCACAGAGAGATATTAACTGTAGATTCTAACATAAAATACTTTAGGCATATACTAGCTAAAAGAAAATTTTCTTTACCTAGTAAAACCACTAATTTAAGTATTCATTAAGTTTGCATAAATTTTTCTTATCAGATTGAACTTCATTTTTTTAAAGTATTACTAATATCTATCAAATAAAACTCAAGAAACAAGTACAAATGACCTTTCACGTATACTATCAATAAACAAAGCAAACATCTTCAAATAAATTATTCCTGTGCAATAAACTTGATTCAGAGCTTAAGTAACTAATGGCTAATATGAGGCTTTAATGCTACTAATGTTTACTTTAAACATATTTAAACTGCAGAAAAATAATTTAGATCCCAATGACAGGAACACAAATGTTCTAATCTATTGGTTCAGGACCTTATATTCTTGAAAACATGCATTGGCAATTTTTTAAATTTTGTATAATTCACTATATTCTAGTATTGGCATAATATCTTAGCTAATTTTTTCCAGATTCTGTTTGGCTTGTTATATCAAAAAATTATTTCAAATGGATTAAATTTTGTACCCATGCTAGAAGACATAGGTTACGAGAACTGTTGGATAAATTTTTAAGCTGGTGTTAGGGATTTTATCATGTATACTCAAATTCTTCCACTTTTGTAGAGTAATGATTATTAATATACCATAATTGATAAAAGGTTCACATGTTATTGGAAACTATACTGTTACCATCTACAAACTAGTCAGTTGTGCAAAATTATTTAAAGCACTTGAATGCTTGGTTTGGTTGCTCATCAGAGCATATTTGAGAATCGGAACTAATCTAAAGCAATATTTTGGCTTCCTAAATGAGTTTTGTCACAGATTGTAGACTGTTCAAATAGTCTATTATACTTATTAATAGTGTGCAGCCTATACTGACATTGAAACAGTAGACACTCATTTTTACAAACTTGTAAAAACTGTTAAAACAGTTTGTAAGATAGAAAAATAATATATTAAATATTTTTTGTCAAACTACTTTTTCTTTGTAAATAAATTGTTATATGAATTATTGGTAAAAAATGACGGAACGATACAGGTTCTATTCCAATTTCCGGGCCAAGCGATCCACACCCATGTCTCCAAAGTAAATTATGTCACTATGTCAGGGGTGTTTGTGCTCCGGGGAAACCCCGGAATTCAGGGGATTTTGAACTTCCATACCCGGAAATTCCTGGGATCGTCGTTCAAAAGAAAGTAGGAATAATAATGAATTATTTATTTTGATCTGGGTAATTTTGTTTGCTTTGAAAGCAGAAGGCGCAATAATTACGTCATTCAATACTTCATAATTGTAATTTTTCGTTTCTCCCCCCCCCTTCTTGAAACTCAAAAATGTCGGTACTAAGTCTGTAAAAGTTTCCGGGGATTTTTTGGGGTCCCACAAACACCCCTGCTATGTGCAATATCCTGCTACCAAATACTGATCGCATTCGAACTTTAATTTTGAAACTACACACTTTTTCAAATATTTCATGATAATTATGTACTATAGAAGCATTAAAATTTTAATAACTAGAAACAAATTTATTATTAAAACTCTAATTTTAATTAACTGGGTAGTGGTGCCCACCTTAAAAAAATATTAGTGTAGCACTACCTAGTACAGTCACAACTGGGCAATAAAGCTGAATTCCTAATGTTAGCAAGTTGCATTTTTTATTAGAATTTTAATTAACCAGGCAGTCACACCCACCTTAAAAATTTTCAGTATGGCACACTGTTACATTAACATGAAACACGGAATAAATATAACTTAAAGATGTATTTACTTATGTAAACATAAATTTTTATGAAAAACTAGAATTTCTTATTACCACTCTGAATGAAATTTTAATGAAAAATAAGATAACTTTCCTAATCTTCACTGCTTTCATAATCATTTCACCTGGCCAGAGAATAAACAGTTTTAACAGTTTCGAAAAATCTTCTACTATATTTTCTTTATGGTTTCTCTGTCATAAATATCCTCAAACTGAACAAGCATATGATTAGTACCCCACATAGATCTTTCACTGGCAGACCAAACAAAATTCAAAATAATGTAACTTTAAAAAAATTCAAAACAGTATAATTATAAACAATATATTTTCCAAAAATGTGAAATAATAAAACTTTAAAAAAATCAAAGTCCAATAACAGGAATGTTAACATAACAAATTCCTAAATTGTAAACAAATTCTGTGCATGTCATACAGTCTCTTGTGTCATAAAATGAAATTCAGGTCATGCAAATACATTCTGAACTGAACATTCTGAAGTCCATTTGCTGCATTTTACCCATTATATAATTCTCTACTCCAAGGTGAAATTATTTAGAATCCACTACAATAAACACATACAGAATAAGATTCACACTTAAAAATAATACTTAATTTCAGGATAAAAGATAATGGAACTATGTAGAGTTGGCACAATTTCCCAACTTAGGAATCATGCACTATTTCAAATTTCAAATATTTCATAAATATGTACTATAGAAGTATTAAAGTTCAAATATCTAGAAAAAATTTTTAATAAATTTCAAATTTTAATATACAGGGCAATGGCACCCACTTTAAAAAATTTCACTGTAGCGCTACCTATTACAGTGACAACTGGGCAGTAAAGCTAAATTTCTAATGTTAACTAATTGCATTTTTTTTATTCAAACTTGAACTATAATTAATCGTCTGTGTGATGCTCACCTTTAAAAAATTTCAGTACGGTACAATCTAACACTAATGTTAAACACACTTACTTAAAGATGTAATTACTTACGTGTAAACATACATTTTTATAAAAACTCGAGTTTCTAATAATCCCTTTGAATGAACTTTTAATGAAAAATAAAGTAACTCACTGAGCTGAGAAAGAATGGTTTTAAGGGTTTTGAATAAATCTTCTACTGTATTTTCTTTATTGTTTCTCTGTCCTACAAACTCTGCGATGTTTGAATGAAACTGACCAGGCACATGATTAGTACCCCGTACAGATATTTTATTGGCCGACCAAACAAAATCTCAAAATAATTTAACTTTAAAATTATTCCAAACAATATAGTTTTCAAAAATTTGAAACAATATTTTAAAATTAGAAACAATGTATCTTCCGTTCTCTAACAATATTCTCTTTAGAGATTATATAACTTTCAAAAAATTTAAAGTCCAAAAATAGGAATATTACTGTAACAAATTCTTACATTATAAACAAATAAAATTAAACGCTTCAAGGGTTGCACACAAAATGAATTTCGCGCTTGTCAAACGATCACCTTACTTCATAAAACAAAAATCTCGTCACGCAAATGCATTCCAAAAGGTTAAACCAGTTTGGTGCACTTTATCGCACACTTGGTGCCTTTTACCCTCTGCCCAGTTCTCTACTTTTTGGCAAATTTCACTTTATTGATGAAAAACCAGTCAAAGTATCTTTCTCTGTGAAACATTTTAAAAACATTCTTTAAAACAACATTTTTCCATATATAAAAGCATTTCACTCTTTCCCTCAAAGAAATATATAAGTTCTGTTAGTCCTTCATTTGTATTTTGCTGATGTTCTTTGCCCAACATCATTTTCTTGTTTGGAATCTGAAAGCTTTTTCATTCTCATTTATAATAATCTTCATAATTTAATCATACAATATTTCTTCTGTTGATATCACACATGAGCTTATATACAACAAATCCTCAAAAGAAATTTGAGGCCGCAAGAATTCTTTAGAGTTAGGTCAGAGTTAACACATGAGTAGTTCATCTTTACTCAAGTCATCAAGTAAATTAGCTTGCCTTTCTTCAATTCTTTGGTTTCTTTTAAAAGAACCTGCATATTGAAATACTATCAATATTCAAATTCTTTCCTTCAACATCATTCCAAGAATTGTTGACAAATGCAATGGTTCTAGAAAGTCAGATTGTTCCAAACTCATAATTATTTTTGTAAAAATTCCTTACGATATTTGTCTCTCATGCTTGTGATTATGCCCTGATTTATGGACTATAAGACAGAAATTACATTAAGTGGAAGAAACTGTACATGAATCGATTCAAGATTCATAATTTCAAAGTATTGTAGTTATCCACATTTTGAAGAATTTTATGATAAAATATCAATCTAACTCTTTCAGCCGGTTTTTATAAACGTTCTTAGTCATCTAAGATATAGGGCTAGTTGTTTCTTTTTTTAAACATTCTAAATTTTAAGTATTTTTCTATGAAAAGCAAAGTAAGTTTTACTATTCCATTGTTATTGACTGTGACCAACACTAAATCTTTATTTCATATTTTTACCTTTTTAAATTTATTTCCTTTTCATCTAAGTGTTCCTTTGGGTAAGATCTTAAAAAAACAAACTGTATTAGTCCACATTGAAAACATTCTTTATGTCATGCTCTGAAATTAGGGATTTCAATGCTCCTTCTTTCCATTTAATTTCCAGAATTTTATTAACAATTCCATTTTCACCACAAATTTCCTAAACATTATATTGTGTGTTTTTAAATTTAAGGAGTCGACCATCTGTACTTTAAAAAAATTTTTCCTACGTCAGGAATTGGCCTCGGCCATTTTCCTTTGGCCTTCAATACAAAGTAACCTTCATATGATAGTTGTCAAGCATAAGAAAATTTACGTTGTCCAGAGATGGGCAGTCAAATAACTAAAATTCATTGCCTCTCCTGTGAAACACAGGGAGCAGTCAGGAGAGTTAAAAATGCCAATATGACGAAGATGATCTCGAAGATAGTCATGTCCTCTTTGAATTCTAAAATTTACACTAAAAATTTGTCTGGGAGGTCCATAGGAATAGGAGTGTGTATCGGTTTAGACCACCACACTTTTTCTGTAGCCTCTGCTTTCTAGCATTTTTTTTACAAAAGCATTTGTTTTGGTAATTTCGGATGAAGTTTGGTTGTATGAGAGAGACCAAGGGGGCTGTGGGAGCAAGCATCCCTGTTTTACCAGTCGATCCACTCTCTCATTGCCAGGTATATTGCAATGACTGAGAATGCACTGAAAGAAAAGAATCCATTCATCATTAATAAGTTTGTCTATTTGTATTTTTGTTTGTTCTTCACATTTTGATTGACAAGCCTGAAAGTAGCAGAGTGAGAGGATGGCTGCCTGCGAGTCGACAAGGAAGATTGCATGATTGAGCGAAGTATTACTGGTCGAAAGTTGAAAAGTAGCCTGTTTAATTGCCTCGATCTCAGCCTCAAAATTTGTAGTATTCATACCAATAGGGTATGAGCCCTCAAATAAATTTTCACAGTACCAGCCTGTACTAGAGGTACAGTCCTTCTGGGAGGAGCCATCAGTATAAATAGGGAGCCATTTATTTTTTGGAAATCTATTCGCAATAATTTCAAGAGCATAGGCTCGAAGAGATTCAGTGATAGTGTCATTTTTTTTTGTAGGTTGCAAATAAAGAGACTTATAGCTGAGATTCTAAAATTTGGTGGGAATCTCTCACCAAAACAAAAAGATTGGCACAGGAGATGACTTAGGCTATATTTAATCATAAGGTCTTCTGCTCTCTTGAAGAAAGATTGATGATTTTTTAGCCTATTTTCTGCTGGAATAAGGCTTTGCTAGTGCTGGACTGGAAGTCTTCTACACTTTTCAAACTGTTTTAGTAGCTGCCTTTCTCTACGAACCCCCAGAGGTTCAAGACCAGTTTGAATCTCTAATGCAGTGATGGATGAGTGTAGAGCAAGCAGCAGAAGTAATAAGTCTCAGGGCTTTATTTTGGACTTTGTGAACTCTGTCACAACAACTGGCAGAGGCAGTGGCCAGTAGTTCACCGCCATAATCTAAGATTGGTCTAACATAGGTTTTATAGACAGTGGTTAGGACATGTGGTGATGAACCCCAAGTAACACCCGATAATCGTTTTAGGAGACCAAGTCTAGCCTCACCTTTCCTTGCAGTCTCCTTTACATGTTTTTTCCATAGTAATTTCTTTCCTAGTGAATATTCTAAACAATTCAACAATATTCTAAACAAAATTCTAAACAAAGTGAATGCCAAGATATCGGAAATGATCCCGACCACCATATTTGATGGATATTTGATGCTCTTTTGTAGACAGCGTGAAAAGTTGGTAGAGTGTTTTTTCAGAGTTTACAGTCATATTGTTATTTTTGCACCAATCACCAAGCAAGAGCATGGTTCTATTAATGTTATTAGTAGTATTAAAGACTCTATGTGTTAAGAATATAACAACGTCATCTGCAAAGGCAGGCAATGAACTCCAGGCAAAATCTAGAGCTTTTCAATGAGGTCATTAATCATGATGTTGAGCTGGGAGCAGCTTGAGCTAGCACCCTGTGGTAAACCATTTCTCATTTGGACAAACCTAGAAAAAGTAGATTTATATTTAACCTTTGCTTGTCTTTGGCATAGAAAGGATTTGAACTAATTTAGCATATGTCCCTGGATACCAATATTTTGTATCTTATTGATTAGTTTTCTTAACCTGACAGAGTCATAGGTAGATTTAAAATCACTGAATACAGCAAGGGTGGATTCCTTACAATGGAAACCATCCTTAATACATTGGGAAAGAAAAGCTGCTTGATCAATAGTTCCACGTTTTTTACGAAAACCAACTTGAAGGTCCGAGATTTTATTTTTGGTCTCCAAGAAATAAGTTAGTCAGTTTACGGTCATACGTTCTATTTGCTTGCAGCAAGCATTAGTAAAAGATATGGGTCGGTAACCCGATGGATCAGCAGGATCTTTATGTGGTTTCAAAATCGGGACAACAACAGCTTTCCACCATTCTGCAAGTACAGAAGTTTTCCAAATAGTATTGAAGAAGAGTGAACACTGCATTGCCACCCAAATAAAGAAAGAAGTCGGCAGGGAGGTCATTTGGACCAGCACCTTTTCCAGGCCTTTTCTCTTTCATTGCTTTGCAAAGTTCATCAATTGTGAAATCCCTATTAAAAAGGATGTCATCATGGTTCAAACATCCCTAAGAAAAATGCAGCTTTCGTTCCTTTGTTTTATCCCTGGAAAATATGCAGACAGAAGCATAATGTTTGACCAGTGCCAGGGCTTTTTCACCATTGGTGGTAAATTGGTTCCCATTTATAACAAAGGGTTTGTTTAAGTAAAAAAAGTGTTCATTGTTTAAAATTGAAAGGAATTTGTGGGCAATAATGTCATCCCTTCTAAAGTCAATTTTTGAGGCAAAGTCTTTAAAACAGTCTCTCTTAGTGAGTTTAATGGCTCTCTTCAAAGTAGCTTAAGCACATCTGAGGGCGATGTTGTCAGCATTGTCACCAGTAAGCTTAGACGCCCATTTTCTCTCTGCCTCTATCAATAATCTGTCTCAAGAGCAATAATTCGAATATCCTCTGAGAAGGCATCGTAGCTCCTATTGATATTATTTTCATCAATGAGATCAGGAGTCAAAAGAGTGTCCGTCAGGAGAGAAAAACGCTGCCAGTCAGCCTTTTGAGGTTCCATCTAGGGAGATAGTCCAGGGTCGGACCAGAAGAAGCTGCCCCACAAAAGCGCTGCACACAGAGAAGTCTGTGGCCATACCCTGTGCAAGATTCCAATAGGTTCAATGATGTCTTAGGGACAATATTTGAGTGTGCCAAGGCAAGGTCGGGGTTGGTTTTCTCCCCTTTAAAAGAGAAAAGTGTGGCCACTGCACAGCAGTAAAGACATAGGAAAAGACTCAAGGAAATCCTCAAGAATTTTTCCCAGTGGGTCTGTGTCACTATAGCCCCATCTCAAAGACTGGCAATTGAAATCACCAATGATAATTACTTTCTTGTAATACTTGCTTTAAAATCTTATGCTCAGTTTCATACGATTTCTTTTTTTAATGTGATAATTATTAATGTTCCTTCTTAGATTTTTACCATAAGTCGCAATCTAATAAGCCCTCAGGTGCAAAAGATGACCATCATCAAAACAAAACTTTTTCTAATTTAGGTTGCTTTGCTTCTCTACAGTATTCTTGAGCAGGAGAATTTTTAATGGTACCATTTCCTTTTCTAAGATTTTTCAAATTCTTAAAATTGTTAAGGGGCAGTTCTTTAGAATTCCATAAAATTTAATAATTTTTAAGTTATTTACTTTTTTGTCTACTTCTATAATTTTTATTACTTTGACTGATAAGCACATTCATTTTTTAACTGTGACCTGCTAAATCTGTCTTGACAAATGAAACTTCATGAATTGTGTAAATGAGAAGAAACCAATTTCAGAACAACAGAGCTAAACATTCTTTCCATTCTCTTATGTACAGGAAGTATATTAGTCTGATATGACACCTCAGTTCTTTCCCATCAAATGTGTGTTATCACCATTTCTGGCTTATTTAAACGTCTCACTTTATTCTTCAATAATGAATCAAAATCTCTTGCATTATATGCATAAATACTGAAAAAAGTAAGATTAATGTCAACAATATATTTAATTTGGCTTGGGCCGAGCATTCTAAATTTTTTTTAATAAATAGAATTTCATATTTAGGAATATTACTTTAAGCTGTATTCTTCATTAAAAAATATTACAGTTATCAAATAATTGTCTAAGAATAAATGCAGAATTATGTTTTTTTTTCCCCTGTACTTATTGAAGTTTATGTAAATAAATTATTGCATTAATAAATAAATTATTGGGTTATTGATATACATAAATATGTTTTTCAGCAAAACAGAAAATCATATGTGCAAAGAAAGAAAACAAGAAGTAATTTTCTCACGTTTTATAGAAACTCTAGCATTTAAGTGCTTGATAATTAGTAAACGCTTTATTTTTAAGTTACAATAAAGTGTTAATAAACATATTTTCATATGAAAATCATCACTTTGTTTTAATGAAACAATTTTCAATGGGGTAACAGGAAGTGTTTTGTAAATTAAAAATTTACTTAATTCCCAATCCATTTTAACAATATTTTGGTTGCCTTAAATTATATTACTGATTTATAATTTTGCTTCTGAGTGAAAAAAAACTAGTAATTTTTTAAAAGTTATTTTAAACTTTGGAATAATAATGTACCATTTAATTTTCTATCCTTTATAGGCTAAACCATCAACTAAAGAATTGCTTGAAGAAATTCAAAAGGTATTAAAAATTTTTCATTTTTGATTATAAAACTTATAATATTGAAATAAGTTTTGTATTGTAAAATGTTATGAAGAAATTGTATTATTAATGTGCACGATGCATTAGATATCTCGATTTTTAAAAAATATAGGTAAATTATAATGTCATGTATCATTATATTGTTATGCAGGATTTTCTTTTATATTTTGTTAGTTTATCAAAATCTTGAAGGTTTTTAAATGTGGTAATAAGTATTATAATTCTAAAAACTTGATGAGAGTTTTATTTATTTTTGGTAGTGTTTGCATTTTGATTATTTTGCCTGTTAAATGAAGATTGTTTACTTTGCTTACTTTTATATTAAATTATAAATGTATGGATCAGGGTTTGTACCACTCGTAGAAACTCGTGGAATTAAAAAAATTGTATTTTAATTATAAAAATTGATTTTCAAGCAGCAAGTCAAAATTCCTGGAGTTTTCCTGGAATTTTGATTTGCTGCTTGAAAATCTTGAATTACTCCTGGAATTTTTATGTACCTTTATTTATTTATTTTTTGTTAGAATATATATATATATATATTTAATAATTTAAAATTTTTAGTGAAATTCCCCAAAAACAAAATTGAGCATTGCTCTTAATGTTACCACTAGATAATGGCTCCATAATAGCTCCAGTTCAGTTACTAACCAAAAATGAGATTGTTATGTGGTGCAATTAGGTAGTTGATTTTTATTAACTCTTTTTTCTATTTCTTCCTGTTTTCTTTATATTTTATAAAAACTCACTAAAAATTAATAGTTAAGTATTGAATTTTTGATTTAAAACCATGCCTTCCTTTTTAAAAATAACATATGATTTTTGTATATCAGGATTAAATTGTTTATCAATGAAATAAAGGCAGAAATAAATTATTAATATGCCTGGTGGAAAGTGTCTTCAATGATCAGTTAACTCGAGAAAAATTATACAAAATCGGCTTTTCCATAGTACAGAGAAAACATGTCCACTGTCTGGTTTGTAAAAAAGTCTTCATATTTTAAATATGGGCAAATCAGATAACAAATCTCATCTTAAAGAAAATAAGCAGCTATTTTGGATTCATTTGTTTCTTGAAACAAAATTTTATAGGCTTAAATTCTGTGGGTCCTTAAACTTTTAAATAGTAGATTCAACTATAAGAACTATAGCAATATAAGTTCTCTCTTTCAAACAATATTTCCAGAGATTTTGGGATAATAATGCTGTTAAAACATGGTATTACTCATCAGATTTTTTAGGTTAGTGAACTGGAAATATTTATTTTGAGAAGTGCTTAGAATTTGGAACTAATAGATTACTATGATTGTCATTGGGGGTTCAAATGTTAATTGGTCCATTTTTACTAAAATGGCTGATTTTTTTAAAAAGGAACAACATTAAAATATTGTAAATGTTCAAAACTGCACCACACACATTCTACGCAATGTTTTTATTTACAGACTATTTAAAGACTTACCTTCTTATAGGGATGTCTTTGGTAACCTTAGACCAGGCATGAAATTTTCTTCAAGGTGTTGCAAACATTGATGGTTAGAAAATGTAAGTGTTGTGAGCAGATTGCTTGAAATGTTTATGATATCTTGAAACGTGTGAGTTGTTCAAAACAAAAAATTTCCTAATCCTGGTACCAAAACTTTTGATACTGTGCAGAAGTGTACAAAAAGTTCTTTCTTCTGTTAAGGGCATTTTTTTTAAATTTAATACTTGGAAAGGAGAAACTGATTAACCAATGTTGCCATTTATTGCAGGAGATTTTCATGCATTATTGAAAAATTTAATGCAAATTTGCTGTCAGTTTCTTCATCTAAGTTTATTTGTATTGATGAAATATATAAAGACAATCAAAAAGATGCTAGTTAATTTGATGTTGGATTTGTTACCAGAAACATCATCAAAAAATTATATGTAAGCAAAACTTTGGCGGAAAAACAGATGATGGAATTTTTTAAATTGCATTGATTTTTCATCATTTTTAATATCAATGACAAAAATGTTCTTTGTAATATTCTTTTGTACGAAACATATTATGTTTAGATCCTGAAACTCTGACATGTAATGAATCAAGTTTAAATTAACTGTTCTTTAAACTTGATTGATTTGAATGAAACTTCTTTTGTATTTATTTAATGCATTAAGATTAATGTGTAAAAATGTTATTCTGTTTTAAAAGAATTTCATAATTTTGTAGAAGAGTTTAAATCATTAATACCAATTGTAAGATTTCAAGATTGTATTGATGAGGATTTAAAATTTTTTAAAGATAGAGAATAGTTACTTTTTAACTTATTCTCACATACAGTCAAAATTATTGCCATTTATACGATGTGGATAATTTGTTTTTACTACTCTCTCCTGGTGATGCATCTGTTGAATATAAGTTTAATGTGAACAAAAATTCGGTAGAAAATTTAAATAACTGTGGCCCAGTATATAATTGACGATCACATCCAAAATATAGGAAGTGTCACCAGCTAAGTAACAAAGACCGTCTTAGTTTTACTGCTGATACCATGCAAAAATTAACTTCTATTTTGATGAATTAAAACAGCAAAAAAGGCAGCCATTAACGGAGAAAAAGCGAGGAACACTTCATGAAGAAATTGTTAATATAATTATAAAATGTTGCTTTTACAAAATCATTTGCATATTTGGTCAAGAACAATTGGTAAAAGGAAAAAATTGATTAGCATAAATGTCGATACTTCATGAAAAATTTTTATTTAACTTGTGGAAATTAATTCCTGAAAATCTGTATAAATCCTTTTAGTTTAAAATAGCATTTATTTAGTTTAATATATTTTAGGAATAATTTAATAATTTACTATCAAGAATTTTATTTAATGATCATTCTCCTTGCAATTTTAAGCTGAGCTGGCAGCCGAATGGTTAGTGCTCTTGCATTCGGTTCAACAGTTCGTGGGTTCGAATCCCATCTTAAGCATGGATAATTGTAATGGTTCGGAATCCACTTTAAACTATAGGTTCCGGTCTAATTGGCCCTCGTGTGCAAAAAAAAAAAAAAAAAACGTTGAGCAACAAACAAAATCTTGAAATTTTAAAATAAATTTTTCATTTTACTGTCTTACTGTATTTTACATCTAAAATAAATTTTTTAATAATCTTATTGTTATGAAATTGTTAAATTTTTATGGAAATCGATTTTGTGACTTATTAAATTTTTGACTGCTGTTATTTGACAAAAACTGATAAGTCCTTTATTTTCTTTTAGAAAATCTTATTTACTTTCTTTTGATAATTTTTATTTTTTACCAAATTATTTGTTTGTGTGTTACTTATGTCATGTAAATATCCCATCATTAGTGTTATTTCAGAAATAAAAATAAGGATATCCCTGTAAAATTAATCTGTTAATATAAGCTAAAAATAATATCAAATATTTTTTATAATATGAAGCTGATCTCAAAATAATTTTCTATATATATATATGTGTATATATATATATATATATATATATATATATATATTTTAAGTGATAGCTATGTGAAGCATTTAACTCTTTACATTATTGCTATTATCATAATTATCAGTAAAACTAATTTGTGTACATTTTTTTGAATTGACATAAAATGTTTTTTATTCTCATATCTCAATTCATATTTATGAAAAGCAAAAATAAAATTTAACTGTAAAATAAAATTTGTTAATTTTAAATGTAAATTTGGTGTGATTACATTATATAATCATAAGCTTTTAATTTATAATTTTTGATATTAATATGGTATCTAAAAAAGAGGGAATTTCGACCAACATTTTAAAAGATTCATTTCCATTATTTTACTCTATATTTTGAATCTGAGTATTGTTTTCTGATGTTTAGTAGAAATATTAAGATATGATACTCAATTTCTTTATAAGGATATTTACATAAATTTAAACACTAGATAAAAGTTTATGTACTGTTCAAACTACTCTTACAAATTTATGTAAATACTTTTTAAAATGTAGGTATAATTTAAGAGAGTAAAAATGGGCAATATTTAGTTTAAAAATGGTACATTAATTTATTAATAATTAATAATCACAATATTTAAGAAATGGCTAATTTTTCTAGTTTTTTAGATATGATATTTAATATAAATGCTATAATTTTAATTTTTTATTTAGTGCTGAAAAAAGAAGAAAAAAAAATACAGTGGGAAATGTGTATTGTTTCCATCCCTTTTGAACAATTTGATATTCAATATAGTCATTAATGACATTTTGCCATTTAATTTTCATGGAAGTATATTTCTAATAATCATGGTTAAGAAAAGATTTTTATCACATGTATATTTATTCTACAATTTATACAATAAATATTTATTTTTCAGGAAATAGATAGTCATCTTGAGTACAAACACACTACTGAACTTCAACAAAAGAACCTAATTGGATCTTTGATATTTTATTCTGTGCTATTTTATATTATCTTCTTTAGTATCTTTCTGTATTATTCATATCCGTTAACAAACAAGAGTAATATTATTTATGCCATTCCTTTTCTGGTTTTCCCAATTTTGTAAGTATATTTTAATTATGTGTTTATGCAAAATTAATGTATTTTAATTTCTTTTATTTATGAATACCTTATATTTTTAAATATAAATAAAATTCTATTGTATGAATTAAAATATGAAATTATATAAGTTGTAGTTAAACTAATTATTCATGTATGCTAAGTGGGAGATGGAAAAAGTAATTTTCAAAGTGTATGAAATATATCTAAATAATATATTATTCATACACTCATAAACAATTATTTGATTTAAATACTAAGTTTGATAAAACTTCATGTTTAAGCTTTTCTTATTTTTGCATAAATTTTTAAAAGAAGTTTTCTATTTCCAAAATTTTTTCTTTTACACAAAAATTGTGTAAAAGAAAAAATTTTGTGTAAAAGATTTAAATGTGTTGAATATTCTTTTTAATAACACTGTATATTTATCTTGATAATTGTCAAAAAGAAGCTGTTAATATTATGCAATAAACTATCATTAACTCAGTTTGAACAAAAGAAATGCCTTTACAGATTTATTTCATATTTGATATTGCTTTATATGGGCAGCCTATCATTTGAAAGTTAATATAAGGCATTTTAACACATCTGCATCTTTGCCTTGAAAATTTTATAGTGCACTATACTCTTGTTGCAAGGCTGAAAACGTGAAATAATTCTAACTATCCACCTCAACAAGTATGTATGATGAAAGCAAAAATTTTTATCAACTCTCTGTTCAACTGTGGCTGAGATCAAACTTGGATTTCCCATTCTGAAGATAATTCACATATTTTCATTAAAAGGTGAAAATGTGTATTGAAAGGGGAATTGTATAGTGAAATAATTCATATGTTTCATTAAAGAGTAAAAACATATAAATTATTTCATTGCCCAGTTTAAATTAAGTAAAGTATGAGAAAGTGCATTAAAAGGACCCATTAATGTTGTCTTATATATAATTGATAATCCATTATGTATAATAATTTAAATTAAGTGGTTTTACTTAAACCACTTAATTTGAATTATTATACATAATGTAATAAATTTAGTTATAAAATACAAATAATGTAGTAATTTTCTGTTTCATCATAAAAGTTTTTTCATCTAAGTTATGCAAAAAAATTATTTCATCCAATGAGTATGTATTTGGTCAACTATGTATTTTGGAAGTATATAATAATTATTATACTCATTTTTTGTATTATACTCATGTTATTTTATATTTATTATATTATATATGTTTTATATTTGCTCATTTTTAGGTTATATATTTTTAAAAGATTTCTTCAGTGGTATTTTGCACAAAAAATACGTAGGAATGAGGAAAATTTATTTCAACTCAGAAAAAGAAAAAAGTCACTACTTGAATTTGCTATGGAAACAGAAACTTATAAAATTGTCAAGGAATTGTTAGAAAAATTTGATCCAGAATATCAAAAAAAAGTAAGTTTTACAGTGATTTCAATTACATAATTTAATCCATAACTGAAATTCTCTTATTACTTGCCTAAAACTTCATTGCAAATTAAGTGTAAACCTTAGAGGATCTTAAATGAATGAATTGATAAAAATAGCTATTCAACTATATTAGTTGGAATTACAAATTTATAATTAAATATTCGTATAAATTTATGTTAATTCAACCGAAAATATTTTGATATCTGAAAACAATTTGAAAATACTTTTCAGTTTTTCATAACTATGTTTGTTACAATAATAGTATGCTTGTGTAGCTAGTTTTGATACAACTGATATATATATATATATATAACATATTTTGTCAATCAGTAATAAATTCAAATGCATTCTTTAAATATTTATTTTAATACTGTTTAAGGTCCACACATATTTCCTCTACACAAAACATTTATCTTATTTTATTGGAGACAATATATAGATATTATTATATGCTTTGAATTCATAATCAGTTGTACTTTCAAACTCAGATTGTATCTAGAGCAATAAGAACTTATGATTCTGTAGATGTGTGCTGAGTTTATAATATTATCAAAGTTTGATTCATGGTCTTTCATTTCATTTCCTCGGGTATAAATCTAGAAATATTTTTAATTATTTTTTCAGGTGTGTTTCTGCAGCTGCTATGCATGTACATTATTGTGTTTTTTACTAACACTAAATGTATTATGTTTTTTCCATAGATTTTATTGATTCTTTTATTATTTTTTATAAACTTTCTCAAGAGGTTTAGAAATTGCAGGAATATTATAAAGCAAATATATTTAATTGCTTTTAAATTTTCTGAATTAGTGACAACTATCCTCAATATTAATAATTTTCCTTTTCTGATATTAAAATTGTATATTCATTTTGCAATTATGTTTCCAAGTTGCTTATGACATCTGTTCCAATTAACTTCCTAATCAGTTGAAAAACATGTGTTTATTTTTTTAAACAACTTTGGTTTTTGCTTTACTTGATTACTTAAATATCCAATTACTTTCATTCATTAGCATTGAGCAGAGTTGTCAAATACTTCATACTGAATTTCTCAATTGTATTTTTTTTTCTACTAAAGGTCAATTTTTATTTTAAAAAACACTATAAGCAATTGAGTTTCATCTAAATTAAAAACTCAGATTCTGAAAATTGGCTTAAAAATGTTTTTGGATATTCTGTATTACCAATTTTCTACTTTATTAACATTTATAAATTTGTGATATACTTTTTTAAAAGATGTAGAATTCTTAGAACTATCATAATTTATTTTTTAAGTAGTTATTTATAAGAGGAAAGTATTACATTTTCAGTTCTAACACTATCAGCATTTAGAGAAATTAAACATCTTTGATATTTTAAAGCTTAATTTATTCATTCTCTTTATGATGTTTACAAATTGTCTCTTTAGTGCTTTCTTTTGATAAAAGTTTGTTAATCAATGTTATACGAGGAATTTTATGCTTGAATGTGATTTTTAATAACATCTCATTTAAAAAAATTATCAAATTTTCTAAAAATGAACATTCCAGTTTCCATTTTTCTAGAAATTTTTGCAGCTCTATGAAACTAACTAAACAATCATGAACAAATAATTTAACTGGGAAGAATTATCCTTTGAATTCTCTTACAAGAATGTTTTTTTCTGTAGAGGCAGTTTAAACTATTATGAGATAAAGTGTTCTGAATAAGAACCAGTTATCAGAATTCTGGAGAGTTCCAACTTTTTAGAGGTTCATTGATAGGATATTAATTGAATTTTCTAGAATGCTATTTTGCTAGAATTTTTTCTCAATTTTTTATCCTATAATTATTTGAAATATCAATATAATGACCTGCCCAAGGCATTTTATCTATTTTTTTCTTAAAGTTGATCATTTAAGTGATTATGCTTTGAATAAATGCTAAATAAATTATTATAGAATGTGCTATAAAAAAGGACTCAAATGAATTATCTGGATGACTATTTAAAATGCTTCTACTGTAATAATACTATAGTGAAATTTTATGTAAAAAATAAATTGTTAAGTTTCTTGGTCATTTAATTCTACTTTGAGTTACAATATTAATAATTATTTTAGAAAATAACATTGGCACTTATAAATTAAAATTTCTATTTTAATATTAATTACTTTTAACAGAAACTCTAATCTTCATTATTTAATTGTTTTTGTGTTTATTGTAATATTGTGTAGTTAGAAATATTTCATGTTTATAGACTTGAACTATAAAATGCAGAAAATTCTTTTACTGTTGACTAATGCATCTAAAAGTAACATGTTTTAAGATTATGTCTTTGTCTTATAGAAGTGAATTTTAGAATGATTCAGCTCATTAACTTAAGATTTAGATTCAGAGAATCTTCTGTATACTTTCATAATTTTATTGAAGGCTATTTTGATCTTATTGAAGGTAGAACACATTCTTTTAATTGACTATCAAATAGACAAAACTACTGCTCCTTATGCTGTTAATTTACATTTGCTATTCTATTGTAGCAAACCTTTAAAACAAAATTTGATGTAAAATCTTAGATTACAGTTAAGCATGTCATTTAAATTTCACCAAAAACATAAATGTCTGTCATATTATAATTGGCAAATATATGCCTAAGCAAAAAAAATATATTTTTATTATCAAAAAGCAGAAAAAAGATCACAAATATGTGAGAAAATGAAAGCTCTGCTTATTAAAATTAAGCTTTTAAAATCTGCAATCGATTCTTCCCAAAAAAACTAAAAGAGCTACCAAATAAACATTATTTACAAAATAAACAAGTATTATAGATATTCAGAAAATTCAAAATTAATAGTAATCATGCATAAAAATATAAGCCTTATGGATTTAATTATGGAGAAATTAATCAAAAATATGCATATATTATGGTTTGGATAATTTAAAAAAGTAATTTAAATAAAAGATAAAACTATTTTTTACTAAGAAGTTTTAATTTGGAAAAGAAATCTGTCAAATTGAAATTTTGTATGTATATTGTGAAATATTTCAAATTAATTATATTTTACATTTTTGTCATTTGTTTTTTAAATATTCTGCTTTTAATAAATTTTTTTATTCATTTTTGATGTTCACAATAAATTAATAGATAAAAGTTGTGTAAATAAAATCCTAAAAATATTGGTTGTATATAAGACTTAATTAAAAAATTTTAATACTTTAATGAAATTGTTTCTCTTGGAGCTGTAAGCTTATTTAGTATTTTTGGAATCTTCATTAATACTAAATCTAATTTAATTGTTATATTTTTTACTAATATCTTGTCATCTGATAAATATAACTAGGAAATATATGTACATACTTACAGATGTATTTGGCCAATAATGTTGAGTATTATTTTTATAAACATGTGAATGTTTGATAATAGATTAATATAATCAAAAAAAAGTATGTATATTTAATTTTTGACCAGTTATTAACTACAAAATAATGCACTCATAATGTATGATTAAATGTAGAGCTTAATTTTGCAACTGTCTAATTGTGGCAGTATTGGAAATATTTTGCTAAATAATTACATTGAGAAGTACAAGTATGAGCAAGATTATTTATTGAATAATTTTTTTATCCTATGATTATATCAATCTCTGATCTTTAAAGAACTAAGCAAAAAATATTTAGTATATTTATATATTTCAATGCTTTGTGAAAAATATTCTGTTATGATTCGTAAAAAGTGCTCTAACTTCTGAAATTAATAAAATTAATATTTTTGTTGTATTTACTTTATTTTATGTATGACTGTAACTATTATGGCTCTTTTAATTTAAATTTTTTAAAAAATGAATAGCTAATTTATGTTTATGATTTCCTATTTTTTTCTTGTTTTATATATTAGTGGATGAAATTGTTACCCATTATCTGCTTTGTCAAGTGGAACCTGATTTATTTATTTCTCATAGCCTACACACACATTTATTAGCATTTAAATAATTTAATTCTTTTCTAAAAGTTGCATTTTATGCATTATTATGAGAACTCAGAAAAATATAATATTTTGAAAATATAAATCTGTTTGCAGGTATGCTATTCTGATTTATATTATTCTTTTTTGGAAAAATGTAAAAAAAATAGTTATTTTCTCACTATATTAAAAGTCCAAAGACTTATACTGAGTTCAAATCCTGTTTTAACCGAGGACCTGTCATGTTCTGCAAGGACTGCGGAACCTGCTTGTGTATCACAGTTGCAATGTCCACTTCACCTACCAGAGCACTGAAGACTTTTTCAGACCTGACTTCTTAGGACATCTTTATTTGCAGCACTGCCAGAATGACTACATACAAAATAAAGATGTTTTACTTTAACTCTTGAAACTCCGTTGGATTCGTGAATTACTTATGTTCTTCATTCTTGCAAAAATTATTTTCTGATTTTGAAATTTTGCCTGAAAATAAAACCTATTGAACCGATTCATCTGAAATATATCACAAAGGATTTTTAAAATGTTCTTGATTGTTATTCAAATTTCAAAAACAATTGTCTCTTCTAATTTTTTTTACAAATTAAGATCAGTGATAAAAACCTTATCAATGATTAATTATACAAAATTACATTAAAATTTATCAGTCATTTGAATTTCATTTTTTAATCTTACAAAGCTCTTTTCTGACCTTAAAATAGAAAATTTTAAAACCAAGCAATTCACAAGTTGTCTCAGTTTGTCAGTTTCTGAACATTTTTTTTTCTCTGTGCCAGCTATCAATTAGTTATGTCATTGGTATCTTTATCATTTATTGATTCCTGTTGTCCATCATATTATGGTGATAAAACTTTAAATGAAAAAATGTTGGTTAAGATGTTAAACTCATTATTTTATCTATGTTCATTACCAAGAAGGAATTAACTCTATTAGAGAAATTCAGCCTTTAATTGATACAATTTGACATCCTAATGAATTTACATGCTACTTGTAAATGAAATTAAAGAACTGAAATTTTAGAATATTTATATGCATTTTATAACATTGAAATGGTATTGGCTTTTAAAGTAAAATTTACTCTATGATAATAACCTTTATGTTTTAAATACCTTAAAGAAGTTAAGCAGTCATCCATGGGAACTTATATGTGTTGCCATTATATACATAAACTAGAAACAAAGTGACTGCTATTAAGCAAAGACCACTAGTGTCCTCTTGTAATTTGTATAAAAATTCTATACTTTAAGCTATTTATTTTTTATTATTTGATGGTAAAAATCGTAACAGTTTTGTATAATGTAAAAATACCATTCTTGCCAAAAGTTATCACTGATTTGATTGTACGATAAATATTGAAAATATGATGGTTACAGTGATTCTTGGAATTATTGATAAGTCTTGAACTCAAGATAATATATACTAAGTAAAAAAATTAATTTATGACAACTTTTATATGTGTAAATAAGAATGTTTTATTCAAAACATTTATTTGACAAGACTCAATTCTTATCAGACATGACTACAATTCTTTTATAATTTTAATACCTTTAAAATTGTTTCATAAATTTAATTATATATATACATATATATATATATATATATATATATATATATATATATATATATATATATATATATATATATATATATATATATATATATATATATAATTGTTTTTAAATATTCATATACAAAGGGTACTGTAAAAGTTTTGCAATATGATTCAACAAAAATCTCAAGATATTGAAAGTTACATCATATTCAGATGTACTCATGCTATCGCAGTAACCACTGAAAATACGTCAGTGGCCTCAGTTGTTTATTAGCTGTGATAATTTTAATTAGAGGTAAGTAGAAAGTACACCATCATGAACTTGTAGGGAGACAAGGATTGTTTTGAAGTATAACTTTTTGTCTATTTTAAGCACAAATTATTACATAAAAGAAGTGATGCTTGCATATAATAATGATTGGTCCTCTTCATATAACTATATTCAGGTGGTGCTGGGAATTTAAGAAGAGAAGTTTTAGTATGAAAAACCCTGAGAGAAGGAAGGCTACCAAAATCAGTAATTGAAGAAAACATTTCAGCTCTAAAAAAAACATTTGACAAAGACCAGGGATTGCCATATCAGCATATATTAGGAACCTTACATCTTCATGCAGCAGGAGTTAATTCCATTCTGACTGATCATTTACACTAGAGAAATTTTTTATCTCTGAGTGTCTGACAAAAGAGCAACAGACATGCCTTGTGACTTGGTGCCGAAAGATGCTAAAAATATTTGATAAGGGACAATCTTGTTGTAAATTGCATTATGACAGATGATAAAACTTGTATTATTACAATATACTGACTAAAGCTCAAAACAAAGTTTGTGATTTTAATGAGGAAGTAGTAATCTGTGACTGTCAGAAAATCTTGAGCTGTTAAGAAAAAAAAATTATTGCTGTATTTTTCAAATTGAGTGGAATAGTAGATCATGTCATTTTGGACACAAAAGATTGTCACCGCTAAGTGGTACACTGTCTGCCTAAGTCAGACTGTCATTTTATAGAAATCCACCCAAAATCAAGAATGGGTTTCTGGTTTCTCCAGTTCGACAATTCTTCAGCTCACTGCAAAACTTATACTGAGTATTTGACTACTAATGATGATAAACTGTTTGAACACCCCCTTACAATTCAACCTTGCTCTCTATGACTTCATACTGTTTTCACATGAGAAAATGAACCTAAAAGAAAAACGATTTCATAGTGATGAAAATCTGCTGAGCCTTAGGACAATTAATGTGCCTGACCTCCTGGTGAAACTTGGCAAAGCTAGCTTAAGAACTGATTTCAGTGCATGGAAAATTGTATTGAATGTGGTGAAAATTATTATGAAAAAATCCAATAAAGTATTGTAAAACTTTAGTAGTATCCTTTGTATTATTGATACTCATGCCATCTCTTGATATTATTATAGTTCATATCTAGACTTTCACAACCATCAATTTTATTAAAAGAATTATCTGTATATTATTTATTAAACTGTTCATTAATTAACTTAATTATTCTCTTTATTATAATATGCATTAAAATTTAAAGTGCCAAAAATTAAGTGCTAATAATTTTACACTAAATCAAATAATAAAACACTGTTATTAAAAATTTTTAGCGGAATTATATCATGCTATTAGTTTTTTGAGGACATTGATCTTATTGTTATATAACGATCTATATTTGAATATTTTGTTTTGCTGTTTCTTTTTCAAAAATGAAAATATTTCCTGGTTTTAATTTTGTGACCAGAACAAAAAGTTGCTCTATAAAATCAAAAAATTCTTTCGTTTCACTTTCAAATAAAAGTATGATTCTATCACATTTTAACAATAAAATTTTTTATTACATTCATACTTTAGGTTGATGTAATTGCATAGAGAACATTTTGTCTTGTGTGATTTATTGCCTTTTGTTCGTAAAATATTATTTCTGAAGATAGCACAAAATCTATGAATCCTTATAATAATTTTGTTCAAATTAGACGGAACTTCAAAATGCAGTTATTTTGAATACTGTAAATAATTGATAACCTTTAAAACATTTTATGTAACAAAAAATATATTTGTGTGCTACAATTTAAGTATGATTATAATTTTTTCTATAATCTATTAAATTATTTAATTTCTAGATCTTTGAACCTAAACCTGCAATAGAAGCCTCTCCCGCTGGATTAAAAGGATCATTTACAGATATGGGTAGATATTTTTATTTTAATCAGAAGATTCTTTGTTTCACTCTTACTTATTATGTTAAAACATTTTCAAATGAAAATGATAAAACATTGAAACAAGATCATCAAATATAATTTTATTGATGTTTTTTAAATACAATATTATTTCAGAATTGCTATTTGAAATTTATTGCTTTTGTACACTTGAAAATGCAATAGGGTATTTGGAATCTCATTTTTATCTAAATGCTCAAATATCATTTAATTTTTCTTCCAAGTCATTGATAGTATATCTGTTTCATATGCCAAATACATCATGTTTTATCAAACTTCATTTGAAATGAATCTGAAAAGTTATGAAATTTGCATAAATGAAATCAGAAAGTTCACAGTAATGAAATTCATCATATTTTTTTCATTTACTATACCCCTCATGGGACTCGTCTTCAGGTGAGTACAGGTGTCCCAATCCTGAGGTACTCAGGGATCTATATTCTCTTTGTTTTTTCTCTCTTCTCCTTCTTATCTTTTCCTTATCGTTTCCATCTTTCAGTGGCAAGCAAGGGAGTAGTCTGCTGGAGATCAAGCGAAGGGATCACATCCTTTGGCTTGACCTTAATGGTGGTAACTGCCCCCAGTGATGACTCCCAGCTTATCGGTGTTGGTAAGCACTGAGGCTGGAAATATCCAGAGCCAGTGGCTGCCTTACCATGTAGGGTTCCATGATGGTCAGTGCCTCTGAACTTGAACCTTTACAAATATTCTATGGATTCTAATTCTTGCATCATTGAAGCCAATTTATCTACTTGTTACATATTGATAAGCACACCAAACAATTTTCATACAGTATCATCTTTTCTGATACAAAAACTTCTAACATTAAATATTTGTAACATAGAAAATGTTAAGAAATTATGATTGGGAAATCTTCTTGTTCAAGTTGACAAGCTTCAATAATCAGTAATTTTAAAAAATTGTGTTCATATCCAGTTGAATCATAATATCCTAAATCTTTAAATTAGTCTCATAGTGTTCTTTCTAACCCCAATTTCATACATGTTCCAGAAGTAGAATTCTTGGAAGAACTATGTAATCAAGGAGTTTGTGCTGCACATCTTGTAAACATTCAACATCACAGTGGACTTATACCCATCCATCATGTTGTCTTAACTTTTCACAGACACCAGTATTACTAAAATCCATAAAAACAAGTTGTATAAATTATATAACCTGCCATACATTCCTAATCCTCTTAAGTGTTTTAAATGTCAGAGATATGGTCACTCGCAACAAGAATTTAGGAATACTGATCTTATGTGTGAAAAATGTGCACAGTCTGGTCATGAAACTAATGTTTGTACTTTTTTCAAGTGCTATAACTGTTTTGGTGCACATGCTACGTTTTCCGAATTTTGCATCCATGGATCTTTGAAAAAGAGGTACTTGTAACCAAGATAAAACAAAATATTATTTTTCCTGGAACAAGATAAATAGTAAAAAGCAGAACACCAAAAGTTGACATTTTCTAATATTCTATTTTACTAACAAATTAAAAAAATAATAGTCCAGCGAATAAGAGTAGTTTACCAATATCTGCTCCACTTTCAACTTTGTCATCTAAATCCACTTTAACAGTAACTTCTAATAGCACAAAGAAATCTACTTCAATTACCAATAAATCTATGACAGATGATACAAAATTTAAAAAACCAAAATCTTAAGAGAAAAATATTAAAAGAACAATTAATATATCCTCATCTGAAATAGATATGGAAATGGATTCCTCCTCTACATCTCAGACTGTCTTAAATTGTAGAAAAGATAAGCACCTAACAATCAAATAAAACCTGCTCTGAATGACTGTGTGGGGGGGAAGAACATTTATCAAATTACCATCTGCCTGACTTTCATGAATATGTATCAATGCCTTTATTCTTAGTCATTAATCTCATTTGGAAATGTAGTTATCAAATATACCACAAATATTGCTTTCATGAAATTCTGAAGGATACTTTATAATTCAAATTAGAAAATGTCATGAAAGTAGTTAGTTTATCAAAGATGAGAAATTAATCAGATATTTGGAAATTATTTATATAACTATTAATGCTCACTTACAGAAAAATTTTAAAGTAAAGAGTGCTACGGGGAAAGTTGTGTCATTCACAAATTTTTAGATTGCCGGAAACTTCATAAGTTATATACTTATTAATTATCTCTTTTAAGATTTAAAAGCAAATTACTTCATGATTATTTTCTAGTCTGTAATAAAAAAATGGGTTCAGAACCCCAGTCATACATTAGCTGTCATAAATTTGATTCCTATAATTGCAAATGCTTCATTCTGTTCTAAAAGTTGATGCAGTGTGTGTAGTTAAATTAAGTGCCACAGCTCATCACAAATCTCTCCTTGTGTTCAAACTGTTAATGACATATTCATGTAATAGTTAAAATTTAGACAAGATTTCTTGTGTCATTGTGAACAAGGAGTAAGTTTAATTCTTTTAGGTTAATACAAAATAACACACTGCAATTGTGATTCAAAATCTGATTGCTGCCTTAGAATCAGTTATTCTTTTTCAATTCCTCATTGTATTTGCTCAAATTAATTTCATTTATTCATAATGAATTAATATAATCATGTGAATAAAAGGTACACCTTAATGCATAGATTAAATCAACTGTGTTCTAGTTTTTCCTTCTTATGATCAGTTATTTTATCACTAACATGAACATAATCTTGTAAGCTGCTTGGAGAAACTTATTAATAATAAAGCACACATTAATTTAGTAAATCTTTTTTCTTTTAGCAGCACTATCTATAATATTTTATTGAAAAAAGCAATTATTTTTCTTGTTATTTGTTGCTTATGTATTGTTCTACCAAAATTTCTTAAATACTAATAGAAATATTTGTTTAAATAAATTATTGGTTATAGTTAACTGTGAACTGTGTTCACGAACCAAATGTCTGACTTTTCCACGGAATTACACATGCTCATAAAGGCTAAAATCCTTGAAAATTCAATGCAAGTGTCATCATATTTTACTAAAGCATGAAAATAAATCTTTTCTAAATTTCTATTCCTAGAAAAAAATGTTTATTAGTTTTGTGATTCCACTCATTATACATCAAATTTTGCTATTTTAGTAATTATCATACATCAAATTTTAACTAAAGAAATACTTTAAATTATAATATATCATTCAAAAACAGTTCTAATTTAAATGAAAAGCAATTATAAAATGAAATTTTGTTTCAAAATATCAGCATTTTTTAGCTTCTAGACTTTAAATTTGAAATTTTTTTTCAGTGTTTGAATCAAAAAGTTTCATGATAATTCAATAGTTAAGTAGAAATCTCATTTCTGTATATTGTAAATGCACCTTATAAAACACTCTATTTTGATGTCATCCTAACATCTCATTTCGTTCTTTATTATTGAAAGCTCTATGCTATTTTAATAATTAAATACTATTTTATCTTTATTTTGTTTTTGTTGTATTGTGCATTAAAATATGAGAATCAAACAAGTTTTTTTATATTATATGAGTACATAAATAATTATAAGATTTAACATTCAAATAATTACATTTGAGTGTTCGAACAAGTTTTATATAACACCAGTCAGTATTTTAATCTTTAGCTCTATAAGGGGCTGAAGTGAGGGCAACTAATGTAGTGGGATACCCAGTGGGTTTGCCATCATGAACCTGAAAGTGAGTGGGTTCTTGCAATTTAGAAGCAAGAATCAAGCAGAGAACCCTATACTTGGCCTCTGCTAACTTAATAAAATAAATATGTAATATTTTGATTGCATATTATACAAAAAATTTCATTTTTATATTTGCTGCATTAAGTTAAAATTGCCAGTGCTGATTCTAATTAAGATTTCTTTGATATATTGATAAATGGGTCCTCGTATTAATCACAATATAATTTTGCTGACAAGAATAGTGCTTATATTCATTTTTGATTCTATATCATCTTTGGTCATGATGATTTTGTTTTTAAGATAAGTTCAACCATCTTTGCCAATGCAAATACAATTCATCCTCAAATTGTGTGTGTGTTATTACTTTTTGTTTTTGTAAGTCAATTGATTAACTGCTTTTTAATTTTATGTTTGAGAAACTTTAATCATTTTTGTTAGGATTGCAAACACTTTGAATTGTGTATAGTTACACTGCTGATTTTGAGATCTGGGATTTTTGAAGTAATATGTGTAGAATTTCTCCTACTTAATTCAACTTTTGTCTTATTGCCCATATATGAGGGTATATCCTATAACTCAAGTGTAAATATTGCAAAGAATGACCTTGGTTTGTAATCTCCTTACGAAATTGATGCTCATGTACAATTCTATCTATACTTTAAGTGCAGCAAAAATGACACCTAAGTCATTTTGATATGTAGGTTTTATTATCACTTTATTGTTACATTTTTTAAAACAATATTGAAGAAATAAATCATTTTTAACTAAAGGAAGCATATTACTTTTAACTAACAACTTGAGTGAAGATGAGTTATTCATTCATGATCTTAGACTAAAAAACCTTCATCTGCCCGGATTGCAGGACTTTTGAATGTGGACTCATACAATTTGTACATAAGAACGATCAGATGATTAAATGATTGAGAATGCAAATAAATGCTTAACAAGATTTTTTTGTTTTGTTTTTTAGAAAAATATCTATAAAATGGTCTTGCTGTGCTAAAAAAATATATAATGTATAAACTGTGCTTTTATAAGTATAATTTTAAACATTTAAAAAAGATTACTTTGCATGATTTTTTTCGTAAACAAAATGAAAAAGCGAGTTTGTTTTAACCTTTTCAGGACGGGGCGCCTTTTTTAAGACGCGCGTTCAGGACGAAGCAGAAGCGAAAGGAATGATGTTACAGGACGGGGGGTATAACTTAAAACTAGACTTTAAAAATGTTTTTCCTTCAATTTATATGAAAATATATTCATAAGAAAGTTGCTTACCTTGGGAAATAATTTTCGACAGTGCAATTCTTGTTTTTCCAAAATTTTAATTGACAAAACACTTCAACATATTTTCAAATTAATAAAAACTATACAAGGGCTATTTACAAGAAAAATTAACAAAATTTAAAATGAAGACTGGGTATGGAAAATCTCAAAGCATGGATAAACGCAAAGTCTGACATTGCATCTGTGTCAGAATCGCTAGAAATATCATTTTCTAACTCTTTAGCAAATGAATCATCACTTTCATCGATATCACTGAATGGTTCATTTACCATACGTGTATATTCATCCTCTGTTAAATAACATTTCCTCGCCATAATAATCTGGAGTCGAGAATTTTCGAAATAGCAAGAAAAGTGAGAAAATAAAACCGAAAGCGGTAAAAACTGTAACGAAACTGACGCTAAAACTCCTAAAAGACCTCCAATAGTAGCAAAAACAAAATAAAAAAAAGTGTTCGGAGAGCTATCAGAAGCGAGAATGCTTAAATCACGTAGAAAGTTGAAGAGCCGAGCTGTGTTTGTTTACATTGCGAATTCCTCTCTCCAGCCACAGCTGATCATCAAAATACCAAAAAAAGCAAGAATACAAAAAAATTAAGGTCAGAACACTAAAACTACGTTCAGTTTAAATATAATGGACACATAGTGCCATCTAGCGATTATTAAAAATTGTTCCAGCTTAAAATGCATATATGCACCGCCCGTCACGAAGAGGTTAAATATAAACTTTTTTTGCATGTGTTTCTTATACAGTGCATACTAAATAATTTTTCTACTACTTTCTGAATAAAGAAAGCAGTTTGGTTAAAAAAAAATAGAAAAAAATCGATGATCTTACTCTTATGTCTCGATTTAATGAACTTTAAATTTTATAAATCATTTTATCACTCCTTATGAATCATAATATTTACATTTATTTTATTTGAAACAAATTTTAATTATAAGTGTTAGAAATATATTCCTCTTTAATCAAAGAATTTATGTATTATCTATTATAAAAAATCACAATTTTCTAATATCTTTTACTAAATAAAGTGGTTTGTATTTATATATAAAAAATCATTTAACTATTAGAGATCATTAATCAAATTGAACTGTAACTATTTCCATAAAATAGATTTCTTTCAGTTTGGTTATTTTTTCTATATTCAAAAACATTGTTGGAATTTCATTGTGTTTGTATATATTTGTAGTGTGTATATTGTTAATTATGATGTAATTATAATCATAGGGTCTACAACTAAATTGGTTTATAATTTGATATTTCAAAAGAAAAAGTAATAATTTTTGAACATATCAGATGCTTGACATTTATTTAGTTTACTAATTTTTAAATTTATGATTTTCTCATATTGTTAAAATATATATCTAACTATTCATTAAATGTTATTTCATTGTATAGCTATTCATTAAATGTTACCTTATAGTTCTGAGTTTATAAAACTGCTATTTTAGTTAATAATTTTTCATTTTGCAATTTAAAATTTCTAACTCTTTTTCCTTCACATGCTTAATGTCTGCATACTTTAGTTAATTAAATTTAAATCATGTGACTTAGTTTATTCTTTTCCTGTAGATTTAAGACGACGAAATGTTGCCCAAAGATTGCAGTCTTCACCAGTAGCAATAAGCAGCAATTCTGGACCAACTTTAAAAATGAATAGTTCAACAGGTTCTCCAAATATTTTTCCTGTATTCCAAAGTAGACCCCCTACTAACCAACCTTACCCTCCTGCCTTTTATCAGAGAGGTGGCCCACGATTTGGTATGTTTGGATTGCGTTAGTGATTAACAATTTATTCTTTTAACCATATTAACTGTTAAAATTTCCTATAGAAAGCCTGGCATTACAGCATTTTTTAATATCTTCATTTTTATCAGTCATTTATGTTATATTAATGATTATAGCTAAATTGCTTGACTCTTACAGTAGAAAATTTTGAACAAATCAGAATTAGATATTAAGTATATAAACGCTTTACATTTTTTGTCAATACAATGAAATCTTTTTTTTTTATTCCTTAACATTTGTATCTGTAACTTTTAGAGTAATTAAATTAGGATGAAACTGTTTTATAAAAAATTCATTATTCTCCAAATAACTCAAAATATTACCAAATAGAAAACTAAAAATGTTAACATGTCTTGACATTAACTATCAAACTTAGTCTCATAAGCAAAATTTTAAAAATTAAAATATAAATTTTAGAAATATTTAATTTTTATTGTATTTAGTAGCTTTTTTTGTACAAGATTTTTGTCATTTATTCATTATGTCTACCTATATTGTTTCAATATCTTAATTAAGAAGTTCCTTTTTATATTTACTTCTTGTTTTACATTAAATTTATATTTTTTTTGTCACCTTTAATTATATCATTTTATGATGTTTGTTTGCTAAATACTGAAAGTGAGAAATTTACTAAATTTTGCCTATTTCCTAAGTGCATTGCCTAAAACAATCACATGTGGACATGGTTTTACCAAAATTGTGTAATTACATTCATTAATAACTAATGTACAAAAAAGATGTTTAATGCACAGCAGGTAACTAATGAATTCTTATGCAATGTTATTGCATTTATGTTGTCAAAAACTTAAAAAATCGATATGCTCTAAAATCTTGATTTTGTGGAAACTTTCTTTTAATGTCCCAGTAAGAAAATTTCTTTGTTCAGCTTTTGTTCCGACAAGAAAATACTTAAAAATTTCATGAATGCATGATTTACAGAAATCTGTGACTTTGTTCCATCAAGGTATTTAAATCCCAGCAAACATGTAGGAGTGTAGTGAATGTTGAAATAGAAAGGAGTGTTACTTCGGAGCTGTAGGATCAATTTAAAGTAATGAAGAATGTTATGTGTTGATAAGAACAAACTTATCTGTGTTCTGTCACTACAAAAATGACAGTATTTACGGTTAATGACTCATCTATGCAAAACAAGCTATATTATTCAATTCAAAAAACTTTAGTTTAAGAGCAAGACCAAAATCTCAAGTCTCAAACTTGATTCAGTTGTATAGTTTCTATAGGATGTATTCAGTTGGGTGTGTTCTGTTGAATTCTTGACAAATGTGCAGGCTGAAGAATGTGGGTTGCTATGTACTTAGATTAACTGCTAAGTAATTTGAATCATGTGTTATTCCCTGAATAATCCCAATTCTATTTGAATTAGGGCACCTAATTTGTTTTGATGTGGTGATAAAGAAGCACTGGAAACAACCCTGCTTTGATTTAGAAAATATCCCATTACAAATGAAGGTTTAATAGTTTGGGTTGCAATCATCATAAGTGAAAATGCCGATTTTTGTCTAATTCAATTCTGAATGTCAATTTGTTGATCCAAAAGTATATGAATGATATAAATTATTTTATGAAAAACAGACTTGAACCTGAAATAATACACTGTGTATAAAGTACCATGCTTGCTTTCCTAACTTAAATCCTGATTGAGCCTATTTTAGACTCACTCATGTTATACACTTTAAAGCTTTCTCTTATTGACTGGAACTTGATGCTTTTTTTCAAGAATGAAAAATATTTTCAATATTTTATTAATAACTTCATTGCATCCATTCAAAATAGTTGTGCTGTATTTATAGCTATTTGAGGGAACCATGTACTGCCATGTTAAACATTTTACTCCATTCCCAAGCAATAAATATTTTTTTTAATATGTAATCTAATTTTAACTTTAAAAGTCGTTTCATATTCTTTCTGTCATTACAAAAAGAATTAAAATTCCCATATATATGTATATTTTATTCCATTTTGTTGCAAATAATCCACCCTTTTCTCTATACTTAGAGCATAGCTGCCAACTCTACTGAATTTATCGGGAAACTCCTAATTTTTCATCATTTCTCGTGAGTTTTTAATAAAGTACGAAAATCTACTGATTTTTGGCAATTTCAGTGAAGCATTTAAAAACTGTTAAACTTTGCAGCAAAAATAAATAATTGAGTGGTTTTATGAGCTTAAATAGTCAACAGATGGGGCACTAATGCAATGATAATCTATATATTATTTTTTAAATATGTTCCTTCAGTTTCAAGTTTGTCCTGAGTGGATGACGTTCCAACCACTAGGCTGCCAAGACTTCTATGAGTTGGTAGTCATATAATTAACATTCAGAGCAAATACCAGGTGCATGTTTACATAAGCAGTTCAATTAAGAGGAATATTATTAGTTATTAGTAATTTAATTAGGAAAATCTTTCCATGAAACAAAATATTTGTCGCTGAATTAATTTTTTTTATGTTTCTGTTATTGTTTTTATCTAATTTTATAAGCTTAATGCTTATAAATGGCGCTAATGTTGTAAAAGTTGCCCTATAAAATAAATGTTGGGACATAAACGTTAATGTTTATTTTTTACATGTAGTATATTATTTTATCTTTCATAGTTCCTTTATAAGGTTGAAAAATATTTTATTAAAAAAATAAAATTAACACAAAATATTTTTAACATAAATCATCCTCAGAATGTACAATCTAAAGAGTAAAAGTGTCTTTTTGCAGTACTACTGTTTTAAATATTCTGTTTCAAGCAAAAATGTCGCTAGTAATGTCTCCTGATTTTTCTCCTCAAAATCAGTAGAATCTACTGATTTTTAAATAAATTCATCAATTTTCTAATAAATTCTATATTCTGAAAATACTATGGCAAACTTCAATTTTCTGTTGATTCCCCTTTCCCTAATGTGACTTTTATTGTATAAATTGTTCATTTTTGAACATTATATATAAAATACTCTTCAATCGAAGTATTTCAATGGTTTATTACAATCTTGACCTGTTTTTTTTTTAAGAGAGCTAACTAATATATTTATTTTTAATATTATTTCTGGATATTTTCCATTTGTATTTTAATAAAAATTATTGTAATCTTACAAAATTACTTGAAAATTAATATAATTTGATTAATGTTTCAAAGCATTATATGGCATTGTTTCATTTATATACGATGAAAGAAAATTTTAGTTTTATCTTAAATTTGTAAATTCCATCATGTTGAATAATTTTTTATTCACAAATGCATCTACTTTAATAGTTATTTTTCTTTAATATATTATTAGTGTTAATTAATCTTTCTACATTTACTGTGTGGAAATGTATTGCATTTGATTTGAATGTTATTTTTCCTGATTCATACTTTTGAACAACTGATTTTGTAAATTAAGCTGTTGTCTAATTAACATTTGTGTGCAAAGAATTACCATTTAGTAACAAACTAAGATGAATTGAACTTCTTAATAAGATCTAAAGAGCATTTTTTACGTAAGTGGAATTTTGAATAACATATATTTATTAAAGTAAAAATTTCAGAATTTCATTTTTATGTTTTTGTTAGCTTTATTTGCCAAAACATTCTAAATATCTTATTTTGTTTCAAATAAGCCTACAAAATGAAAGGTTTACAATAACTATTATAAAATAACCATTTAATCAAAACTGCTCATAAAATTTATGGACTCAAAGACAAATTTTACCATGAAATAATTTTTTATGGACATACATAAAAATCAGAATCAGAAACATCCTGCAAATAATCTCAATTTAGACATTTTATTTATTTTTGTAAATGGTGAAAAAAGAAAACATGCTTGAACATTGAAAAATAAAAAGTAAAGAAGTATTAAAAAAAATATGTGAACTTTTCTCTTAGAATTGATTCATTTTCTAGATTAGTCACAAAAAAATTGCTTTTAAAATGAAAGGTTTAATTAATATAAAAGTCTCCAATTAAGATATATGGATTTTGTAAAAATATTTCTTACTATTTTATTGCCTTAAGAAAGTTGAGAAATTAAGAAATATACTAATAATATAGTTCAGAAATCATTATTTAGAAAACTTTCTTAGTTTATTTAATTCCTCACTATATTTTATGATAAACAAATTCTTTAATATTTATTTTCTTTCATACTTTGATTGTTGTCCTGATACTATTTTAAAATTATGTATGTTTTATTAGAATAGGCATATTGTGTTAGATTAAATAATATGTGTATTCAGGCTTTAAAAAATAGTGATAGCTTATGTATGCAAAGGAAAATATTAAAAAAAAAATCCTTTAGAAAATTTTTTAAAAAATTTGTTTTTGAAAAGTAAGATTTTTGTAAGCAAATTTATCTGTTACTATTCCTTTTCTATTTAGTAGTTTTGTTTGAAGAGTTTTATTATTCATATTTTTATCATAAACCTAATTTTTTCATCTGGGCTTTTACTTTTATATTGCTTATATGATGATTTCTGATGTGTTGAAATAACATTTGTTTACAGTGAGGCCACCATTGCAGCAAATGCCAAGACCTGTTTTACCAAGGGATAGATCGTTAATGGACCGATTAGTTGATTATTTAGTTGGTGATGGTCCATCTAATCGATATGCCTTAATTTGCCGATTTTGTCAATCTCACAATGGAATGGCACTAAAAGAAGAATTCGAATACGTTGGTAAATTTCTTGTTTTTAAATAATTTTCTTACTCTTGTATTTATCAATTTACAATGGTTTGAATTAGGGATTTATTCATTCAAATATATAATATTCAATTTGGAAATATATAATCAATTTGGAAATAAATATTTGATTATAGTTCTAATAATCAAATATTTATTTCCAAATTGCTTATTCAATTGTCTTTTCAATACATACTTTTAACTATTTTTTAATCATGAAAAAAGAAAAAGTCTTACTGTGTGTTTATAAGAATTTCCCTTAATGGTTTTTCATTTTTTCTTTATAATTTTTCCCTTGTTGTCTTATAAGAATAATCAATAATTAATGTGTATATATATATACACACACATGCACAAGGGTCATCCAGGAAATAGGTTTCCCATGGTTTATAAAAACAAACAGAACATTATTACTCAGAAAGATTTATTGCAATAGATACAACAATATGTCAGCTACATTCCAACATAAGAACTATCAAAATGGTAGCACTTGTCATACTGTGGGTTAATTTTTGTATTTCAGTGTCATAGAAGTCTACCATTTGGGAATGGAGACAACATGTCATACTTCATCTGAATGAAATGACAGGAGTTTTTTCATTTGCAAGATGAGAAGTAGCTGGGAGCAAACCCAGGATTGAGTGTATCATCAAATACTTCCCAGCTAAACTTTTTCAGCAGTTTTTTTTATTTTTTATTTTTATTTGTTTTATGAGGGTGTAACCAAACATCAGTATATATATATATATATATATATATATATATATATATATATATATATATATATATATATATATATATATAATTTACTTTTTGTTGAATATTGATTATAATATTATGGGATTATGTTTAATTTTGAAAAAAAAAAGTACCTATTTAGAATTATAGTAATTAAACAGTTGAATCTCCTTATTTAACAATGGAGTGAAAATACTGCTTAATAAACATTTTAGTTTTGCATATAAATTATAGAAAAATGATTAATCAAGTATTTTATATTATTCTATTTAATTAAAATTTAAAGATTGTTTTATTTAAAGTGAATGAGTGCATGATATTTCACTTTCCTCAAATAGTTAATAAAGAAGGCAAATTAGATGTTAATCAATCTTTTTACTGTATTAATGTATAAAAAATGGCAAAAATTAAACTGGAAAAACTATATTTTCTTAAATTTTACTTTAAAAGATTGTTTTAATAATGATTAAAAAACATACTCTAGTAAGTAAATGGAGATGTACTTATACATGTTGTCTCAAAATTATGTTTTCAAATTTGCATTAAAATTTTTCTTAGATTTAAAAAAATGTATAGTTTTATTCATAAAAAAAATCTTTTTCAATTTAAAATCACCCTCAAAGAAAAATTTACCTTATTTAATATATTTTCCTCAATTAAAATACATGTTTTGATAAATAATTCCAAAACCCAAGTCCTTCAAGATTTTTCTTAGAATCTAGTTTATTAATTTATTTAAAAAAAAATTATGTGAAAAACTCAAATTATTTATTGACCTAGAGAGAAATCTGCTTATATTTTCAATAACATACTCAAATTTGCTTTCATACTTATAATTTCAGCAAATAAGTAAAAAATTATTCTAAATAAGCAAATTCAGTGGTGTTTTGTTTGGTTTGGTGTTATGTCCATTGGAAGTAAAGTCAAATCATTCCATGTGCCTAAATCACCGCCTTGGCAATGTGTACAATTTTATCACAATAGAGATTGAAAGGGAAATTCGTCAATAGCCTGTAAACTTCTTATAATGGCTAGGCAGTTAAAAATGTGTTTCATGGTGAGCTCCTCTTCAACAGGATTTAATCTATAAAATTTATTTTCAATTTAAGAAGAATTCAAGGAATCTTTAATCAATATGTTTTTCTCAAGTATCTTGTCAATAAAATAATTTTATTATTGACAATACAGGATTTATTTTTTTTTAAGCATCCTAAAATTTATATACCAAGTATATTGTGTCTTTGCAATGTTAAATTTGTTATAATATTAAAAATCATTAAAAAAAACAATCAAAAGTTTGTTTTTAATTAATTGTATTTGCAGCATTAAAAAATTTTTTTACCTCATGTGCTTTTAACAGTTATGTAATTTTAAGAGCTTAATTTAAGCTGTTCCCTATCTCTCTCTCTCTCTCTCTGTGTGTGTGTGTGTGTGTGTGTTTTTTTCGTTCGTGTTCATTCTAAAAAGTTTTTAGCATTTAAAATCAAATTTTGAAATATTGTAATTAAAAATATATAAGATTAAAATTACTTCAATTATACTTTGAAATTTTAAATATACATTCAAATTTTGAAATCATCATCATTCATGGTGCACCAGCCCAGGATGGGCCAAGGCCTTCTGAACAGGTTTCTTCCAGCCACCTCTACTGGCAGCCGAAGTCCTCCAATTTTTTGTTCCAAGGATCCTACATTCTTCTTCGACTGCATCCACCCATCTCAGCTTTGGTCTTCCTCTTCTTACGCTGATGGATTTTGCAAAAAAAAAAATTCCTTTTGGGTTTTATTGTCCTTCATTCTAATAACATGTCCAACCCAATTGAGACGGCTTACTTTAATGTGATGTACAACGTCTGGTTCCGTGTACATTCGATAGATTTCTGTATTGTATCTTCTGCCCCAGTTACCGTTTTCCTTCGTACCTCTAAAGATACTTCTTAAAATCCTGCATTCAAATAGGCCCAACAGCCTCTCCTCTCTTACAGTCAAAGTCCAAGTTTCCAAGGCATAGGTCAAAACGGGATGGATAAGCATTCTATAGATCTGTAACTTAGTTTTTCATGATACAAATTTAGTTTTTAATGCATGTATTAAGCCAAAAAAGGTTTTGTTAGCTACATTTAAACGTCTTCTTACCTGTGGGAGAATGTCATTATTTTTGTTAACCATTGAGCCAAGATATATAAATTCATCAACTGTTTCAAATTTATAGTCACCAATGAGAAGATGAGTTTAGGTAAATTGGGTTCTAGTTACAGGAAAATATTTAGTTTAACTTGATTAACAACAAGCCCTGCCAGTCTGGCCTCCCTCTCAATTGCCTCAAAGGCTTCTATTAAGTATTTTTTACTTCTGGCTACCAGTGCAATGTCATCTGCAAACGCCAACTATTGAACAGATTTTCTGAAAATATTGCCCCTGGTATTGATACCAGATTTCTTGATGACTCTTTCAAGAATAATTTAAACAAAAGGTAAGAAAGAGCATCCCCATGTCTTACTCCCTTATCAACAAGAAAGTCTCTAGAGAGTTGTCCCTGGATCACGACCCTACAGGAAGTCTAGTTGAGGGTCATATTTAGCAAATTAACTAACTTTAATAGAATACCAAAAACAAGCATAGCCTTAAATAATTCATTGCGGTCTATAGAATCGTATGCCGCCTTGTAGTCAATGAACAAAATATGTAAATCAATATCAAATTCATAACACTTCTCCATAATTTGTCTAAGACCAAAGATATGGTCCACTGTGGATTTGCCAGTACAGAATCCACATTGATAGTCACCCACAATATTATCTACATCCGGGACAACTCTCTTGTACAATATCTTGGAAAGAACTTTGTAGCAAATGCACAATAAGCTTATTCCTCTATAGTTTTCACATATTAAAAAATCGCCCTTTTTGAAAATTGGACAAAGCAAGCTTGTAAGCCAAACCTCTGGCATCTTCTTGAATGTCCAAACATATTGGATTATTCCAATGAAGAGCTCTAACACCTTTGGCCCTCCTTTTTTTACAAGTTCGGCTTGTATGAGATCTATTCCAGGCACTTGATTGTTTTTGAGCTCTTTTATAGCAAGCAATGCTTCCTGCATAGTTGGAAGATCCAGCTCCAAAAGTCCATCAATGATTTCCTCTTGTGTAATCGCAGGATCAACAGTATAATTATTAATCTTTAGCAGGTCTTCAAAATGCTCAACTCATCTCCAAAATTTCAGAGCCTTCACTAAGGATAACACCAGCCTTATTTCTACAATAGTTGATTTTAGGTTTAAAGTCTCTTCGACAATAACTGACCTCTTGAAAGAATGCACAGCATTCAATGGTCTTCTTGAGGTGTTCCACATCTTTGAATCTATCTTCCTCAAACTCCATTTTCTTAGCTCTGAAATCCTTCTCATATCTTCGTGCCTTATGATACTCCTCCAACAAACCCCAAGTACCGTGCTGCAAAGATCTTTTATATGCAATAAGTTTTTGCTTATTTGCATCTTTACTTTTCCAATCCTTACTTTTCTCCTTAGTCTTGTGGCCCAAAATTTTAGATGCTGTATCAGAAATTGGCACCATAGTTCTTCAAGATTGGCCACATTGGAGATATCCAATTTCACTTCTGAAATTCTCCTTTCTAAAGTCTGTCTATAGTTATTGATCACTGTATCCTCTTTAAGTTTGTTACAATCAAACCTTTTTATCTTTTTACTTCGTTCTTTATTGGCATTGGAGACTTTACCTCTTAGCCTAGTTAACACTAAAAAGTGATCAATGTCAGTATTAGCTCCTCTAAAAGTTCTAACATTAATCAAGCTTGTAAAATGCCTAGCCATCAACAAGAACATGATCAATCTGGTTAAGTGTTACCCCATCGGGTGATTTCCAGGTATATTTATGTATGCTTTTACATTCAAAATAGGTACTACCAACCACTAGGTCATGTGCAATAGCAACTTCAATGATGCGTATACCATTATCATTTGATATTTGATTCTTCATGAGCACTATGACCACCAATAATAGGTCTGAACCCTTTTTCTTTACCTATTTTAGCATTCAAATCACCCAAAACAAATTTTATATCATAATGTGGGCAGCTCCTTAAACACTCAGAGTTTTTCATAAAATATTTCCTTCTCTTCATCCCCTTTGTCCTCTGTAGGGGCATGTACATTAATAATACTATAATTTGCAAGCCTCCCCCTAAAACGTAACTTGCATAATCTCTAAAATCTATAATTAGATGTTTCAACCTATTATTAACTAAGAAACCAGTTCCCTCTATGTTCTTTTTGTCATGGCAGCTGTAAAACAATAGATGAACTCTCTTGTCTAGGGAATCCTGGCCAGTCCATCTCGCCTCCTGAACCGCAGCAACATCCACCTTGTAACTATCGAGTTGCTGTATAAGCTCCTGCAGAGCTCTAGTTTGATAGAGAGAACGCACATTCCAAGAACCAAAAATCAAATCCTTAAACCTTTTCCAAGTTCCTTTATGAGTTAGGCACCGTACAGTTTCCTGTTCAGACTTCAAAACCGAAAGTTTTTTCCGGGGTGAGAGGGTTAACCTCACGCCCACCCCCAACCTGGAGGACCAGTCCGCTGATATAATCCCCAGGGTCGGGTTAACCGGATATCCCTCCGGCACTGGGCATCTATTTTTGCCGCCTTTTACGACACCCATAGACTATGTTGGAACTATTCTTAAACCCTCCCCCCGGGCACAACACGGGGCACAAATTTTGAAATATTGTAATTGAAAATAGTTAAGATTAAAATTATTTCAAATATACTTTGAAAAATTATAAAACAAAATTTTAATCTCAAATATATTGTTCCAATGCAGTGAAAGTTTTCTTTCTATAGAATTAATATTTTTATTTACATATGCACCATATAATTAAATTTGATTATATATTCAAAATTATGAAAATTTTATTTATTGACCTTTGTTACCTTTTACAATAACCTTTTGAGGATCTCAAACTAATTACTATATTTTGTATAAATAGCTTTCAGGTGTTGCTACTGTTTTCAATTCAATCCTCCTAGAAATCAACAACCACCACCACCTAGACTGACATTACCTGCTGCTACTGCTCCACCAGCAATAACAGATGGCATTTCTTCTGCAGTTTCTTCTAGTAGTGGTAAAATAAATAATTTTTTTAGTAGCTTTGTAACTTAGGATTTAAAAAAATTAAATTTATTGGAAAAAGAAAAGAGATTATTATGAGGAACACATTATAATTTCAACATAATAAAAAATGTTGAGAATTTCCCATTAATAAGTATATACTAAAATTATTACCAATAACTAATTTTGGAAAAAATTATTTTTTGTGAATTTTTTCCCAACATCTGGCCACTAAAATCTTTATATTTTTTAAGCACTACAAAGGGTGGAATTGATTGCACTTTTATACTCTGGGTTACCCAATAGATATGTTATTGGGACCTCAAAAGTGGGCAGGTTTTAATAATTTAGAAGCAGAGACTAAATAGAATATCTAGGCCTGACCACTATCTCCAGAGATATAATTATCTATAGCAAATGCAATGGATTTATGATTAAGTTGGAATATAAACTCTACTTCCTGATAAAGAAAACGACACCCTAATCAATCAGACTACTGCATGCTCTTTTATAAGCAATTTCCATCATCACAATCTAAATGTTATATAGACCTTTTTTTCTGTTTCTTATTTACTATACAAAAATGATTTTTATCTTATAAGAATTTGGAAATAAAAGTAACTATTATTTTCATTATTAAAGTATATTTATGTCAAAGTTTGCAATAATTGTTTTTGTAATTAAGTTGCATGATAAATTTTTATGTAATAATGAATAATGTATTCAAAAAATAAAAATACTAATTTTTCTATGATTGAAATTATAATTAAGGATTTATGTCAAATCTAGTTTAATTGCAAACAAGACACTTTATGTAGAAAATGCCATAAAAGCAAGAAAATGGTGCGTTCATTATATTGTATATGAATGTCTTTGCCCTTACTCATTGTCTACTGTAAGTACTCTTAATACTGAAAAATTGCACTTCAGCTCCATAAAGAGCCTTTCTGACTCCATGAACAAAGTAGGTGACTCTACTTGATACAATTGGTTATTTTGGTTCTGACTGTTAAATCCAATACAGAAGAATTTAATTGTAGCTTGTTTAACTGTATATTGGGTTTTAAAATTTAATCTACAAGGTGGAGTGTGTTAAATTGCTTTTTAGAATTCACACTGTGGTGGCATTGTTGGTCGAAGAGAGGAGAGAGTGGGTGTGGTTTAAAGTGTCCAGTGGGAGGTATGTATTTTTCTGCTGTTCAGCCATCATAATGCAGTGGACACATGAGAAGTGCTTATTTTGTGTTAAAGTGTATTTCTCAAATTCCCACTAGCTCATTGGGGTGTAGCATGCTTTTCATTTGCGATTTGCAGTTTCTTCAAGCTTAAATGTTCCTGGATTTCAGTCAATTGTAAATTGACTAAATGCATTCAAAACAACAGAAATGGGTCATCTGTATGAAGAGGGCCTGACAGAAATGTTACAACTCCATAAAATGTCAAACGAGTTAGAAAAGCTATACAGCAATCTCCAAAATGCTCAGCTCTGAAACAAGCACTTGCTCTTGGCATTTCAAAATGTTATCTCCACCAAATTCTTCCTAATAAACTGAATTTTCATCCATATAAAATGATTGTGATCCAGCAATTGTTAATATAGGATTATGAAACCAGAAGACAGGCTTGAAAAACTGCATAAGAATTTCAAAAAATGATTGCAGCTGTATGTGGGTTGTGAAGGAAGACACAAAGAACACCTTGTGGAGACATGCTTGCAATCATACCTCATGCAGCAAATATACTCTTTTCTGATGAGGCACCTTTTCACTTCAGTGAGTGTGTAATATATGGTACAGGAGCAAAACAAACCCTAAGGAAATTCACCAGTGAATCCTGCACTAAAATCATGTCAATGTGTGGTGCGCCATATCACAAATAGGCTAACATTGGCCCTTACTTTTTCCAGAAAAACCATTGTGCTCTAACGGTAAATTCAGATTGTTACTTTACTGTTCTGCAATAATTTTTCCAGCTGGTTTTCAAAGCAATGCAATTACAAGATACCTGGTTTCAGCAAAATGGTGCCATTGCATGCACAGTGAGGATTATTATGAATTTTTTTGAGGTGGTATCCTGGAAATCTTATGTCTCAGATGGGGCTCATAACCGACCCACATGATTTTTTCCAGATTTAGTTTCACTCTCCAGATTTAGTTAGCTCTCCAGATTTAGTTTCACATGATTTTTTTTCCTTATGTTACCAGAAGTCAAAGGTATATTGCAACTGTCCCAACATCCTGAAAGACCTACAGAACAATATTAAGGCTGAAATTGCAAAATTACCAGAAGACATGCTTGAAAAACTGCATGAGAATTTCAAAAAATGACTGTTGCTGTGTTTGGATTGCGAAAGAAGACATTTGTCAGATACACTGTTTAAAACTTCCATTATTGTCTAATATGAAAAAATAAAAATAAGTTTATAAGTGTTCATTAATTTTTATTTCATTCCCAAATCAGCAAATTACCATGCTCTACTCTGTGTAACTTCATTTTAGAATTTCTTGTGTGAAGAATGATATGGAAATACTTTGCAATGTTATTCAAAACAACTTAGATATCTTTGAATCTTGCATGATATCATGTAAGACTTTTTTTGTTTGTTTTTCTTGCATTCAGTGCATTGATGAACAAATCATTAGTAATGCTTTGAAGAAGTATTCTGGATCAAAACACACTATAAAGTATTCATTAATATAATTCTTTATAGTGTGGAAGGTTCTATTGTTTTAATATTTGATGTCCTCTATATGAGCATATGATCTCCAAATTTGAAAATAATACTTATTAAGTCCATGAATCATTAAATTTTATAAGAGATCACACTTCACACCATCTCCAAAAAGCCTTTATCTGTACAAACACTACCTTATCAACAACTTAGATATGTGGGTTCTTGGAATTTGTATCTGTCTGAAACTCTAATGTTAACTTTCACTATCTTTTTTTATTATTATTTCATTATTGGTCATCTAAGGTCTTATTAAAATATTTGATTAGAAGTTATGTATCCAATGGCATGTCAGGAAAAATATTCGAATCTGCTATCTTTTACCATATAACATTAATTCTTGATTTCCTAATTTGCCTCATACATTTATATTCATCATATCATCATGCTTTTCTGCTATTGTTATTTGATGCAATGTTAAATATCTGTTAACTCTAATTTCTTTGTGTAAGCTTTGCTGGCCATAGTTATTAAGTAGATATAGTTTGCTATTATATTGTTTATGATATATTGTTAGGGGCTTATAAAAGTAACACCATGAAAGAAAAAAAGGAGAAAAGATATTTGTGATATGTAAATTGTATGGCATGAAGACAAAATGATAAAATTCACAAGCATTTTGGTGGTTTACAGTGGTACAAAATTGATAAAAACTGTCAACAAAAACAGACCTTGCCCATTAAGGATGGAGTTGAATTATGCTTGGCTGACAGAAATGGATGGTATTCCATTTTCCTTGACGTCTGCCACATTTTTAATGATAATAGTAATTGAAGAAGAGTGGTAAGCAAATTTTTCAACAACCCATGATCAGATATTTTCAATTGGTAAGATGTCTGGAAATTGTGCAAGGCAGGATAATAATAAGATGCCCTCTGTATTGAAACATCTGCTGCACCAAACTTCAAATTTAAGAAAGGGTTGAAAATTATTTACATTGCTTAATATATTTTTTATTTTTTAAAATAAAAAATGACGTGTTGATTTTAAAATTTATTTCGTTAATTTAAATTCATTTTCATCCACTTTTAATTATTATGATTATAGCTATGCTAGTTATTGAATAACTGATTTATGTTACTAAAGATTGATGGAGATAATTAGATTACCAAATATAATATATTAACAATCCTTCTTAAAGTTTACAAGTGATCTTAAGAATTGGAAATGTGCAATCATTTAACAGCCATGATGTTTAAATAATTAAAATTTTATTTTGTTCAAGGTATTAGTTAATATAAATTGTTGAGTAATTGATTATTATTTTTTAAATAGTTGTATTTATTGTAATGTATATTAGTTAATATCAAAACACAACAGTGGTTGTAGCATTCCTAAGTAGATTTTTTATTGTAAATGTGTCTTATTAAATTCAGCATAAGAGATATATAAAAATATATATATATATAATTGTGCTGTTATAAAATTTTAATGACCTTTAGTGTATAAGGTAATGTTTGAAAATATGTATTCTTAATATATGCTTAACACAAATAAAAAATGTTGGATTTTCCTTATATTTCAGCCGATATTCTGCATTCAAAATGTGTAACCATCCATCTGATAACATCTCATTTGAATAATTTTAAGACACATTTAGTGTACATTAAATGTAGGCTTAAATAAATATTTAAAAAAAAAAAGAATTGAATTTTAAGACAAAGCAAACTGTATTGCTTACTTTTTGAATGCAAAATAATTTCTTCAATTAATTTTTCATGAAGTAATATTAAAATTTTAAAACTAAACCTTAAATATATTTGTAGCAATAACAAATGTGTTTTTATAACTATATTTTAAGCATTAACCTCAGGATAATAAATATTGAAATGTTTTGAAACATTACTTTGATTTGAATAATAAATCACCTAGTGAATTTTAATGAAACATGAATATATTATTTATTATTCACTTAGTATAATGTTATGATTATTAAGTGCTAATATTTTATAATAACAAGTAGTATATTTTATATTAATCATATAATTGTTTTATTATCAAATTTTTTTTCATCTGTTTAAGATTATAAATCTCTATAAATTCATTACTGTTACAAAACCAATTAAAATTCTGTATAATGAATTAATATTAAATATATTTATTTTATTTTTGAGAAAAAATTAATGTATACATTACATTAAATTCTGTATTCAATATGCTTGCAGAGGACACTGATGTTGATAACACAAATGAAAATGATAGTTCTCCAATAATAACACCACAAGAAAATAGCAGTGTAGATGATTCAAAAGAGCTATCCAGTCAAAGACTTAGTATAAGTTCTGATACTTCTGAAATACAAGCTAATTTAGTGGAAGATAAACCATATGTTCCTCCTGAATCTAATGAAGAAACTGACATGCAAAATGAAGAAATCAATGAAGAGAAGTCTTGAAATTAATCAGCTGCCAATCTTATATTAAAAAGTTAAAAATGTGCCTGTATATTTTTTTAAATTATAGGATAGTAAAATATATTTATGTACTTATTTTGCAAAAATGCTTTTAATAACAAACATTGTAATAATAAGATTTATATTCTTAATATCATGTGGGAAAAATCATTTTGTAATGTAACTATTTTTATGACACACACTTTGTAATAATGAATATGAAGATTGATTAATAATTTTATATTAAAGTTCATTTCTTATTGTTTTCCAATATTATATAATAATATTGGAAATAATAATAATTGGCTTATAAATTTTATATTTTTCAAATTTTTAATTAAGTCTATCATTTAGCAATTTTTTCACTTATATTTGAATTAATATTTTACTTAAAACTTTGTTTATAATAACTACTATTGATCATAATAGATAATTTATTTGTTTAAGTGTGTATGTTCTAGTATTATGTGTAGAATTATTTATTTACATCCTTGTTATATAATTTGTTTTGACTGATGAAGGAAATTAAAGAACTTTGATGCCATTATATTTCAGATTTCTTTGCAAAATAATATTGTTTCTGATTTTTTCAAAAATATTATCTTTGAAAAAATGAGAAAAATAATAGGTATATTGTATATTCAAGAATAGCAAGCAATACATTTCTAGTCCTCTAAATGCACTTAGATTGCTGATATTAGGATTTTTAAAAAGCCATATTTTTTTAATTAATTTGATATTTAAAATTAACAGTTTAAGCCTGTTTAAAAAGGCATCTTATTGGTTTATAATATTTAAATAAATGAGTTAATATTGCTGCAATCAAACCTAGACATTAAGAAAGGAAAATAGTGCTTCGGTTTTTTCTGTTTATTTATATTGCAGTGTTGCTTTTCTGTAGGTAGTAACTTAAGGTGTGTTTCAAAAGTATTTTACAGTTTATCATAATATATTCTTTATTGTTCAAATGTTATAAAAATATTTGTGATATTTTTCTGGTATTGAGATTAAATCCTACCAATTGTTTCTTCTGTTATTTGTTAAATACAATCATTGCTTCTAATAAATTTATTGAATTGTAAAAAAAATAAATCAAAGTATTTCTATCTTAATTGCTTTTTCCTTGATATTAGACTTTTTTTTTTTTTTTTTTTTTTTTGAGAATATCCTTATTCAATTACCATTTTTCTAATAAAGACTACTTTATTTTAATTCATTGGACTCACAAATTTTTATATTTATTTTACCTCATTTATAAATGTTTCAGTTATTTATTCCAACCTTAGCAAATTCATAAAAATTTGCTTAAATATTTAAATTGCTGTAAAATAAAGAATTTTCTATTAACACACTTTTGTGTTTTGCAGTTTTTCCTTTATTATTATTATTATTATTATTTATTTATTTATTTTTTATTTATTTAACAAATAATTTTAAAAAACATTTATTTCCTCAAATTATTACAGAAATGAGAAAAAAAGATCTTCAATTGTGATTTTATAAATCTTATTGAAAATCTTTTTTTCTTCATATTATAAATCTGTTAATACATATTTATTCATATAAGAATAGTTTTTATCGTTATTTTTTAAAGTAAATAATAAATGAATCAAATATGTGTTTTTGCTACATATCTAATTCTTAAGCCACTTCAGGCCTACATTATTAAAAAAGTGAACTGAAATCTAAGATTTGAAAATTTCAAAAAGGACTGTTTAATCCCATAGTTAGATGGTTTTTAATATATATATTCATGTTTTTAATGAAACGTATTTGAGAAGTCTAAAAAAACTAATTGAATTTGTTTGAAAGAAAGCACATTGAAAACAAGGAATTACATATTTAATCTTCAAGAGGTTAAAAATAGTAATAATTTGGAAATCTCAGTGAACTTAGAATCATGATTTTTTTATTCTTATATTAATAAATTATATATTATAATATATAAATACATGCATCATGCATATTATCACTAAATGTATTGGAATCAACGATTTTAATTTTATTGCTTCTTTAGCTTGACTTGTTTTACTGTTAAATATAAGTAAACATGAAGCACTAAAAAAACTCTTACATTAGTATAAAATATGGGAAAACAAGGAATGTGTGCATTGGTGTGAAATATATTGAATATTATATAATTTTGTTATCAATTTAAAAAAAATCTTCTATTTTTACTGTTTAAAATTCTTTTGCAATTATTAAAAAACAAAGCTCTAAAATATTAGTATATTTTAATTTTATCCACACTTTAAATAGACTGATGTCTAGCTTTTGATAAGGCATCTTCAAAAGCATCGATTTATAAATTTCTTCTAATGTCTATATTGCACTTTCTTAGTATGAGGACTGTATTGCTAAAGATTTGAGAAAAAATTCATAAACTAATTACTTAAGTGGTAATGTTTGGCATTTGTAAAATAGAAGAAATATTTTTGAAATAAGCTTAAATATCCAAAGCAATTAACAAATGTAATTACCGAAACTCATGTCACAATCCATATTATTAAAACTAGATTATACACATGTACATCATCTTATCTAAAAAATATAAACACTTTGTAATTTAGATATTTTTGTGTAGTATTTGGAAAAAAAGATTAAGGGAACCAATGACATCTGATCAAATAATAACTAGCAATTGCTTTCATCTGTATCATGAAAGTTCAAAATAATTTTATGAACTCTACTGATGTATTTATGTAAGATTCAGACAATGTTCTCAAAAAATTGTCAACATCAATTTAAAATAAATTTCACGATGCTTCATGTAAAACTTTCATGCAAATTTATCTCCACTTTGAGGAAAAAATATCAAATTTGAAACTGTTATATTCCACTACAATTAAAAAATTATTATGAATTGTGATGAAATTATAAGTAAAACTAGGAAAGGATTTTCATTTGCACATGAACAAATTCTATAATATTTCTTTTTCATGATTTAATACCAAAAAATATCAATGATATTGTGGCCAATATTTCTATTACTGTTTGAAAGAATGCTTTTCGATAGTCCCTTATTTAATTTCAGATGCTGAAAATGAGCATATACGTAATTTAAAAGACTTGAAATTGTTAAATTAAGGGATTTAGAGTTCAAAAGATTACACTTAAATGTGTGGTTTGAAATGAAATTTCCAGTCCCATGATCTTTAAGATTGTCAAGAAAAAAATGTAATTTTCAGTGTTACCCAGGTAAAAAAAATGGTAACTAAATAGCTATCACTTTGCCATTCTTTCATTAGTTTAAAAATTCGTCTCTTGAGACAAACTGATGAGAAACTTGAAAATTTTAAGATAAAGCACACATTTGTGTTAAAGCAAGCTTATGAACTAATTTTTTTGTGTTATACTAGTACTGTCACAATACTTGTTTGATATGTCTGACAGTTACAAGAAAATTTTTTATAAATTAAGTAAAAAAAATTTTACATATACAGGGTGATTATAAAAAAACTTTGCCAACATCTGCACTTCTAGCGTCCATTCTATTTAACCGATCAAGATGATACTTCAAATATAGTTCTTTTGAGATATGCGCTCGAGATTCTGTGAATGGCAACACAGTGGCCCTCGCGGTTACAGTTATAGTGACAGAAACTCGAAATTTTCGAATGGCAACGCCTACTTTTTACCATCGCAAAATGTTCAGCACATGCGAAAACCCTAAATAGCGTTGAAACGGTACCGATATGTCCGAAAACCGACGTGTTATACACATACAAACAGTTCTTCAAGGCGCACGGAGGAATAATGCATACGACAGAGACAAGACACTGCTCAATGAGGAGAACACATAGAGAAAAAAATCTTTATTAATTTCAAACATTTTCCACATGAGTGCCATCACAGGCAATTACGCATTGCATGCGGGAGACGGTGGACAATGCCGCTGCACGCAACATGGCACGAGGGATGTTTCCAATCTCACGCCGTATAGAATCCTTTATGTCCGACAATGTTTGAGGATTGCACAGATAAACTCTGGATTTGAGATAGCCCCAAAACCAGAAATCCATAGGCGTCAGATCTGGGGATCGCGCAGGCCACGGAAAAGGATAATAGCGTGAGATGATGCGATCACCAAAATGCTGATCCAGGAGCCTTTTAACTGACCTCGCTATATGTGGAGGTGCGCCATCTTGCATCCAAACAATGTCATTGAGTGCATTCAGCCGACGCAACTCCGGTAAGATATAATTTTTCAGCATGGCTGCATACCGAGGGCCCGTTACAGAACATGTTGCAGGGCCAGTCTGGGTCGTTTCCTCAAAGAAGAACGGGCCCAGAACAAATGTAGCTGTAATGCCGCACCACGCAGTCACTTTGGCGTCAAATAATGGTACTGGCGCCACAGCATGAGGATTCGTTTCTCCCCAGTGCACACAATTCTTTGTGTTAATGCTGCCATTTAAGGTGAAATGCGCCTCGTCCGTCCATAGTATGCGAAGTGGCCAGTCGTTATCCGCATCATATCGTAACAAAAATGCATTTGCGAAGTCCAGACGTTGTTGTGGGTCACCCGGCTCCAACATCTGGACGCGCTGGAACCGATAGGGAAACATGTGAAGTACCGAGCGCAAGAGCTTGCGGACCGTTGAGTTCGGAATATCCGACACGCGCGCTATGCCTCTTGCGGTTTCTGTGTGTCCTGCAGTCACTTTATGGTGCACTTCCATGACAACGTCCTCAGAAACAGTTGGCCGTCCGGAGCGCTGTTTGACACAGGTGCAGCCTGTATCTTCGAATTTCCGCACTAAATCACGCAGAGCTTGCAGAGTACATGGGCCGCGTCGTTGTCGATGATTGCGGCGATACACACGCAAGGCTTCCGCAGCGTTCATCCCATTTTGGTAATAGAGTTTGATCAATTCACCGCGAACTTTCCTAGGAAGACTCATATCGTCGGCATGTGCGAGTTTCCGAATGACGACTTCGCATACCCGCTTGGTATTTTATAGGTTTCCTACGCTGAATATCTGGCGACCGGCGTTCTGTGATTGGTTTCTTGACTCTGTCACATGCAAATTTATTGCGTGCGCCCAGATCGTGTTTTATTGGCCGGTTTTCAGAACTCTTTTTGTGTTTGCAGAACACGTCCGTTTTTAGACATATCGGTACCGTTTCAACGCTATTTAGGGTTTTCGCATGTGCTGAACATTTTGCGATGGTAAAAAGTAGACGTTGCCATTCGAAAATTTCGAGTTTCTGTCACTATAACTGTAACCGCGAGGGCCACTGTGTTGCCATTCACAGAATTTCGAGCGCATATCTCAAAAGAAATATATTTGAAATATCATCTTGATCGGTTAAATAGAATGGACGCTAGAAGTGCAGATGTTGGCAAAGTTTTTTTATAATCACCCTGTATTTATTTCCTGTTTAAAATTAAATTTATGAAAAAAATTCTCTCTGATCAAATTTTTTTTATCTTTCACTTTGTAGGTAAAACTTATCAGTAAATAAATCATTATTTTTGGAATATAAGTATTGTTCTAAAGCAAATTCATAAGATTTGAATGATTAATAATCATCATATTCTGTCTTCAATAATTCCATGGTCACCTGCGTATGAATTATTTTTAATTATTTCTATGCACTTTTTTATTCATAAATGCAATGAGCTATTGAAATGGTATTTTTAATACATACTTTTGCCGCCCACACTCTAGTGGTTAGGGTGCCTGACTGCAGATAGGGTGGTCCTGGGTTAGAATCTCAGTTCGAGCATAATTGTATTTTGTGTCTTTCCTGTCTTAGTCCTTTCTTTGTGTGAATGGTTGCCTTCCCTATAAACACAGGTACCTATGGCATATGTGTAGTGAAGAAGTCTGACTCCACATCAAAATATGGTTCAGTTGGAAAAGTGGAGTATATGCTTTTAAAATTGATTTATTTTTATAATTATTAAGAATTTCAGGAATGACAAGGAAGAACTTTGTTTTTTTTTTTTTTTTTTTGTTCACAAAATATTTTCTTTATAAATAACTTGCTTTTGTTAACAATTACAGTTAACTCAGTAGTATTATTGTTCACTTTCATAATACAATTACATACCATCTTATCTGTATTCTCACTATCTTAGTTGAATTTATTTGTGTATGGTTTATTTGCAACTGCCTATTTTTGTTTATTTGAAATGAATAAAACAATTTAACTTCGTTGCAATCTTGATTCAAGGTCAAATAAATAAGTAATACTTCAACTAACTCACAAGTAAGTTTAAGAAATTTTACCAGATCAAAAGAACAAAGTTTGTCTTTTCTGAAAAGTTTACTTTGAAGGTAACTCGAAAAATTTCTTGAAAACAAGTCAGAACATGTTAGTTGAGAATCTTGTAGAGTGATAGCTTTACTTTCTGGATCTAAAGGCAGATTTTTAGTAAATGGTTTGAACCAACAAAAGTTTTATTAGCCTTTATGTATATCTTTATTTCAAATGGAGTATCATAATTTTTATTAAATATTGTAAGATAAATTAATTTTGTAAACGCTTTTCTTAAAATACATGTTGTGATGTAAGTATTTTTAATATTAATTGTTTGTTTAATAATAAATTTTAAAATATCGCTCTCAGTAGAGCTTCGAAGGTTTCTAGCGAACATCTTTTGCTTCTGCCCACTAGCAAATGTTATCAACACTTGCTCAGATTATGTAAAAATGTCTCTGAATTTCATTCTAGACTTCTTGGTGATCCTTTCTAATTTTGAATAAAAAGAACGGAAGCCTATCTATTTAACCTGTTTTCACAAGAAAATCATTAGAAAAATAGCCTTTAATCAAGATTTTACAAAAGTTTCATTGAGTGTCATCTCTTCCAAATTTACCAGTTTTGTGGAAGTATTGAACTCGTGAATAGTTCTAAAAATACGTTGCAGTCGATTGAATTATTCGCCGCTTTGTAGTCAATAAACATGGGATGAATTAATATTGAATTCATATTAATGTAATTTATCTCTGACTAAAATATTGCCCTCTATGGGTTTACTTATGCAAAATCCACATTGATAATTATCGACACTGTTATTTACATGCAGAACAAGACTTCTGTAAACTAATTTGGAAAAGGCTGACAAATGCATTATACATTAATCTTTTTAAAATTTCCTCTAACCAATTTTTGTAAGTTAGGCATAAAACAATTATGAATGGCAATAATCTGACTATTTTATTTCAATAAAATAAATTTTCTCTTGAAAATATTTTACCCAAAACTTGAAGTTTTGTTCTTAAACTAGAAAATTTGTTTTATGTGAAATCCTTGATACAAGTTACCAATTTTGAAGCGATTAACAATTTAAGCACAAAATTTTTTATGCATTATCACAATTTATTGCACTAATTAGCATCTCTTAAAAACAATCAATTTTCGTGTGCATCAAGGGATTTAAAAAAGTGAACGTTGATTATTCATAATGTATAAAGATCTTATAACATTTAATATAAATAATACAAGAACAAGCAATAAAATATTGAAAAGTGAAATTTCACTTTGATACGTTTGTTATACAATGTACCATAACCAGAATATTTTTATTTTGTGTGTGTGTGAAATGCAATGGGTCCTTTGCTAACATCTACTTTCATGCTATTAGTTCTGAATATTTTGTCCACATTTATGTACATCATTTGTGAACTATAATTATAAAGGGATGAATCTGTGTCATTATTTTTAAAAAATCATTATGTTAGTTTTTAAAATCTTTACTTGTTACTATGTTTACAGAAACACGTTCCTTCTATTTAATTTATTCCTTTCCCGTGACTTATCTTTATGAAGAAATATGTTTCCTTATACATGATTGTGTGATAATCGAAAAGTATTACTGCATTGTTTGTTGTATATTTATTAATATTTTTATTGAAAATTTTATCTGTACTGTGTAAAAAATAAGGCATGAAATTTAATCATTTTCAATGATACATTTTATTCTTGCTTAACAACGACTATGAAGAAATTTTATGAATGACAATTTTACATTTCTGCTTACCTTTCATAGTAAAAAATATATTACTTCAGCAAAATGCTTAGTTATTTTGCTAGCAAACATTTTTTACAGTAAACAAAGCCTTGCGCCATCTTTCGAAAATAAAATCATCTTAATGGAGGAATGTATTAATAACAGAATGGTTTTTTAAAACTCCTAATTTAACTCCTTATAATGTTTATTGAATAAATTGTTGAACATATCTGTTTCTATTGAAATATTTAAAACCAGCAGTAGAATTTTATTTTATAAAACCTTATTTTATTAAATAGTTATATTCATGTTAATTATGTCTTAGAAGATGCTTTCAGTAGCTGTAATTCTCCTGTATGAAGAAATGCAAACAAAAATTTCATCTCACTGAACGTTTATTAATTTATTTTCTTGGAAATATGTATGCATTCTCTATAGAAAATTTATTTATCTATAATTAATCTTTAACTGTGCAGTAGTATCATGAATCTATCCATAAATGTTTTTATATATTTACTTTGTTAATTATAAACGAAAGATCAGTCATGGATTAAGTAAATATACTTACTGTATAATTATTTACTAAAAAATTTATGTAGCAGGCATTAAATCTCAATAATTGATCTTTCTAGATAAAAATGCTACGTACATTAGATTCGCTGTTTACCTTTATAATGCATATGTTGTGAGAGATTTCTCTCTGAAATATTTTCAGAAATTATATATTAGAATATTTTGTATAAAAAGCATCTATTTATGTATTAGAACTATATGGGCAAAAATATTCATAACCCAATATCAATACTGTTTGAAAGACTACATTTACTCAAAAAAAAAATCTTGCAAATAGTTAAAACCAATTCCATTCTTGTGTTAGGAGAGTTGTAGCTAGTCGGGTATTTCTAGTTCATGTCCAAGAATTGCTATTAATTTGTAAAAGCTTTTTATGTTTCATTGATTATGAAGGCAAACATATTTTCATTAATTTTTACCATTGCAAACATAACGACTTATAATTTTGAACCAGTTTTAAATTTGAATCTGCACATGCACAATATCCTAATTTTTTTATCAGATATTTTGCCTTTCAGGCATTCGTCTCTTATTATTTTGCAGTTGAAATTTGATTTTGGTAATATTTATTTTAAAGTTTTCCTGGAAATTTTATTGTTCAAATGCAAAATTCAAATCAGCTAAGTTTATTGCGTCAGGGACATCAGAGAGTCCAACCACCCTTCATAGAAACTCATTCTGCTTTAGCTTAACAGAGCGGAACAGTGTTCTGAGGCTCGACCCACCGATTAACATGATCCCTGTATATATATTCGCTTTTTCAAAAGGAACTCTTCTGGTCGATAATTATTCGTTCGGAACAGCCCGAGGGTGACTCTTGACAGTGATGAATGAGAGGGCCGGACTCTCCTAGCAAAGGTTCCTCATCCATTTGCTCTAGCCATGTCCATCGGATCCCTCAAACTCTGCTTTCATATTTTGCCCGTAGATTGCATCTTAAAAAAATCCTCTCCCCATTCCCCACCTCATTTCTCCCCCTTGACTAGAATAAGAATTTCACTTGACCCAGATTCAGAGAAACATTTGTTTGTGACCTAAGAAAAGCACTTTAAGAATTCAAGTGTATTAGTACCATTTAATAGAAGAATTGTTGATTTTTAAGTATGAAATCAACAAAAAACAATTGTGAATAATAATCTTTCATTGAGAGGTGGATCTATATAACACAAATGAATGTAAAGCACTGGAAAGGTTTTCACAGCCTGAACTCATGTTGAAAATTAATACTTGATTAATTATTTAACCAGAAATAAGCTTCTTATTTTCCTATAAAACTCAATGAGTTTATGGCTCTAGACTTGGTACTTACTCTCCTATGCTTATTGTCCTTGCAATGAATGTACTTTGAACGTTCGCACATAAAACTTATTGTGATTGTCCTAATACTAATATTCATTATCATTTCATTTTTTCTTATTTTATGTTATACAATGAAATAAGATTTCCAAATTTTTACTTGGATATTTATGCTCCTTTCACTTTTTCCCTTAGGTCCGATCTAATAAGCCTCGTTTATTGGAAATCACCATTTTAGTGACAAAAGAAGAAACTCTTTTACATTTTAGAACTGTATTAAATTGATTGCATGAGTTTCACAGTTAATCTATTAATTTATCTAAAATGAGATTATGCAGCTTTTAGATAAATATCAAATGGACAAAAGTCATTTCGATAACTTTCAGTAGTATTTACATAAATCAAATTTATTGGATATGAAAACTCGTTTTTTCCCCCTTTATAATATTTAATGTAAAATGATAATATAGGCATCTTTCTGATAATTTCAAAATTTTGTTTTCATCAGTTTAAATTGATTTAATTTTGTTTGTTATTGACGAACTTGTAGATTAAAGCTTATTTTAATAATATTAAAACTAATTTTTGTGTGTTTCAACAGTGTTCGCATTTAGCATTCTCATATAGTTGAGTTTAAAAAACTCAACTAGGCTTTAAAATTTGATGAATTTGTTCGGAAGATGTTTTGTGAAGAAAATTATATTACTTAAAAAAATAATTTTTTAATTGACTGACTGAGGGCATTGTCAGGTAATTTTACGGACATTATTGATAGCGTTTTCATTTTTTTTTCTACAGTTAAACAATGATTTTTATATCAAAAGAATTACTATATTTTAAAAAGGTTGTTAGAAAAATTTATTTTACCCACTTTTGAGGAAAACTCTTACATAAAACTGGTAAATGAATAGTCATCAGTAATATATAATAATGGCTCATTAATACTTTTTTCTTTCCAAAACTCAAATTAGGAATTTCAGTGTTTATAGTGATTAAGTTGTTAAGAAAAACATTTGATTGCAAGCAGTATTCTACTTTCAATATGTGATTGTATTATAATTAATTATTATTTCAGACCAATTTATTTGAAGTTAATCTAAAAAAAAGATATAGAAAAATTCGCAAGTGAAAGTGTATCTTTAACGATACAGCATACAAAATTAAATAAAAAAAATTAATTCAAAAGTTCTGAATACATAAAATATGAAATTCGTATTTTTTTTAAGTAAGAAAATATTGAAAACACATTTAAAAATTAATGCCTTAAAATAAAAGGGAAATTAGTAAAACAACAAAAAAATATCTACTTTTTTTTAAGCATTCTTTCGGAGACAGTATTAAATCACTTAATTGGGAAATTCTTATATGTTATTCATAAGATAAAAAAGAAATGAACACATTTTTCTTTTCTTTAAAAAATATTTGATTAATATAAATATAAGTTTTATGTGTGTGAGAGAAAATTGCTTAACAATGTTCGTTGTAGGAGACGCACTGTAATATAATAAAAGAAACTGCATTTTAAAAGCAATATATTTTCTTAATTTAATGTATTTTTACATTAATTACTGATCTGCAGATTCATGCTGTCATGTCCGATATTGTTTTGAAAGCAAACAAAAATATGTATAATTCTCAATAAATTTGTTTCTAATTTTGCCCTTACATCAGATAATCTATTATTATATTACTGAGATATTTGATCGATAATTTGTTATATAGTTTTATTCTATTATTATTTTTAAAGGCATTTTTATTACAACACGAATATAACTTATAGCAAAGATCAACAAAATGAAAATTTTATGGAACTGTTCGGTTAATTCGACATTTTTTTTTTCTTTTTTTCTTTTTTTTTTTTTATTATTTTTTTTTATTTTGTATATTTCAGTTGATACAATCTGGAAAATTAATAAATAAAAAATTTTACAATTTTTTAATACAAATTTTTTTAATTGGTATTTTTGTTTTTAGTATAAATTTCAAACTAAGAAGACACGTACAAAATTTAAAATAATTATTCAATAAATTAAAAGTAAATTATAGGTGAACTTATCATTAAACATTCAGAGTTCGCAATTTTCTTTGTTTAAATAAAATGTCTGGGTAATTTTTTTTCTTCTCTTGAATAAAATTTATTTATTTTCTATAGATAGTGTTCTAATTGAATATTAAATTAAAAACGTTAAGTTGAATCAGCAGTTGTTAACTGTTCATATTTTCTGAGAAACAAATATTAAAATTAGTTTATTTCCTAAACATTTATAAATTTGAATTTATTAATGTATACGAAATATTTATTCACTGTGTTTCACTTAAAAAAAATACCGGTAAAATTTATAAATTGACAGCAAGCTGATTGAGAAGGAATGATACACTAAAATCGCAAAAAGTGCTTGAGAATTCGTCAGCATTCATGATCACAGTGTTTGTGATTCAAAGAAACAAGCATTCATCAGTGACTTCGTATTAGAGAAAACAATTTATTCAAATCTAAATTTTGTTTTGCTTGCGATATTGATTATTTTGGAATGTCTTGAGGATATGTAATTTTTTTATACAAAAATTTTTTGTTATGAAATCTCTTCGTTGATGCGTTAAAGAAATCTGGATATTGGTTACTGAGGGCCATAATCTAAAATCACACAAAACTATTACTGGAGGTATTTTAATTCATATCCCATATCAGTGTGCCAATCACATATTTTTAACTTTAATGAGGTACAAATGTAAATACCTTGATTATCATTACGAATAAAATATCAAATTTTAGTAATTCAGCGAAAAATACTACCCATGTAAATATTATTCATATGTGTGTTGATGAAAGAAAAGAAAATTTCAGATCAGGTGAACAATTTATGTAAATATTCCCATATGGAATTATAAGACTACAACTATATTAGCCACCATTCCACTAATTGAGAGATAGGTGGAATTTTTTATGGCAGGATACCCAGTTTAGTGTCCACGACAGTCCCTTAAATAATCGATTAAGTTTTAAGTCCATGTTTGTCACGAATGGTATAAGACTAAGGGATTACCTTGACTGTCTACTTTTCAACTTAGTTATAGTTTATATTATGGTGGGATATGAATATTCGTGAATTTAGCATTAAGTTAAAGGCACTGTTTTCACCAAATGTGTATAACTTGATCATGCCGATGATATAGGGATCACTGCGCAAAAACTGCATTATTAATAGAGTGTAATTAAGAAATTTTCTGAAATGACGCATCTGATAATTAAAGAAGAAATTTGGAAAATATGCCATATACTAAAAACTAAGTAGGCTATGAATATTTAATTATGCAAATTTTTAAATCAAATATGCTTTATAGCTTTTCCTACCTTGATTCAAACATTCATTCCTTAAACTATGTAGATAATGCATTAAATTATATAGATAATACATTTAAATGACGCTCTCTTGGTGTTAAATGATGTCTTCATGATGAAAGAATACTTATAAAATCAAAATTAAGTAAAAGTTTATGTTATGTAAAGCAATCCTTATGCCTGTATACATAGGAAGTCAAGACATTTAAAAAAAAAACCACGGAAAATGTTTTGGCTTTGTAAACAAGGATAACTTAGAAATAATAATGAAATTATGAATTAAAATTGTTCAGAGGAGCAAATATTAAACTAATTAAAATGAGTCCTTTGATGTTTTCAGAAATATGCAATCTAAAACCTTACACAAATCGTTTCTCTAAGTAGTTCATTTAAAATTCAAAGTATTTTCTTGCCAAGCATTTTGGTATTACCATCGATTGAAGCGAAGCTAGCATCTTTTCTGTTACTTCACAAACAATTGACGCAGAAAATAGTTTGAGGATATTGTTGGTGTAAATTCGTAATAATGCTTGTATTTTTACCAAGTTTCAAAACTAGATAACTGAAATGCGACACTGTTCTATACTTTTAAGTATTTAGTGCAATATATTTAACAAGGTGGATGAAATATGTGAAATAAAGAAGCGTTATTTTTCACAATCGAGACCTGAGGTCCAGGTAATTAGTTGCTTTAATATCAAAAGCTACTGAGCGTCCTTAACTATGAAAAATGGATCAATATCAATTATCTTACATTTTAAAATTTTAACACTGTTAATTTTATTTTAACAATTATAATATGGTTTATGTTATTTATAAGGACTTTTCTTATAGTTTAACATTTCTTCATTGCGCTATAAGATGCCTCTAGAGTGCTTTTCATTCTTTGTCATTTGCTGAGATGTAATTACAAATAAAATTCTTTTGTGTTTTATATTATTTTAATAGTAACAGTTTTATGCTTTTTAATGCATTTATACTGCCAAAAATACAGCCGAACATTGAAAAGCATTTTTTTAACATACATATTTAAAATATTCTTCCTTTAAATTCTGAAACTATTTGGTCTAATGTATTAAGTGACATTAAAAATTGATTTTACATACAAATACTCTGTTTTGAAAATAAGATCTCATATCAACCTAGCATTTAAGAAATAATTATGGTCAAAATTTATTAAAACAAATGATTTAAGAGAAACTATGAAGATTGTGCAACTTTTTCTACTTAAATAAAATCATCTCGAATAAAAATAATGAAATATAAAAAGAATAATAAATACTATGAAGTACTATGAAGATTCCCAAATAATAAATACTATGAAGATATAAATACTATGAAGATAATAAATACTATGAAGATTCCCAAAATAATCAGCAGTTGCAGTCATGATAAATATGGGGTAATCCGTAAATTTAATAATAACAAACACGGAAATCAAAAATGAAATAAGCACTTTGATAGAGAGAGAAATATCGATTATTCTATTCAAGATCCAAAGAGTGAGCCAAATTTATCTTTTTTGCAATGGTCAAATATCTAAGGAATATCCATCTTCTGATAAAAATGCAGATTTATTGATGATGTTAAGCAAAATGTTGCTCAAAATGGAAAACCTAAATTCAAAATCGGAAATGAAGTTTCAATATTTCTTTTCAAGATTCTCTATGAGCGACAGAAACATAATTGCTTGAATAGAGACAGAAACATAATTGCTTGAATAGAGACAGAAACATAATTGCATAATTCCAACAGAAATATAATTGCTTGAAATTATACAAGTTCTTTTGGGTGTTTTCTTAAGACATTTGTTACAAAAAATTTACGATAAATATTATTTTTCTTTTGTGATCTTTATTCTTTGAAAAATCAAATCAAGTTTATTCTAATTAATGCAGGAATACCTGTTATTGATATTTCGTTAGCAAAGTAATGTTCGAAACATTGAAATTTTTACTATATATAAAACAATCTATACGTTTGTTATGAGGCAGAACAACTTGTCTCGAATTACCCCATAGAGTTCACGATAGATTAGAAAGTGTTACGCATAAACAGATATGTACAACAAGAAAGCTAAGAATCACTTGCTTACAAACAGGGAATAGATTGTAGAAAAGATGGTATTTAATCTAATTCAGTAGAATTTGTGGAACGTTTAAGTTAAAACATTAATTTATTGGAGGAGAATAAGTAAAAATAGATAAACTAATACTAAAAGCAACTATCAAATGCTGTAGTGAGAAAGACCGTTGTTCGGTTTGTCACATATATAGAAGTAATTAGGATGAAAGAAAGCTAATGTACTGGAAAAGAGTAAACAATAAATGAAATGAATTTAGAATCAACTCAAAATAACAAAAATTTGTACTTAATCTACGAAATTTAAAAATGTAAGTTTCATTCAAGAGAAAATTTTATTAAAATTATATCAAGTTAAAAAATTTTTAGAATGTCATTAAGTCAAGTCAACATAATAACAAAATGAACTTTCAAAAGAATAAAGAAAGCATTTTGCTTACATTTAAATGAACTTGTTTGGATTAAAATGATGAAAATGGAAATAAGAAGTTGATGGAAGTTAGAGATTTCCATAAAAGTATAAAACTTTATTGAAAATTATGTAATTAAGTTAAAGAATAAAAATTAATTTAAATGTGGAAAAAACACGCTCACCTTAAGCTAATTCCATTCCACTGGTGAAAAAAAAAAATAGACATGTAATAGAGTCTAGAATCCTAAATCTCTTGAAAGTCAAAGGCAAATATATTTTACCAAAGATTGATGACTTTTATTCGAAGTTTATACTTGTAAATTTATCCTCGGCATTGGATTTAACTCATAATTTCTTTCAAATCTCATTGTGTCAGAGATAAATATAAATGGATTTATAAAATAAAATATTGCTGTTTAAAAAATGAGTTGGCGAATTTTCATTCAAAATATTAAATATAAATGTATCGTGTTCTGGATTATATTGTTATCAAGAACAACACTATAATATTTTTAGATAACAGTATTAGTTTAGCGAAGAAATGATAAAAAACTTTAGGAACATATTAAATTGTCTTCTGGCAGCCAAAAATGAAAAAACTGTAACTAATATCGTTTAAATGTATTTTTAAAAAATTAGTTTCTCAAACTTTATAAATAATGTTGATTGTCTATATATATATATATATATATATATATATATATATATATATATATATATATATATATATATATATATATATATATATATATATATATATATATATGTATATATATATATATATATATATATATATATATATATATATATGTATATATATATATATATATATATATATATATATATATATATATATATATATATATATATATATATACATTCTGGCCTCCGAAGTTCACCATAAAAAATGACAGTAACAAAACAATTTATAGTTTATATAAAAGATACAAACGAGCTTTATGCGAATTTATGCAAAAATGGTAACTGCCACCTTTTTTTATAGATAAGAATAGCTATATATGAGTGAGAGAAAAATATGCAAATATAAGCCTTTCGTAATTCCGCGTGTAACTTTTGTTGATTTACAACTTTTGTTAGCAGTTTCCTTGACAATAGGCAGTGAGGTCCCGCAATGTCTGCGAGAAGTCGTTTGCCCGATTCGTTAAGGTGGCGGGCGGGCGGGCGGATGGATGGAAATGGGGTAATCACAGGCTGATGCTGCTAGACGCCTTAATGTGTCTCGCAATGTGGTCCACCATCTCTGATTCAATATCAAACTGAAGCTTTTGTATCCAGAAGACATGTTCCAGGCCAACCATGAGTCACAACACCTGCAAAAGACCGTTTTATAGCTCTTTTGGTCTGAAGGAGAAGAAGAATTTCTGTTCCACAACTTGTTGCAGACCTTTCTGTAGCATCGGGGAGAAGAATATCCGCTAGTACGGTACGAAGGCATCATCACCATCCAGGTCTCTATGCAAGGCGACTAGTTGTGTGTGTCCCCCTCACCGGACGACAAAGAAGGGTTCGCTTACCTTGGGCAAGAGAACACGTTTCCTGGACCAGACAGAAATGGGCTTCTGTACTCTTCACAGACGAGTCTAGATTCACATTGGAGAGCGATTCAGGACGTCTTCGGATCTGAAGGGAACAAAACACCAGACCCCACCAATCCAACATTGTGGAAAGAGACAGTTACCGCAGCGGTGGAATAATGGTTTGGGAAAGGATCTCAGTCGGTGGTCACACTGACCAGCATGTGTTCCAGAGAGGAACTGTAACTGGTGTGAGACATTGGGATGAGATCCTTGATCCATATGTCCGCCCATATGTCGGTGCAATTGGCAATAATTTCATTCTGATGGATGATAGCGCACGAGTTCACCGAGCTGTAGTTGTTTAAGAATATCTTGAGGATCTTGGTTTGGAGCGAATGGAATGGTCAGCTCGATCTCCAGGCCTGAATCCAATAGAACATGTGTGGGAGTATCTTGGTAGACAGGTTGCTGCTTTAAATCCTCCTCCAAGGTCTTTTGGGGAGCTGGAGCAAAGATTACTCCGTGTCTGGTCTTCGCTTCCCATTTCGGTAACCTACAACTTAATTGACAGCAGGGAAAGTCGATGCCGCCAATGCATGCAAGCTAGGGGTGGGCATATCCCTTATTAAAACTCATTTTTGTTATGCTTTTATTACTTTTTACCACATAAAACTGTGATTATTCTTTTTTCCAAGAATGGACTTTCCAGCGAGATTGCATTTTTTTATTGTAAATCTTTTTGCTTTTTTCTTATGTAAACTTCTATGTTTCAGTCAATAAATACCTGTTTTGTGCACAAGTCATTCAAATTTGGTGTTTCTACATTCATTCATTTGCAAATTAGGCACAAAAAACCGATTGTTCCTTAACTTTTGGAGGCCAGTGTATACATATATATACATATACAGGGGGTCCCAAAGTGACCGCATAAACTCTGCACAGCTAAATTCCTCGTTGGGAGTTCATAAAAACTGCCCAAAAAAGCGTTCCTATACGATCCATAGTTTACGAGAAAAATACGAATAGTGTTGGGTTGTTAATAGTGTTGGGGTCTTATACTTGATTTCTTAGAGAGAAATGTTTATATATATATAAATGATCATCTAAGATGCTAATCTAATTAGCAGATGTATGTGTCTAATGCTCATCTAAGAAATCACATGTATGCGTCTAATTATTTGGAGCAATGTTTTTATAAAGATTTGATATGTTTACATGTAATAAATATCAAAACGTTGTAAATGTAACTATTTAAGCACTATAAAATATTGTTGTAAATATTAAAATATTATGAATGTAATTATTTAATTCTCTTCTTACTGTGGTCATAAAATGCTTGGAGAAAACAAAATCTATACAATGTAAGAATAAAATGATACAAACTGATGAAAACAGAAACTAAAATATAAATGAATAATAAATACCTGAAGTAATATTGCTTGTATATAAATTTTTATTTCCTGTTCTTATTTCTGAGAATTTTATATGGATATTTATTTATCATTATAATAAAACTGGTTTTAGGAAGGAAATTATTCAGAGAGTGTTTGTATTAGAAGTCAGCTGAGTCTTATAATACAAATGATTTCTTGCAACTATATTTTTATAAAGTCAATAATCATATTTCAATTATTCGAGTTCTTCGAGTTCTTTAATGTATAAAAAAAGCTTATTTGTATACATACTACTCTAAATTAAAACGCACACATTATAATTTGATTGAGACACAATACATATTGAATATTACAGTTAGCTAGCAAGCTGCGAGAATTAATTTCTGTTTTAATAAATTATTTTGTTTGTTATGCATACATACATACATACATATATATATATATATATATATATATATATATATATATATATATATATATACATATATATATATATATATATATATATATACATATATATATATATATATATATATATATATATATATATATATATATATATATATATATATATATATATATATATATATATATATATATATATATATATATATATATATATATATATGGGATTGAGGGCGCCACCGGAGGGCCATTCACATGTTTGCCGTCAAACGCAGTTTGGACATGCTTGCAGAAGAGAGGGAGAAGAGAACGACGAAGTGATTAACGAGAAAAGATGCAAATTGATATTGGACTAATTTCTAATTATAACTAACTAAGATGTTCGATCGTGATTTAATATTCCTTTGTAAATATGTCTGTTTTTAATAAAAAAAGATCTGTTCTAGAAATGAACTTATTTTTATCAGCAATGTTATCAGCTGATTGATAGAAATAAATTGAAATTAAAAATGTAAAATTTCAAAAATAAATAATTAATTGACTCTTGCACCTTACGCATGTTTTTAATAATACATTTTCAATCAATAGTGATAGAAATATTTGCTTTATCTTGGATAAGTTAGCCGATCAATAAATGCACTCGGCATATAATATTGATTACTTTACTGTTAAATATAATTTATCTGTAATATTCATGTCTCAGTTTGCATCTAAAAGTAGCATTTTATTTGAAAACTTTTTAAATTTATAAATAATAATGCTTAAGATACTATATTAATAAAAGTAAAATATGTATGAATGCTTGTGAATATAATACAAACTATATGAGAAAAAAATCTGCTAAACTAAATTTATGATTGAAAAAAGAAAATCAAATTTGTAGCATAATATCCTAAATTTACTATGCAGCTTTTCTACAGATTCAAAAAAATTATACAACCAAAAAAAATATTAAAGTCAATACATGTAACACCAGACTAGTTATAAGTAATACAATGTTATTTGTCCTTAATGTCTTCTGCAAAAACATTATGAAATCATAATAATCGTGAAATTGCAATAATATACAAAAACGTATCGATAGTGGCTCATATGATGTATCTATAATGGTTCATATGATGTTCATGTGATATATCTATAGTAGTTCATATAACTTATGCTTAACCGAATACCTTGAAGTATAGTTGTTTATTTAGAATAAATATAGATAATTATGAGTCATAAAACAACTACAAATGTTATCAACTTTCTTTAAGTATATTTCTAATCTCCATTCTAACTTGTTTTCAGAGCGATGCATTGAAATCTCAAGAAACACAATCTGGGTGAGAAAATAGATTATCGATTTTTAAGCAAAATTCACAAATTTAAAAATATTATGCTATATTTCACGCATTTACTGATAACATAACATCCTAAGAATTAAACAAAAAACACAGTTTTCTAACATTTATGAAATATTTTTCTTGTTTTCATTCATTTTTGCTATTTTTTTTTTCTCTACATATTAACAGCCAATTTAATGTAATTTCACGCCATCATGTTACTATCAAATATTTGAAGTTATACTTAAAAATAGATATTTTTTATAAGGAAAATCTTATGAATATTTCTAAATATTTTGCAAAAACACATGTTGCTCTTTTTTAAATGTTTTACATCCTGTATTAGAAAGTACTTCAATGAAATTTCAATATTTTTGAAATTTTTAATCATAATCCTCTAAAGAACAGAATAGAATGTTCTTTACGTTTTATGAAATGTTTAACTATACTTTAGAATTTGAATCTTGAATGAAGAATAATAAAATAATAGTTTAAAAATCAAAAGGGAAAAAATGAAAAAGTTTCACTAAAGAAAAAATAAACTTTTCAAATTAAAAAAACTCAGATGACACTTATAAAAGTGTTACGAATGTCCATTCTTTTTTTTATCTGCATTTTATAATCATCTTGTTATGAAAGAGTCAGATTGCAGTCTCAGTTGTGCACGGGCAATAGTAAACATTACTTAATGAGCTTAAATTAATTTTTATTACAGCCCATTCCTTCAAAATGTATTTTCTCTTCAGATTTTTAAAAATTTAAAACATATAAAAACTTCAAAGAAAAAAAGAAGAAGAAAGTTATGTCTTGTTAATATTTCTTTTTAAATCTAAATTACCGATTTATTAAAGAAAATTTTTTTATGGATGAGAATTTTCAGTAAAATTGTTTTTCCTCTGCTGTGCTTGTGGTATAAAGTAAATGTTTGAACGAAAACTGCAGGATTTTTCACATTAATTTTCTCTTTTAATATTATTTTATGATAAAAAGAAAAGCAAATATTTTAGGTAAAAAATAAAGGGGATAAAAATAATAAGTATCTTGCATTATGTTTTGTTTTTCTTTTCACAACTCTTTTCACCTTTCTTTAGCTCAAATTACGCTATTTTTTTTTTAACCTACTGTGCCGGAACTGAACAATAATCACAAAACTCGTGATAATATCATATCTTTCCTATCTACGCGTTCGTGTTGATAACATTTATTATTAAAAGACGAAGAAATGTTTCCTTCTTTTTTTCAGTGAACCGTTCAGACAGAAATTTGTAAAATGGCGAAGCGATGCATGTCTCGAAAAGCTTCTAAATGGGTTTTTGGAATATTTGCCGTTATTTTGACTGTTTCCCTTGCTGTTTTGCTCGTATTTCCCTCCGTCTACAACAATATAATTCATCATCAACGAACTCTTAGTAAAGGCACTTTAGTGGCAAATGCGTGGTTAGACATACCTCTTCCAATATATGAGAAACTGTATTTCTTCAACATCACCAATGCAGAAGGTTTCGTTAAGCACGGTGAACCTCTAAATGTTTCGGAGGTAGGTCCTTATGCTTATAAGAGCGAATGGATTAAAAAATATCCTGTCTGGAATTCGAACGGCACAGTTACTTACCGAGAAACGAGAATCTATCATTTCAATCCCGAATTATCAGCTGGAAGTCAAGATGATGTTATCTACACTCTAAACGGTCCTTTAATCATCGCAGCATCTATGTTGAAAAACTACAATATAGGAATCAGACTCCTCGCTTCGGCTGCTATGGGAATAGAAGGAGAATCGGTGGTGACACAAAAGAAAATTCGAGAACTTGTTTATGAAGGTTACGACGATTTCCTTATTAAGCTCGCTCCACTTATGAAACCTGATATTCCTTATAAAGATGGGCGATTTTCTTGGTTATGGGGAAAAAATAATACCAACGATGGTTTATTCACAGTTTTCACTGGTGCTGATGATTCCTCTAAGATCGGCATAATCGACAACTGGAATGGGAACACAAAACTGAAGTTTTGGAAAAAGGACTCTTGCAATATGATCAATGTAACCACCATTGAGACGGGTCCACCCCTTGATGATCACCCAGAAACCTATAGTTTTTTCCAAAGCATCTTGTGCAGATCTTGGACTTTCAACTACACAGGGGATCAATACCATTATGGACTTCTCACCAAACGCTTCGAGGCAACGCATATGCTGTTAGCGAATGGAACCGAAAATCCGGAAAATGCCTGTTTCGAAATTAACGGGGAACGCCCTTCTGGTATATCTGATATTAGTCCATGCCAATTTGATGCTCCGGTGTTTATATCTTTCCCACACTTTTACATGGCTGACCCCTCTTACTTGGACTTTATATATGGTCTCCAACCTGAAGCTGACCACCATGGATCACATGTGGATGCTAGTCCGCTCTTTGGTATGTCGTTTGATATCGTCGTACGGTTTCAAGTGAATGTGCAAATTGAACGAGTAAAAGGGATCGTACAACTCAATAAAGTAAGGGAAGGCATCTTTCCTGTATTTTGGGCGGAACTATCAATTCATCTGAACGAAAACTGGGCTAGCAGTATCAAATCTCAACTGGAAAATCCCAAAATCATTGCTTACACCGTTTCAGGTATTTTGATCATTGTTTCCTTAGTTCTAGTCATTACTGCGGGCGTAATTTTAGAAAAGTACAGAAGAGATGACAATGATGATGATGATTCTCTCTTAGATACCAGAGAAGATGTAAACGAAGAAAAAGAGAAACGTAATAACAAAATACCCTCTGACTTATCTCATACTGATTATTCTGAAATTTCATAATAGACTAATTACTTTATTGTGACGACAGTAAGCTGGATTAACTGTCATATGACTTAAATAATTTTTCATGGTAAAATGAGTGTTAAATGTATATTCTGTATGAGAAATTTGATATTTTCATAAAATATTTTTAATTTAGTAAGTAAGTACTTTATATAGTCGATATTTCTCTGAATTTAGCGCGCATATTTATTTATTATTTTGTTATTTAATTTTCTCTACAGTTTATATGTTGTAGTATTATGTTGTTAAATAAAATATTTTAAATTTTGTTCATAAAATTATTTCAAATAATTTATAATTTGGCAAATATTAATACATTTTTACCAGAAAGAGAAGAAATTTTTAAATTTAATATTAATAATTTAAAAAATAAAATACTTGAAATATTTTTATGTCTTCTAAAAGCATAGTTATATTATAAAAATAGCATTAAATAAATAGACAAAAATAAGTACATGAAAATTTAAAAACAATTAAGTTATATCTTGCGTCAAAGAATATGCATAATTAAGGAGGGATATTTCAAAAATATTTTGGTTGAATTAACTTAAATATATTTAAAATTATATTTATAAAAACATCAACTGCTATACGTAGAAGCTGGTTAAATAACTTAAGAAAAATTGAGACAAGGTTTAAATTCCTTATTCTGCATTGTGAGATCTCTCTGTGAATATAAAATGTAACTTATATGGTGCAAAAATTATAATTCCATATTTTTAAATACAGTTATGGAAATTTAATAATAGTTATTTTATAACATATTAAAAAAGTTAATTAATGAATATATTTATTTAAAAAAGGTGATCTAGAGCTAGAGTATATTTGACTAAAACAAATTAAAAATAATAAATATATTAATGATAAAATAAAACAAAATAAATGAATGTATATTAATAAAAAGCAAATAACAAGATAAAACAATCTATAAGCAATAAATGTATTAATTAAAAATTATAAACGCTTTATTTTTTTATTTCAGAAAAAAGCAGGTATATAATATACTATTACAGACTTAAATTTCTCTTAAAATTAAAAAAAATTAAGTATAACTTTTAAACCTTTAAAATTAAGGCATTAAGTTGTATAGCTAGTAAAAAGATTACAAAATATGAAATTACCCTAAAAAATGTAATATAAATTTAAATTACATCATTGTTAAATGCGATTCATTTAGATGTTTCAGAACATGATGCATAGCAAAATATGCAAAAGACTTGGTTAAATAAAAACGGCTTATGATTTTATGTAAAAAAAATTCGTTTTCTATTTTATTTTCAAAAATGCATAAAAATTAAAAATTTGGTCAAATTTTTGTACCGATGAGCATTATTAGAGAGGATTCTGGAAATTATGTAGTCACATCTCTAGAAGTAGAAAAATGCTTGGTAAATGCAAGCTTATATGAATATATATATATATATATATATATATATATATATATATATATATATATATATATATATATATATATATATATATATATATATATATATATATATATATATATATATATATATATATATATATATATATATATATATATATATATATATATATATATATATATATATATATATATTGCAGCTGAAACTAATCCATTTCATGAAAACAACAAATTCCACTTAAGAAAAAATCTGATGATGCTTATGTTCATAAGCAATGAATTCTAATATTTTTCTTCACTGACCGAAATTTGCATTTAATTAAAATAAAGTTATAGAAATTAAATTCCAGTTTTCCTTAACTATTTTTAAATGCAAATTTGTGAATAAAATATGAACTGAATAAAATCTTAAGCCAAAAATTACTGTAAATCTAATGCAGATTTTGAAATTTTTAATGGCACATATTTTTAAAAAATTACATTATTTAATTAAAATAATAATATTAAATGATTCTATTTAATAGTTTAAAATCTATATTAAATTTAAAACATTGCATTCCAAAGTATTTAGTTAAAAAAAAAAATTGAGATAATTATGTAACGATGCCAGAAAGTAAAATTTTTATTTGTTTATTTCATCCCTGATAACGCTTCAACTTGTTAAAAAGGCTTCACTTGATAATTCCCTCGATCAATTTGTTTTATTATTTTTTAATTTGGCAATATTTTTGATGAAATCAAAATTATTTGTAATCTCTACTCTTTGTCATGAGTTCTGATAAGTGAAGAGTCATGATTTTGAGCTCATCCGTTTGAATATGTGTGTGTTGACATTTATATTGCGTATACAGCTAAAATTATCTCATGCATTTCTGTACTCTATACTAGTGATAATAAATAATTATATAACATAACAACTTTTATTTATAACATTCAACAGAGAATTCCTTTAATATATCCATATATCAAATTTTATTTATTGTAAAATATTGTTACGGTAGTAAAACAATTTTAGAATACTTCACTCTCTTTTTATTAACTATTTAATCACTTAAATGATCTCATGCATTTTTGTACTCTGTATCAGTAATAATAAATAATTATTTAAAGTATAATGAGTATCAGCAATAATAATATATATTAGTAATAATAAGTAACTTTTAATCTTCAATATATATATATATATATATATATATATATATATATATATATATATATATATATATATATATATATATATATATAATTCCATTAATATACATATTGATAAATCAAATTTTACTTACTTTGAAATTTTATTAAAAAATAGTTTTATAATACTAATTTCTTATTAACTACTTATAATCTTAAATAGAGCCCTTTTTTTAAGTAGTGTCCAAAAATATGCCTAGATTGCCATTGGAGTACAGCTGACATGGCTTCCTCTGCTCATATTTTGGTGTGTCTAAATTTTAGCAAGGATGAGGTTCTGCGGGACCCTAATCTATTTGTATACTTTTGGGTATTTTCGGATTCACATGAAGATTGTCTATCTTTGCTGGATAGTCCCCAAAATTAACAACATAATCTCAAGTTATTTCAAGTATTTATCTATAGCGTATCAGTGATAATAATTAATTGTGTAACGCAGCTATACTTTTAATTCTTGCCCTTAATATAATTTTGCTTAGTAACATAAAAGTAACATTTGCTTAATAAATCAAATACTATTTTTTCGTATCTTTGTCAAAAAATGTTTTACAATTCATCAATAAAAAATTGTGGGAATTTCGAAGTTAAAAAAATGATGATAATATTCAAGCAAAGTCATATAAGGGAAAATTATCTTCATATGAGTTTATTGCGTAAAACACACGATTGATTTCAGATGAACCCCAGTAGACCTAAGGTGTATTATACAATTTCTTAATCTTGTAATGCGGATTTGTAAACATCATATGGTAAAAAACATCATTAAAAAAAATAGAATGATAATATCAAGCATCAAAGTTTAAAAAAAGTACCATGTCCATAAGAATTAAAGCACGTTAAATACAAAAAAAAAAAATTCACAATCTACAAATACAAATTTTAAAATTAAAAAAAAATTTGAAAATGTAAAGAAAGGGCTATTAGTTATTTTAGTATTGAAATGGAACGATTCCACATCGACAGATAACAAATATTACTATTATTTTGTGAAAGAATCCAACCCTATCTTTCGCAGAAATTACTTCTACAACACTATATTTTGATTCCAGATTATATCTAAAGTAAAACGTATTTCTCAATATTTATGAAAACAGTAAAGCATACGATTTCGATAATTAATTAATTGTAATGGAGAGTTCCGATAAAGGATTTTCTGTAATTTTCAATAGAAGGTTGAAAATACCATTGCATTTTATGAAAGCGTACATTTTTTCTCTGCAAGATAAAGTTCATAGAAACAGGATTATATATGAGAGCATTATTAAATGTTTAATTAAACTACTTTTCATTTGTAAATGTGTAATGTGATTTGAATATTATATTTAAAGTCAATTTCATTGCCTAAATATGCGCATAAAATGTTAAAGTCTATAGTAAATGTAAATATAATAATCTATAATATATATATATATATATATATATATATATATATATATATATATATATATATATATATATATATATGTGTGTGTATGTGTGTGTGTGTGTGTGTATGTATGTATGTATGTATGTGTATATGTATGTGCATGCGTGCGTGCGTTACCGGCAAAAAATGAAATCCGACATTCTATAGCATGACTTGGCGTTGTATATAATGCTTAAAACTAGTTGGCAATGTATGAAACGATTTATATTTCGCATAATTCCTGGGCATTCTATGGAACACCAAATGAGTAACCAGCAAAGTATTAAATAACCTGCGATTCGTATAGAATATCACACATTAAGACACATGATTTTTAACGCGCACCTCAAGCTCAGAATTTGTCAATTGCACTTTGCGATTTGTACGGAAGTGTTAAAATGTACAATTTTATTTTAATTTATTCAATAAAAATTTAGTTTTTTATAGTGCTGCATGAAAATGGAGGTGAAAGCTAGTAGTATTAGAAAGAATCAATATATCTATAGACTTGAAGCAACTATTCGATGATGAATTTTGCAAAATTATTGTTAACACTGCAAAAAAATGTTTTTCTTAACCAAAACTATTTACCAGAAGTTAATAAATGGTATATAAAAAGTTGAAATGACTACTAAGAAGGAATTCAAGGACTATTAGGTTGTTAAATCGCTACGATGTGATGATTCTGAAAATCAAAAGTAAACTCATTTATCCTGTTAAAGAAAGCGTCAATACTGTACAATATTACGTCACAGACTCTTAGTTATTTCAAGTACTTTATGAAGCTCATTTGTCTATTGGACACGGAGAACAGGATTGAATGTTGAAAGGACTTTCAACGTAATACTAAAATATTACTCATCATTATATTGAACTGTACATGTATCTTTGTGAACATTGCCTGAAAAAAACAGAAAGATATTAAAAAAGGTATTTTGTGAAACTTATGGATTATTCTGAATTTAGTTGCTGTTGTCAGTATGATCTTATTGATATTCAGTCTCAGCCAGATAGGAAATACAAATTTATAATAGTGAACCAAGATCACATCTCAAAAAATTTGAATTCGCAAATCTCTAACTTCAAAAAATCTGAAGAAGTAGCCTACGACCTAGTGAGTATATTATCGTTGCTTGGAGCGCCGTCTATATTACAGTCTGACAATAAGAGGAGCTTACCAATAGTGTCGTGACTAATTTAACCAGCACTGAAGATCGTCAATAGGAAACCTCGCCATTCACAAAGTCAGAGTAGTATCGAAAGAGCTAATCAATAGATACCGAAAACTTGCTTTGTACTTGGATGGAAAATAATAAATCTGACCACTGGAGTAAAGGACTGCGTTTCTTACAATTTATGAGAAATATATAATTCTGAGGTCAAAAAACACCGTAAAAAGCTCTTTTTGTCAGCGAACCTAAAGTAGGGTTCACAATGTCTTTTCTAGCCGAAGATGTTTTAAAAAACATAAATAAAGAGAACCAGCTAACTAAAAATAATAGAAAAGGTCCAAACAATGGAAAATGCGAAACTAATAAAGATTATGTAAGAAAAAGAGCTTTCTTCAAAAACATTCATAATATTATAATCGACAATGGACTATTCCAACATTATGAAGACATGCTTACTGAAGAGATTTTCGTTTCTGAAGCCTGTTGTGTGTGTTTAAAGGAAACGAGTGACGCATTTACATGCAAAATGTGTCGTCAAAAAATTCATTCCTTCTGCATTCATGCTAGTAAAAATGATGAAATGGGTATTTTGTACAATAATGAAATGGGTGTTTCAAAACTGAAAATGCTATCGAAAGTAAAATAAAGTCCAAAATCAATCTCGAAATATAAGCAAAAAAGATTCCTACTCCTGAAGATGTCAAGGGGCGAAGACATTTACACAATATATTGGCAGCTGTCACTCGAGATGTTTTTTATCGACTTGGAATTTTTAAAGTACAGGGTGATTATAAAAAAACTTTGCCAACATCTGCACTTCTAGCGTCCATTCTATTTAACCGATCAAGATGATACTTCAAATATAGTTCTTTTGAGATATGCGCTCGAGATTCTGTGAATGGCAACACAGTGGCCCTCGCGGTTACAGTTATAGTGACAGAAACTCGAAATTTTCGAATAGCAACGTCTACTTTTTACCATCGCAAAATGTTCAGCACATGCGAAAACCCGAAATAGCGTTGAAACGGTACCGATATGTCCGAAAACCGACGTGTTATACACATACAAACAGTTCTTCAAGGAGCACGGAGGAATAATGCATACGACAGAGACAAGACACTGCTCAATGATGAGAACACATAGAGAAAAAAATCTTTATTAATTTCAAACATTTTCCACATGAGTGCCATCACAGGCAATTACGCATTGCATGCGGGAGATGGTGGACAATGTCGCTGCACGCAACATGGCACGAGGGATGTTTCCAATCTCACGCCGTATAGAATCCTTTAAGTCCGACAATGTTTGAGGATTGCACAGATAAACTCTGGATTTGAGATAGCCCCAAAACCAGAAATCCATAGGCGTCAGATCTGGAGATCGCGCAGGCCACGGAAAAGGATAATAGCGTGAGATGATGCGATCACCAAAATGCTGATCCCGGAGCCTTTTAACTGACCTCGCTATATGTGGAGGTGCGCCATCTTGCATCCAAACAATGTCATTGAGTGCATTCAGCCGACGAAACTCCGGTAAGACATAATTTTTCAGCATGGCTGCATACCGAGGGCCCGTTACAGAACATGTTGCAGGGCCAGTCGGGGTCGTTTCCTCAAAGAAGAACGGGCCCAGAACAAATGTAGCTGTAATGCCGCACCACGCAGTCACTTTGGCGTCAAATAATGGTACTGGCGCCACAGCATGAGGATTCGTTTCTCCCCAGTGCACACAATTCTTTGTGTTAATGCTGCCATTTAAGGTGAAATGCGCCTCATCCGTCCATAGTATGCGAAGTGGCCAGTCGTTATCCGCATCATATCGTAACAAAAATGCATTTGCGAAGTCCAGACGTTGTTGTGGGTCACCCGGCTCCAACATCTGGACGCGCTGGAACCGATAGGGAAACATGTGAAGTACCGAGCGCAAGAGCTTGCGGACCGTTGAGTTCGGAATATCCGACACGCGCGCTATGCCTCTTGCGGTTTCTGTGTGTCCTGCAGTAACTGTTTGGTGCACTTCCATGACAACGTCCTCAGAAACAGTTGGCCGTCCGGAGCGCTGTTTGTCACAGGTGCAGCCTGTATCTTCGAATTTTCGCACTAAATCACGCAGAGCTTGCAGAGTACATGGGCCGCGTCGTTGTCGATGATTGCGGAGATACACACGCAAGGCTTCCGCAGCGTTCATCCCATTTTGGTAATAGAGTTTGATCAATTCACCGCGAACTTTCCTAGGAAGACTCATATCGTCGGCATGTGCGAGGTCCCGAATGACGACTTCGCATACCCGCTTGGTATTTTATAGGTTTCCTACGCTGAATATCTGGCGACCGGCGTTCTGTGATTGGTTTCTTGACTCTGTCACATGCAAATTTATTGCGTGCGCCCAGATCGTGTTTTATTGGCCGGTTTTCAGAACTCTTTTTTGTGTTTGCAGAACACGTCCGTTTTTAGACATATCGGTACCGTTTCAACGCTATTTAGGGTTTTCGCATGTGCTGAACATTTTGCGATGGTAAAAAGTAGACGTTGCCATTCGAAAATTTCGAGTTTCTGTCACTATAACTGTAACCGCGAGGGCCACTGTGTTGCCATTCACAGAATCTCGAGCGCATATCTCAAAAGAACTATATTTGAAATATCATCTTGATCGGTTAAATAGAATGGACGCTAGAAGTGCAGATATTGGCAAAGTTTTTTTATAATCCCCCTGTATTTTAAAACAAGTATAAGTGAGATCACAATTCACTTAAAGCCTTAAGAACTCTTGCTTAGACTTGAAGATATTCCTGACCATGAAATTCCTCTCCGGTCAGCAGCAATTGCTCAATCCAGTGACAGCGGCCAAGGATTCGTCAAATGTGTGTGTAAAACAAAGTGCGAAAATATGAAATGTCTTTACCTGAAAAATGTAATGAAATGTAATTCAAATTGTTATTCGAGCCACCCATGTTGCAACAATTAGGTTAATTTCTTATTTTTTATACGAAAATATTGTTCCCCATAATAAGAAAGGCATAAATTGTATTTCGTACAACTTTCATTTCTCTTTACACATTTTGAATGATTTTTTAATGGCACTCTCATTATTTTTTCAGAATAAGATTTGTTTTTCAAATGGGCCTCATTTACACAATAACCTCCTCTCAGAACATTTTTTTTTCATACTTTGCCTAAATAGATTTTATCATTCTATAGAATGTGTGCCTAGGTATTACATATAGTGCCCAGCATTCTATAGATATTTTAAGATTGCCGTTTTTGTCAACACCTGTGTGCTTGAATTTAGTTATAGGATAATAAACAATAATTAAAAATTAAAGAAATGAATTTTTAAAATGTAATAAAAATGAAGCAAAAATATATAAAAAATTAAAATTCAAGTAAAAAAAGAACGCAATATATAGGTTGCAACATGCTCTTAGTGGTTTATATTTCCAATATAATCCTTTTATTATATTGGCACAGAAGAATTTTAAAGTATATAAATATACTATATAAGTTTTAAAGTATATAAAGTATAAATTTTAAAGTATATAAAAAAGTATATATTCATGATTATGCCATTTTTTTAAATTTAAAAATTCAATTTCCTTTAGATTACGAAATTTAACTTTTCATATATACAATATCCCTTTTTTAATAAGTATATTTAGTGAGAAATGAAATAAATCCCTTAACGGAGGTAATGGCAAGAAATTTGACTTTTGTGCAACAAAAATTCATAAGCGATTTCATTTCAAAATTTGATTTGATTTTGACTAAAAATGAAATACATAAATTAAAAAAAAATCAGTTTAATTTCATTTCTCAATAATCATAAGTATCAGTTTATGAGAAGTTTACCAAATTAAGAGATTAAATTATATTCATATAATTAATTGCTAAAAATAAGTCGTTATATTGAAATGTGCTGTAGAAATTGTTCAATAGTAGTAAAAATCCTATAACTACTGCAAATCAAACAATACTAGAGTCTAATATTTGAATGAAAGGTAAATCATTCGATTGTAGATATACAAGTAAGTGTATATCTACAACTGAATGTGATTTTTAGCCAAGTTTAATCGATTAGTGAAATCGTGGTGACGTATTGCATATTCGCGAAGTGTGAGTGAGATGACAACAACTTATGAAGAATATCATCAAAATGATAAATTGGCACGAAAGTTTATGTCAAAGGTTACATTGTATATCAAAATCCAACTCATATAATACATTTCAGAATCATAAAAAATTTAAGATTTTTTCTCTTTTATCATTACTGAACTGATTACTTATTATTGAGATTATATTAAAGTTGAGAGATAGATAGATTTAGTTATAAATGCTAAGATCGAATTTTCGTATATTAAATTAAAATTTTTTATCTATATTCTTACAGATAATTTCGAAATTCAGAATTAACTGATGAGTTATGCATGCATTGAAACCTCGCAGCTTTGTATACACATGGTACGTATTCATATCTTCAGGAATTTGATTTAAAAAATGATTCTGGGTGACCGCGTATGATAATTTGATTATTGTAATTTCATGCTTAGCATTTTTTATGGATCTGATCAATAACCTCTCGTTGTTATTTCACATTACAAAGACTGATAAGTCATTGTTTCATGACTATAAGAGAAAACAATATGAAAGTATATAATGAAAGCATATTGCTTAACGTGGTTTAATAGAACTGCTATTGCACCAGCTTACTTCAGTTGTTACTAACCCAAAGTCAGTTATAATCTAAAATTACTTGGACCTTTGCCGGAAGAGGACGAGATCCTTTAGAAGTAATGAGGTGTCCCAAGAATTCAATTTGGTCAACCCCCATTACTGATTTTGCTACATTTATATGTAATCCATATTTATTAAGTCTTTCAAACACAAGATTCAAGTGCTCTTTATGTTGTTCTACTGAAGATGATGCAACAAGTACGTCATCTATATATGGAAATAAAAAATCTAATCCATGAAAAACCTCATTAATAAATCGTTGGAATGTGGCGGGAGCATTACGAAGACCAAAACTCATTACATTGAACTCGAACAAGCCAAATGGTGTGATAATGGCTGTTTTCTGTTTATCTTCCTCAGCAATTGGTATTTGGTAGTATGCTTTCGTAAGATCAAGTTTTGAGAAAATTACTTTATCTTTTAAAATTAGTTGAAAATCTTCGATTCGAGGGATGGGATACCTATCTGGTATCGTTCGTTCATTTAATCTCCTATAATCACCACATGCACGGACGGTACCATCTTTTTTTGCTACGAGGTGCAAAGGACTTGCCCACTGGGATTTAGATGGACGAATAATGTTATGATCCAACATATATTGAAATTCTTGTTTAGCTAATGACAATTTTTCTGGGTTTAATTGCCGTGCTCGTGAATGCACTGGTTGTCCTTTGGTAGTAATGTAATGCTTGACATCGTGTTTGGTATAAGTGTTTAAGACATGAGGTTTAGTAATGTTTGGGTACAATTTAAGTAGTTCACTAAATTGTGATGTATTATTTAATGTACTGATACACAATGCATCAGTAACAGTCATAAGTTCACTTCTTATGGACAGTTTTGTGACATCATCAATTAATTTTTTGTTGTGAATATCAATTAATAACTGAAAATGATTTAGAAAATCGGCGCCTATAATGCCTTTGCTCACCTTTGCAACAACAAATGGCCACTGGAAAGCACGCCTGAGACCAAAATCTAAAGTCATGGTTTTCACACCATATGTTGGTATTTCTGTTCCATTTGCTGCATATAAAACATACGAACTGGGAGTAGATGTTTTTGCAGTTGCCGGAATTAATGAGAGATCTGCACCACTGTCAATAAGGAAACGCAGTCCAGTCGTTCTATCTTTAACAAATAAACGAAATTTGCGGCGAACTTCTTGGGAAGCAGCAGGTCTTGCCGCAGAATCTACTGCTTCTCTATGTTTTCCGCATCCTTCCAGCTGCATGGTTGTTTGCACTTATCTGGGAAACATTTTCTTCCAAATTTAAAATGAAAGAAGCAGTATTTACCTTTGGGGTCAAACCGCCTTCGTGATTTACTTCGGCTTCTATTTTTATAGTGCCCAGGACTCTGAGCTCGTGACCGTGATATCCTTGTACTCATACTTGCTATTTGCTGTTCAATAGCACATATCTTTTTTAGCAACTCATCTACAGGAGGGTTTGCTTGACTTGCACTAGCTAATTCCACCCGTGGATTCAGTTCCAGAATTTTGTCCGCCATTGTGGCTAATTTTTCTAACTCTTCATCACTCACAATCAACACATGCTTAATACAATCTGGCATTTTTTCTAGCCACAATGTTCGAAGGACTTTGTCGGAAATTTCATTTGATTCACCTAAAGCCCGCATTTTTCTTAGAAGCTGGGTTGGCTTCATGTCTCCTAACTCCAGTCCAGTGAGTAATTTTTTCATTTTTAGGCTTTCACTCTCTTTAAATGTCTGCAACAGTCTGTTCTTTGCAGTTGAATATTTATTTGTGCTAGTGTCCTTAATGATATCCCAGATATTTTCCATGTATCTAGGTTCTAACTGTGCAACTAAATAGTTAAATTTTGTTTCCTCGCTTGTGATTCCACTGATAGTAAATTGTGCTTCTACTTGATAAAACCACATTTCAGGCTTGTCTATCCAGAATGGTGGAATCTTAACACTGACTTTGTTAGCTTCAAATGTGTTTTTGTCTTCACTATCAGTCATTATGACAATATTATTTACTCCACAGAAATAATGCAGAAAGAACACTATTTAATAACGAAATGTCCGGGTCACCAGTTGTTGTCGCCAGATACATGTGAATGTACAGCGCCAACGCAATTTAAACCAAGTTCCTCCATTATTACTGCAAAATGATTATTTAACACTGTTCTTCGGAAATAATGTAATTAAAATTTAAGACACGAATCTCAGGATACAATATTACAGCACAGTTTTATTTTTCTATATTATATTACACACAATTTTTACATTCGAATGCAACTAACTAACTTGACAACGAAAATTGTTACAAAACTAACTTGACAACGAAGAATGCTACAAAACTAACTTGTTGCCAAACTCATTATTCAAAGAAAATACATTTCCAGCAACAGTTAAAATAACTTGTTTTTTTCATTTTACATGCACAAAAATAATTTAATAAATTACACATTAATTTTATCTTTAAAATTTACATGAAGATTTATTCCTTATTTTAATTAATATTTTAGCACTTCGTTTAATTTACTTCATTGCAAGATAATATTTTGCTAATGATATGATATCGATTATTTCTTCAAAAGAAAACTTGACTTGTAAAGCCATCTAGTGGTCAATTTACGATCTAGAAACTGTGTACTTACAGATTCATGTTTAGTTAATGTAAAAAAGACATAAATATCTTAAATTATTAATTCTTTTGATTCATGTTTTGAAAAACATGTTTTAGTTGAGGATAAAACATGAATTGAGAACTATATGTTTCCAATATTGCTCCTTCGTTTAGAATAAGTTCCAAGCAAAGCTTTGAATGAATTTTTAGAATTTCTTGGTTTAAGTCCAATTTTATTTTAGCTAAAATAAATGCCAAACGAGTAATTCATCATAAGTTAAAAACATGTCAAGTCTCAAGTCAAGAACGTTTAGGGAATTATTGATTATCTTTTTTCATTTAAGTTATTTCAATAATATTGTATCCCTAGCTAGTCCCTTAAGGTTACGCTTCTTTTTGTCAAAATATATGTAGCTACGAACCACTTCTATTCATTTGCATATTTTTAGCTCATTATTTGCATTTTATCGTATGGAGATTTGTGAGTATGAGCTTATTCTGATATTTCTCTTGTTTGATATTCTTAATGCTAACAAAAGCTCTTAAAATTATTCATCTGGGTACACTTAACTGCAATAATAAAAAGCGGTTTTTCAACAAATTGCTTATGATTGCAAATAGAATTTCAAAATGCGTTCCTCTTTTTGTAAACTTTGACTTCTCTTTTATTTTTCCCCCATATGAAAATTGCTCTTTTTATTATTTCTTTATTTGGACAATGTATACTTATGTACTTGAATATGATGGCTAATTTAAGCAAAACTCAATGTTTTCTTAGCACAGTAAATCTAAAATGTTTGCTCCTCTGTTGTTGTATATAATGAACAAAATGTAAAATTCCAAGGTGTCAATTAATGTAAAATGATATTTACATCTGTTACCGCATTCTGGTAAATAATCGCCTGTGAACAAGGTTGGCAAAAAAAAAATCAATAAAAATAAGATAGAAATTCTTATCTACTTAGAGCGATATAATGTTCATTTAAACAAAATTTTCTTTTTAATACAAAAGGAAAATTTAACTTAAGTACTTTTTTAAATTATTAAAAAGTTATTTTATTTTCTAACTGCCCAAGAAGCAATAAATAGTAAAATCATTCAATGATAATATTTTCTACATGCTGATTATTGCTACCGTTATTTATTGACATTGATCTGCAATATGAAAGATTTGCTATTTTTATTCGATATATGTTTGGAACCATTAGTAGAAGATTTATATTTCTAGTTATGAAAACATATTAAAATTCATAAGCTATGAAGATTTTAAAATTAATATGTATGACACATGCAATATTAAAGAGCTCTAAAACATTGAGAAATTTAACATTTTATGTGATGTTAAATTCTTTATAGCTGCATAAAAATTTATACGCATCATATTGGACAATGCGAACTATTATTACTTGTACGGTAAAAAATGATATTCATCTTAAAATTTGTGCAGATTCTGTGATTGCACAAAGAAAAAACGAAATATTTAAACAACAAAAAAGAATATCATTTAACTATTAAATTATATAAGAAAATAATTTATGTTAAATATTAATTTAAATTCTGGAATCTATACAAAAAATCATTTTGAAGTGTTCAAAATTTGCAATTTAAATCTGCCTTTGCAATATTACTGTGTGCTGGATATTTTAAAGTGTAGTTAGTATAACTATGCAACAAGTTATGATGATTTCCTTCAGATCATTCAGAGAACAAGATACAATTGCATAGGAATGAGAATTGAAATAACCACAGAAACAAACGTTTATTAGGGTAAAGTAGGGGAAAAATAGACGTCATTAAACCGATCTACCACATCCAATGTGATGGATATAAAAGTCCATGAATGAAATTCAGTTTATCTTTAGAAAACTACTTGATGTTTCTGTTTTATAATCAGGAGCTTCATTATGATGAAATCACAACCCGCAGGCATCTATGACATACCACTCATGTGTCTTAATAACCGCAGATAAAAATCCCAAATTAAGATCGTTGAGAAGATCTGTCCAACAATATGAGTTCCACATCGCCATGTCTCGATTAGCATTCGTAACATCTTGTTCTTCGTCCGATGAGGGAGTTATCTAAAACTTAGTAGTGCAGATTTGACTCACGTAATGAACAGCTTAAGAGCAAAGGATGATATAATGCAGTTGCATAAGGTACAGCTATAGGGTCTTGCTTTCCGGAAGAACTTTTCACAGAAAGTGGATCATATTCACGTGTTACAAGAGAAAAAAATTGTAAAATTTCCGGAATTCCTCCTGATAGTTTTGAGTATAGGAAAGAGAGCGCAACATTCATCGCCAAGTGCTCAAGAGTGATAAAAAGAGAATTAATTCAATTTTTCTCTCCGATAAAAACAGTGCTAATATTGGATTGCAGTTGTCTGGTTTGTTAGGGTGTCGTTCCCTTTTTCAAAAATTAGTGAGTTTGAATTTAGCCAATTATTCCTGGTGTTAACTAAAAGCACCTGAAGTGCGTTAAATAGATTGCAATATCCTCCAAGAGAGCAAACATTTCTAGAAGTGCCAGGTTAAGCCTATGGGGATCTGATTGGTTCATAAACTATGATTATTCTAATCTAGCGACTTCCATTTAAATAATAGAGCTCGACTTTGGGTTAGTAACAACTGAAGTAAGCTGGTGCAATAGCAGTTCTATTAAACCACGTTAAGCAATATGCTTTTATAAGGTAGTTGAACGTTTTGAGAAATTTTTCACATTGTCAATGAAAGAGAAAAATGTGAACATATCAATTGACCGTCTAAAACCTGCCTATTTGTTGGTCATGGACAAAGTTAACGAGCAAGCAACAGCTAAAGAAACAAATAAGAATTCAGATCACAGAAATCCACACCTTCCAATTAATAATCAAACAACTTCCAGGTGTGGTCGAAAAATAAAACAACCAGTAAGGTTTAAAGATTAAAAATTTTATGTGTTTATACCTTTTCCTTAAAAAAAAAAAAAAAAATCTTATTTTTATTTCAAAAATTACATATTTCACCATGGTTCTTTGTATCGTAACTTAGTTACTGGTGAGGGAGTAATGTAAGTACACAGTTTCTAGATCGTAAATTGACCACTAGATGGCTTTACAAGTCAAGTTTTCTTTTGAAGAAATAATCGATATCATATCATTAGCAAAATATTATCTTGCAATGAAGTAAATTAAACGAAGTGCTAAAATATTAATTAAAATAAGGAATAAATCTTCATGTAAATTTTAAAGATAAAATTAATGTGTAATTTATTAAATTATTTTTGTGCATGTAAAATGAAAAAAACAAGTTATTTTAACTGTTGCTGGAAATGTATTTTCTTTGAATAATGAGTTTGGCAACAAGTTAGTTTTGTAGCATTCTTCGTTGTCAAGTTAGTTTTGTAACAATTTTCGTTGTCAAGTTAGTTAGTTGCATTCGAATGTAAAAATTGTGTGTAATATAATATAGAAAAATAAAACTGTGCTGTAATATTGTATCCTGAGATTCGTGTCTTAAATTTTAATTACATTATTTCCGAAGAACAGTGTTAAATAATCATTTTGCAGTAATAATGGAGGAACTTGGTTTAAATTGCGTTGGCGCTGTACATTCACATGTATCTGGCGACAACAAATCAATGAAAAGAAGGGATAAATATCTTAAATTAATCTGAGAAAAGTTCCCACTTGAATTTGACTGAAAACATTTGAAGTTTCTGCTAAGCAATATTTAGAAAAATAGCAAACAGAATAACACTGTTAATAAAAGAAGTGTTTGATGTTGTGTGGTCTAAAGATGAGAATGATAAGTTGCATATGAACTCGTGAGACCCCTACTAGCTCAGTGAAAATGTCATATGCGAGCTCAGTGAAAATAAATACATTACCAACATAGTATTTAAATAGTATACTATATAAACAGTATTTAAAAAATTAATTTATTAATGCAATAGTTTTGAGTCTGCTTAAAATTAAAAAATTTCCAAAACTTTAATAATTTTATATGTTATTTTTTAATTGGTATAAAAATAATATTTTATTCATATTTTTTCAATTATTGTTTCTTCCTAACACTAATTATTAAATACTTTTGAAGTATATTTTGAAATATTAAACTATTTTAATCTTTTTTTTTACTGTATTATAAGACTTACATTGACTAGAGGAATTATAAGAATTGAGTAACCATTCATATGCGCATTGATGCCATCACTTAAGTATGCTCTTAAAGTTAACATTCAAACGAAAAATTTAATCCTAAAAAATATACACATGAAATAATTTTAGAGTTAGCCATTTCTAATGCAATTATGGTGAAGTAAATGTTATTCGTATTTTTAGCATATAGTATCTGTTAAAGTCCTGAGTTGTTTCTAAGTACAAACGATGTAAATGAATCTTTTAATTAATTACGCAGTCAGATTGTTCAACAAATCATGTAATTTACCATTAACTTCAACTTCAGGTTAATAATTTTAGATTGAAATGTCGCATGATATTCACTGCTTACATTGCAACAACAAATCGAGCTTAAATTTCACGTATGCATATTCTTTTTCGTATTAGAATATATCATAGATTAATAATCTGCATTGATTTTTCAAAAGTTAAGCAACAAGCTGCAAAATCGCTATAAAAGTAACTCAAAATTCTCAAAATTTGATATATTATCCAACTGCATCAAATATTTAATGCAGTTGAGTGATATATAAAACTTAATAGAATCAAATAGAAATGAAATACAACTCTTAATTCAAAAGCATGGTGCTCTTGTTATCCCTTTGCTCAACGTGTTTATCAGATTAAAAAAAACGGAATCGAATTAATATGTGTAAGTTGACTTGCATTATAGATCTTTAAGTCATTTCAAAATAATTCATTGACGATGTGACATTATAGGAAGGCAAAACATAAAGTAATCTGCTATGCATCAGTTGATTAATTAATCTCTGATTGTTGATTCTATCTATGAAGAATCTATCTATGGTGGCTCAAAAGTTTTCTTTTTGCTGCAAATGATCAATGTTAATATACATCCCAACAAATCTTCAATTTTATCTCAGATTAAATCCACACTTATTTCTGCTCATTGAAGTGTTGTATCATCCACACAAGTTCTCAGAAGATTGTGTTACAGCTGTTTGACTATTTGGCAACTAGCATTGTGATCCCGCACAAATCCTACAATCAATGTCTGAATTGGGCACATAGTTATGTAAACTATTCTGAAAATCAATTAACATATGTTCGGTTCCCAATAATGGCTTTCTGGTCGCGTTTAAATACATATAAAAATAAGTATTTGATATTTTCCAAGCAGCATAAAAGAAAGAAATAAAGATAGGCAGCAAGTATTTTTTTATGGGGATTAATATATTAAAGTTAACACACGTAATTAAGATTCTATATGGAATTTTTAGCCTTCGTAGGTGACAAAATTGTATGTTATATTAATTAGTTTGTTGATATGCAAATAGGTGATTTTTTCCTTTTGTGAGCAGATAATTTGTGCCCTCATAATGTTCCTTTCATATCTTGAAAAAATTATAGTTCCAAATAGAATTAATGTATAGTATACTGTCCCAATCTTAATCCTAACCTAAAGAATAGTTTTGGGAGGTCTATTACTGCTCTCCAAATTGTTCTTAAAAATCTATTCGAACTTAGAATTTTTTATATGTGATCAATGAGCTTTGCTATATTCATTAATATTTAATGAATATATCATTAAGATCATTTTTCTACAAATATCATGGAATACATCATTGTAAATCTTATAACGCTGATATCAGTAATAGTGTTTACTACTGAAAAATGATTTTGAATTTAATTTGCATCTGTGAAGTTGGAAAATTTTATATTTCTCTTGATATCACAAAATGTAAAAATTTTGTGTAATATTTTGTATAATGTTTTTAATATATAAATAATATAATAAATGTATTAACCAAATTTTTTCTAATTTTCTTCCAGACCTTTTTTATTATAAGTTTGCCTTTTGCTAATTAACTGTTTTAAGCCTTTTTTGATAAAAGTTTTGAAAAAATATCCAAGTAATTAATTTAAAAATTTTAGAATAATTTTTCCTTAAAAACTTCCTATTCTCTAAGGCTTAAGCATATTATTTCGAATTTTATCTAACCTTTTTGAAAAATAAAAATTCCTTTTAATGCTTCCACTGAAAGCTATTAAATTTTTAGAAAACAAATACTTTATACAGTTCTATGTAATCCTTCCATTTAAAAAAATGTTCAAAAAATTTAACTTAAAGTTTAAATGAGTCCAGTAATAAAATGTTATTTTTGAAAATAGAATTTAGTCTCCTATTTGTGACATTGAATAATAGATTTTTGATGACTGGGTTTTTTTTTTTCCTCTTTTTCTCGTGCTTCGAAAAAGGATCGGAATATAAAGAATTTTACCAATGCGACAAGCGAGGAATCATCTTTAAATGTTACGACTCGTTAATTGCTTTTCAACTTTTTCGAAAGTTTAAAATTTTTTCAAGTGAGAATGTTTCATTCGTTTCTTTGAACTGTAGTCTCTTTCTCTTTTAACTACATACTAAACAAGTAATTTATTATTTAGAAATATATTTCAAATGTATAATATAACGAATATTTAAGAAAATAGAAACTGAGATGCTTGAATAAAGTGATTATTTTAAGGCATTATATAAGGCTTTATATTTTATCATGTGACTATATTAATGGCCTATAAGATTAATTTTAATTTTAGGTAAATTATGTTATCGACTTAATTTTTTATCGATAAGATTCAATGATTCTCTATTTAAATTTCTTAACCTGTTACTTCTTAACTGCTGATCAGAATAACTAGTGAATATGATATGAGATGGGATATAGATATGATATGGAGGGTAACATAAGTGATAACAGATTATATTTGTCATATAGAACTGTATTTTTTCATTATTAGAAACAGTGAGAAATGAAAAAATAGTCGTTCTAAGCGAATGGTTTAATTAAAGAATAAGTGCATTGCAATACAGGGAAACCCAGTGTTTAATCAATGATAGCAGAGGACCCGAATACAATTATAATTATAATTAAAATTTAAACAAAAGTCAATTGAAAAATAATTATCTATTAGATGAACCTAGATTTAACTTAAAGCCAGATGACTGCCATGATTTTTTTTACAAAACTTTGTAATCAGTCTTTTATTTTGAAATTTAAAGAATTCAGTTCATTGTTTTTTCTGCTAAGGCATTGAAGTAAATCACCATTTTTTCCTACTTTCATTTATTTATTTATTATTTCTTTTTAATTTTCTATCACTATTGATTCTAGAAAAAGTATGATTCAAAGATAAGATTGGATTATACAACATATTTATACTTGAGTTGTTTCTTATAATATAGTTCTTAGGAGCTATTTTCCAATAAAAATTGTCTCAGGAGTGATTTTCCAATAAGATAAATAGAAAACTCGATCAGTCACAAAAATGGTATAACAGGAATACTTGATACGAATCTAAGACGCGTTACGATCGGGATATTCCCTAAATTTTATTTGATCTAAGCACTTAAGGGACAACCTGAGTCATTAAGTTGGACATTCTATTCGGCTAATATGAAAATCTTTATTTAGTTTGTGTTCAGAATCGTACAGACTTTTCAGTAAACATTGTAGTAAACCATTACATTATCTTCATTCTGAACTTGAGTTAGAGGCACCTAATAAGATTCAGAAACACCATTTTATTTCGTAAATTTTCAGCATTAGTTTTCCTTTTGATGTAACAATTTAAATTCTTATTCATATTGATAAATTTAAATTCTTATTCAAATTCCCAAAGCAGGGAAAATCTAACTCAGTTCTTACAATTGATATGTGTTGCAATTCAAAGTTGAGAAATGTGTAGGATACGACAAAAAATAATAATAGAGAAAATCATAAGAGAAAAACGAAATTTATTTAAAACGAAACATAATTTAATAAAAAAATTTGTTGAGTTTGTAAAGTTTCATCAAGAAATTCGTACATATTTAGTTAAATCGATTGTATTATTACAACTGATTTAACAAAAAGTGCAAAAAATGTTAATGATTTAAATTTTTGTAATCGAGCATACATATAAGATGATTAAAAAGTGTGTTTTGAAATGAAAAAAAAATTGAAACATCATATCAATTTTGTTAGTTTTAATTTATTAAAATGCACAGTCAAAAATTATATTTATTTCTCATGCACTCCTTTTTCCTTAATTTCATATGAGAAAGAAAAAAACTGTGATAACTTATATAAACATAATTTCTAGTTTCGCATAATTACTAATGAAAAAGTATATTTATATACATTGAATTATCTTAAATTAACTATCAATACAAAATAATCATTACTTTAAAATTCACTTGTTTCTAAAATTCCTTTCCTATCATTCATTGCAAATGTATTATTATATTTCTCAAATGGACGTTGTATTGACGTCCAATTGAAAATCAATGGTCCTGTAAAAAATATAAATGATATAAAATTTCTTGCTTTTGTTTCTAATTTTTCTTCAAAAATAAAATAAGAAATAGCTAGATATTTTATCTATAATAATAAACGAAAAAAAATTATGAATGTTTCTAATTTGTATTAATAAGAATCACGTATATATAATCAATAGTAAAAGTGTTAAAAATATACATACATACTTCTTATCATTATTATTCTATGCACATACTTAGCTAAATTAATCCATTTCGAAAAATGCAGAACGAAAATCACATTAAAAGATCTAGTTTTGGTTTGATATTTGTTTTACTAAATTACGATAGTAAGTTAATGTATTTCATGCAATATCATTAAGGTAACATGCATAATTTTTTGTAAACAATGAAGACAGTAGAAATAATATGAAGTCAATCGGATGAAAGAAAGAAATATATGTGGATGAATATATACATAAAGACCGGAATTATAATTCGCGCAATTACTAAAAACAGCTTGGAAGATAAGAAGATACTAAATCAATGCTAAATACATAAACAAAGAATTTCTTTGCTTTTTGTTTTTAATTATTCAATCATGTTAAAGAAACATAAAATCTCATTTGTTAAATTCAAAATTATTCTCTAAAATGTCGGAAATTAGATTTGAAATTTCATGGTACAAGAAGCTTAAATTTTCTTTCAAAAATCCCAATGTTAATGGGTTTATTAATACACAAACACTATCACCAATTCCTTAATTTAATAACTAAGAAATAATTTAAATTTTAAGAGTTTTAATTTTTCAAATAAATAGTTTCAATATTTAATAGATTTGCGGAACCCTTATCCAACTAACTGAGCGGCAAAGCTAATGTAATAAGTGCCAATATTGTAATAAATTTCAGTCATTGTCGTGGAGATTTTTTTACAATCTAGGTAACTAAGTTTATTTTTAGGAATATTTCGTTCTCATTAATCAAATCAAATCTGAAGGGAAAAATACTTTTAATATCTGAAGATTTCTATAGGCCTTTTGTATAGTTGTAATGAATGTGTAATGCATAAATGCATTATGAACATCACAAATATATTTTATAAACCCAATAATATTCTTAAAATCTTAATGTCTATAAGATTTTAATTGTAATATCTTTCTCTAACAATATCATTCTTAATAAAAAATTTTGAGACTGCTTCCAAAAATTATTGAACTTTTTATAATTCATGAGAAAACGGATTTTATTTATAATTTGTAAAAAAGATATTTCTATGAGCCACAATTACTTTATAATTGAATAGTAGAAAACATTTGATCAATTATAATAAAAAAATCTTACCTGAATATATATATATATGTGTGTGTGTGTGCGCGCGCGTGCGTAATGTTATTTTTATCGCAACATGGGTATAATTGTATATTCTACGATTCTGTTTCATATATCTATAATTTGATTACTTTAGGTGTTAGTTTATTTCTTAAAGGATGTCAATACGAAAAAAAGTAAAATTCTGCAATTAATCTCTTCTGAAGTTGCATTTGAAACGTTACTGGTTAACCTTAAATGTATAAATCTATCAACAGTTTCAAATCTATAATCGTCTATCATCATCAGACAATCTCTGCAGTCATTGGTGAATTTAATCTTCTCCATGTATTTTATTTTATTTTCATTAAGTGAAAGACTGACATCACTTTCAAATACTATTAATTTTCTTGCCTTTTCAATCAATTGCATGCCTGTTTCTACTCAAAATAACTGTTAAAAGCAAATGCACAGATTCGAGTTCTTTGACTGAAAATTGAACCTCTAAGAGTTCATTCTTAACCTTCAGTTAAGATGCTCGAAAAACAAATTAAACAATAAATTACTTACCTTTTAATACATTAAAAGTTCAAGATTTGAATATTTTTCTTGATTTCTGAATGATACTGAGCTTATTCTTGATGGAACTAAAAACAAATTTGCTGTTTATCAACCATTCTAACAAAGTCATTAGCAAATTATATTATTTAATCCCATATGCACAATTTTATAAAAGGTCATAACAGGAATGACGGCACAGTTTTACAAAAGGTAATATATCTTTTTTTATTTTTTTAAATTTTAATATTTTTTATATTTCTTGCAATTTAATTTTTTGGATTCGTGCTTTAAATTGTTCAACTGGGAGATGACTTTTTTGTTTTCTGGATTTAAGTGGCATGTTTTTTTAAATAGTATTTTAAAAATGTATGTGGTTTAAATTAAATCCATGTATAATTATTTTATTAAAAAATTTCATATTAAATTTCAAGATAACTTTCTTGGATTGCAACATCGTCTAACTGCAAAAATAATGTACTTGCAAAAAATTTTGCTATTTTTCTCCATATTTACGTATTTTAAATAAAAATACTGAACTTTTATTGATTGCCAAAAGTGTAACTTTGATGTTTCACAATATATTCAGCACTTTTCTCAAATATATATATATATATATATATATGTATATATATATATATATATATATATATATATATATATATATATATATATATATATATATATATATATATATATATATATATATATATCAAAAGTAAGCAAAATTATTTAATTCTTTCTTAAAGAGTTTTATTTTTACCTTCAAATTGTTAACAAATGTGTTTATTTCAAAAATCACATGTCGATTAAGGAATGTAGAAGTACACTGTTTCTTTACGGTGTTACTTGGGATTCCCTGGTTAATTCATGTGGAGATCAACAATTCACAAATATAAAGATATCTCATTAATATTTACAGCAAGGGGAAAAAGCACGGAGCTAACATCAGAACCGTGGGTCGACGGATATTCACACCTATTAGCTATGCATGTGTACACCCAAGAGCAAAATTTCCGAAAACTTCGAGAGCGCAACTCATGATTAAAAGGGTTTTGCAATGACAGGGATGACGGATGGAAACAATGCCAAGGGGTCTCCTAATTACTAAAATTTAATGCCTCACGTGCTCGTCTCATTAGGAAGATCAGAAAAGAAGGAGAACGAAAAAAAGGTGCAGTGAGAGCAATGCCTTCTCCTTCTTATTGCTTTTAGCAAGGTGAACTGCAAGTTGCCGTGGAGACAACTTTGCCGTTAATGCATACACATTTTGTGAATGGGGGCCCAGTCACTATGGTAACGTTGACAGAAGATAACGGGAGGCCACAGGAGGGGCCTCAACAGACTACGGTGCTCCCGTCGTGACATCTCAGTGGGTGGTGTGGCCCTTTTGCCCCCACCCTCGATTCATCATATCTCCCCTTGAGTGTCATATACTGGGAAGGAAAGAACAGAGGGATATTATCCGTGGTGTGGCTATTCTTTGTTGAGCACTTCGCTGCTAGCTGTGACCGCCTTTTAATCAAGGAATCATTGTCATTGACGCGCACCAAAACTTAGCCGTAGTTTATTACTTTATGGAAATGTCATCTGGATCTGATGTATTTGGATCTTGCAGATATTTAAAGATAAATAACACATTAAGATACCAGATTTGGGGAAATCAAATGAAAATAAAAACATTGTTTTTGTGTATCTTTATACGATGTCTTCTTTTAATTAGTTTAATTAAAATATTATGGAAAGCTATAAGATCGACATGGAGTTTGATGAACATGTATGTATAGCATATGTTTAGTAAAGATAATGAACAAATATATGATACTTATAAATTTTGAACTAGAGAAATACATTTTCTTATCTAGTATAATGGTTATTTTATTTAAAATAAATGTCTGAATTTCATTCATTAACAATTATATTCAATATCAACTGCCTACAGAATGCATTTCCAATATAATTTTGTAGAATATTTAAACTATAAATTATTTTAGTTTTTCTAGCTGATGAGACTTGATTTGTATTTGCTTAAGTACATATAGCAAATAATAAATTATAGTGAAGTCACTTTCTTTGTTGCCAAAATAGAAAAGAAATAAAACATAAGAGAAATCAAAAATGCTATGCACTACAATTAGTAACAAATATTGTAAAAAGGATAATAAGATTTTTTCTTTTTCAAAAGTATCGAAATGACGCATACATGTTTAATTTTCTCTCATGCATATATAATATATATATATATATATATATATATATATATATATATATATATATATATATATATATATATATATATATATATATATATATTGTATCTCCCCTGCCAATAAAACCTTTTTGCATATATATTTACTAACAAACATCGCAATTTTTTATTTTTTAGCATGCACTGTATCAGAAATTAAATATACGATGTTTTCGTTAAGTATTTTGTTACTTCACACATTAAATAATAGTTTTGTTTTAATTTCTGATAAAGTTATCAACATAAAGCATACTTAAATGCGAAACCAATCTAATGCTGAAAGATAACAGAAGTAGTTTTAAAGTGTTTTTTATTTTATTTTTTTCCTTTCAAATAAATGATAAACAAGTGTTTTATTCTCGTTTTTTTTATTTGAAAGTTGGAGTTTCAAAAACTTGAAGGCCAATTACACTCTAATGTAATGTTAAAATATTATTACTGTGTAACAGAATTTTAATATAATAAAAATTTTTCACTTTTCAGAATTTTTAAAGAAATAAGTAACACATTATTATTTATTATAGGTATAAATGTTTATAGAAGAATTTCATTAACATAACAATATTATCTAAATGATTGCCAGTGGTGTAGAAATTTATATTTTTCATAGAACATACCGTGGTTTTAGACTTTTAACTCAGTTATAAATTTTCTTCGGCTACATCAATGTTTTATAATTTTACACGATAAAGATATTTATAATTTTACTACTATTTAATAATGCAATGCAGGTGTATAATTAATTTTATGTAGTCAATTTCAGTAAAAATATAGAGATTTAGATTTTTTTTAAAATAACATTTCATGTAGATATATTGTATATTCATTAATTTATGCAAACCAGTTTTAAATAGCGATTAAAAAATATTTCTGATAAAGAAAGTGATATAAGAATATTGTGATATCCATGTAATTTCAATAATCTGATAAAAAAAACTGCGGTTGAATCAAATTCAGGAATTTCATTAATTTAATAGCACAGATTTGCACTTAGCAGTAATTTTCAATGGATGTTTAACTATGAATAACATTTATATAAAACTGTTGTCCTTAGAATAGAAATCCTATGTCCAGTCTTAACCAACTTTTGAACACAACTGCAGTTGTATTTTGCAATATTGTTCTCTGTTTTCACATTCATTGGAGTTGGGGCTTTTCACCTCACTGTTTACACTTAAGAGCTAAAGGCTTCTGAATGATTTTTTTAATATCCACCATGTATTATAGTCTTCTGGTAGGAGTTTTTTTTTTAGGTAACGATCGCATTCAAACCCCGAGAATTCCCTATCAGTAACCCTGAAAGATGTGCATACAAAAAAAAGAAATGTAGCCCTCATGATCCATTATTCAATAGTGTCTGTAATCGAACCTTATATTCCGAAAACCATGTCCTACCACTTGACCATGAAGGAGTTGTTGCTTGAGAATTTTCCCGATTTCTTCTCTTCCGAGATATGAATACCCTTTACTTCTGATAAAAATCCATATCAGAAAATAGAAATAAATGAATTTTACGAAAAGCTACATATAAGAGCTTTAAAATGTTAAGCTATTCACCTAACAGTATTAAATTATTGGAAACAAATCGATATAGTCATAATCAGGACGCATTCTTTACATTCGTGGACAGTCCCATGATCTATCCTAGTTGCTATCTCATTGTAAACTGGATGTGGTTCCTGTTATAGGCAAATTCGTCTTATTAATGGTCCCATAAGCTTAGTGATAGTTGTACAGCAGAATCTAGATGGGTATTATGTTTCTGTTTCTGCATGCATATCTGTATCTATTTGGATTTTTAGAAGATTTCCGTATATCTTACATCATGGAATTTGGTCCATTAACTATTCAAAGTTTCGCCGGAAAACAATACAGCGAATTTTCTTGTACTTTACACATATATAAATAAATAAGCTGCCAATTCCACAAAATCTATCATTAAGAGTGCCTATAGGATTACTTCTTTTGTGTAAACTTGAGTGAGATTTATTATCGATGAAAAAATTTTCCCAAAAGGAAAAATCAAAGGATAGATGCTCAAAAAAGCAATAATAGTTCTTGTTCTTGTGCTATCCATTATCGGTGCCTATGAAGAGTTTGGGGTTTTAATATAGCTCTACAGTTATTTAATACCTTCGAAGACTTATTCAATGGCCTCTTATTACTTAAAGTAGATTCCTCATGATTGCAAGGATACTCTTCCAAATTAGGTAAGAACCATTGAACTGTTAAGATGAAAGTTAGAGACAAATTTCTAATAAGGAATACTTTTCGCTACATATGTACTCGTATTAAATGAGTAACTTTGCACAGTTTCCTTTCAGATTTCGTTTTATTAAAAAATTATTTACAAAATTTTGTTTTTGATCTATACTAGTGTTTTGTAAAAAAATTGAAACTCCTGCCAAAATCTCACTGTCCTGTTAATTATATTTATGAAGTACAACTTCTCTCAATGTTTGCTATGAATTGTGGATATGGTTTCCATTGGTTTTCTTCTAAAATATTTACGTGCGAATTCATTATTTTAAATAATTTTGAATTTATAGAATATAGCTTTTGTTTCACATTCCCACACATTTATTTTTATACAGGTGAATAATTTTTATCTGACATTTCGATGATTCGATAATTCAATTTGATGATGCGATCAATCAGTACACAAATATACATTCCTTATTTTAAGTCGAACAAATAAATTAAGGTAATAAAGAAAACAAATTATATATGTAATTTAATTTAATACATTAATATATTTCTCAAATATTTACTTTACTTAAGGAATAATACTTATCCGAAATACTAACTATTGCATTAACACATTATTTTATTTTTAAAAGAAGTATCCGGAAAATAGTTATTTTTTTAATTAAAATTTTAAGAAGATTGCAATTTTTTTTAAAAAAAACCTTAGAAATTTTTCGCTGAAAAATGGAAGTAGTAAGAGAGGGAAAATTTCTGATTTTTTTCTCATAAATTTAATTTCATTCAGACTTTTCCCTACATGGATTTTAATATTCAAACGATTTCTTTTTTCAGAAATGAGTACATATTCAACAAATTTTAGCTGTCTCTATTTTTATTCAAATCCACAGGCTGAAATTTTTTATTGCTACATTTTTATTTACTCAGTCCATTTAGCAATGAGAAAGAAACTCGTTAAACGAAAAATACTTGTTGCAGAAAAACAATTTCGGATGGCAATTCAGTTATTAGTAGAATATGAAGTTCCCCCTTTACGGACTTGCTCCATGGGTTCGCGAAGCATTCCGATAACATGAATATTTTATTTTATACCCCCTTCCAAAGCTTAATTAAATTCGCTATGATCGCTCAGCGCATTTGCTGGCTCACGGAAAACGTGTTCGAAAACGATGAGAAAAATTCAATGTTGCTGTATTCTCCTCCAATCAACCCTCCCCCCTCACTTTTCCCAAAGGTGGTCTCAGAGAACCAAGTTGAATTTCTCATTTTCGTGAACTGATGACGGTCTTCTGCGAAACAAATTGAGTTCACGCGATGCAGCAAACGATAATATGTAGAACGAAGAAAATTAGAGTGAAAAATTAATTTCATGCGCGCATTTTTATTACGCACAGTCGCTGCGAGGGACGTTGCAGAAAGAAAAAGGGAATATAAAGGTTTCTTATCTATACTGCTACAACGCAGAATTCGCAGAAGTATAAGAAAAAAGTAATTACTTTACATGTGGAAATTAGCATATTTTTTATCGTTTTCGTTTTTTCTTTTTTTTTCCTGAGCTATTTCTTTGCTTTTTTTATTTTCTCTCTTTTTATTTCAACCTCAGTTGTTTTTAAGAAATGGGAATAACATATTTTTTCTCAAAGAAATTCCATTTTAAAAATTTATTTCTTATGGCAAAATAAAAAATATGAATAAAAAAATTTTTTCTGTTGCTGCCAGAATTTTAATTAAAATTTCTTTTATATTTTCATATCTTCACTCTTCATTTCTTCATTTTTAATTTTAAGAAAAGGCGTCGTCTGCTATTTATATTTTGATTATTTTTTTTTATGTTTTGCCTTTAAAAAATGACGAATTTATATGCACTGACTATTAATAACTTTCTTAGCAGCTTGAGCATAAAGTGATTTTTCAAAGTAATCATTTTGATTTCCAGCTTTTAGAAGAAGAAAATTATATTTTTTATTTGTATTTGTTTTATTTTTTTAACTTTGAATTCTAGATTTGAGTTTTAAAGCTAGAAAATTTGATGTTTATCAGGATTACTTTCCAGTATTTTTTAGGCCCTTATAATATATTTTTAGAATTCAATCTCAGCAACATACATCTTACTAGACAAATTTTTGCTCGAACATATTATTACTAACAAGTTCAATAGTTCTGCAACGATATTGTGATATTTTTTAAATGAAAAAAATTAGCTAGTAAATCCCTGATGCGATACATATTTATATTACCATAGTTTGAGACAAAAGAAATTGTTTATACATATGATTTATTTCTTATTTTATGAGAGCTAATTGGCCCAAATGGAAGATTAAAATTTAATTCCAAATGACTGAAGCAAACATGTGTAAGTTGAGAGTCGAACAAACGAGTAATTGAACTGAAAACAAATGCACTGATATCTTAATTATCAGTACTACATATTTAACTTATGAGGTAATAACATATATCTTTTCTTTGTTGAAACGTTAAAGGGAATGAATGCATAGTTAGTAGAATGATGCAATTATATATTGGTAAAAAATTACTAATGCTCGTAGCTTAGAAGTAGAATATGGTTTTCTCTATGTGGAAGTCCAGGATTTTTGATCCGAAATATCGTTTATTCAAAGAATTTGACTTGTCATGGACGATAAACATTATTCTTTTGCTTTGTACGTGTCTATAGGAGGGAGTACTGGAGAGTTTTCTAGTACATCTCCTAGTAGCCCATGTTTATGATATACTATCCATAAAAAGTCTTCAATGAAAACAATACGTGGTAGACAAAGTTTTTAGAATGAGAGAGAGAGAGGGAGAAAAGTGCCCGCGCGCGCGCGGTGTGTGTGTGATTCGATCTCAGTTATTGTTGAACAAAGCGAGGTGCATGTTGTGCTTCTAAATTCTGCATACACGTGCGTCAGGGAGTTTTTCTCGTGTTTATTTATTTATTTATTTTTTTACCTTTTTGGGGCATATACATCAGCTAAACAGATTATTTAGCTGACTGCTACGTGTTTTTTAAGTAATTAATGGACACACTTTTATAAAATGCTTAAAAACTCTTTAAACGGAAGAGAAACATTCCCTTTCTTTTAACAGGGTTATAACTTTTTTGAATTCACATTTGTTTCCAATTCCATACAAAGTGACAGATATTATCAACTTCTACACAGCAAAAGTAGAAAAATCAAAATGAAAAATATTATAACTCGAGAAGTTAAATATAGGACTCTAATACTTTATTCTAACAATATTTCAGATTCAGGGCCGTGGTAGCCTTGTGGTTAGGGCATCGGACTTCAGTCAGGAAGGGCGAGGTTCGATTCCCAATGCCACCAAAGTTCCGACGAGTACGTGCAATATACGTGCTCGTTAAATCTATGGAATCGAAAGTCCTGTGGTCGGTCATTGAGCAGTTACCATGGGTGCAATGGTCTGGAGAAAATTTCCTCCTCCTTTAGATCTATGTCAAAATTGAGAAAGTGGATCTTCTGGTGGTGACATCTATCGCAGGATTTCAAGCGTAAACTCATATTTTCACTTTCATCTTCGTGGAACTCGGATAAAACGAAAGACGCTCAATATTGACTTAAATTCGCATAGCCAAGGTATAGCGAGCTTGGCTTGTCCAAGTGTTATATGTAAGAGCAACATATTTCAGATTCAAGTCTCAAATTTAATAGTTCATACAATCTAAAAATATTATGACAGTTAAAATTCACACATTGATAAATATACAAATTTAGCCAAGTACTGTTGCCATCAACTAGATGAAAAATAAAATAAATTTTATGCAAATCCTATTCAATAGTTTTAACATGAACCTTGATTAACGTAGATTGATGTTACACTGATTGTCCTAAAATTATTCAACAATAGAACTTTCTAAAGTGCAACATTTTCGAAGTTTATTAATGCGGCCACAATTTTCTAAGTAGTTTTTTTTTTTTTTTTTTTAAAATACTGGCTTTTTATACGTATTACAGCTATTCTAAATTCCAAAGATTCGAGCAGAATGGTTTCACAAGGATTAAATGGAATCAGTATACTTTGACTGATTTTTATATATTGTTTTTATAATTTTACAACACTGTGTAGAGATGTCTATATATTGTGAAACTTACTGTAAAGCAAAATAAATAAATAATAGTTTAAATAAGAACAGATTAAGTTATAAATTATTGTAAGCAATTTAAAAAATAAACTGGCAAGAATGTGTTAACAAAACAATTAAAATGTTTTAAAAATGAAAAATTTTGAAATTAAACCAATGAATATATTTTAATCATTTATTGGAATGCGAAACAGGAATAATCATTTAGATGAAATAATGTCAATAATTTTTATTACTAATAAAACATGTTAGAAATATGTTTTTACATGATAATTTTTTGCTTTTTTTCCTACAAATTGACTTTATAATCAGTACTTTAAAAAATGTTATGGAGAAGTTATTGTGGAAGCATGAAGACACTGAGGTCAATATGTAATTGCTCGTGAGCTTGACGTTAAGAATCAGGGATATTAAGGTCAAGTAAATGAGTTACAGAGTTAAACACGTCAGAAACAGTTCAAGGAGTAACGAACCAAGGTCCGTCGTAGCAAAACTAACGTGATTTATGAACTCACACGCCAGAAATAAATTTATTCTATAAAAGAGCTTACAAAAAATTTTAAATAAGTAAATGCAATGATGTTATAGATTAATTCACTGTAAAACGAATATGACACCATACAAATAAACAGCGAGTTCATAATTCTGGCAAATAGTACAGAACAGAATGATTCAAAAGATTCCAGAGATTATATTTTGTAACTATAGATTCGACTCTATGAAGCCCAGTGGCGGACACACGTCCAAAGTTCTATTTTCAGGCTGGGTAAAGTCTGCTCAGTCTTTCATTCCTTTAGTGGCTCGATGAGACTGAGTACCAAGCATGCTTGGGAATTGAACATTAAGTGTTTGACATTAGGCTGATCACGGAACATGTACTTCACACATCAGGCCCCTCGATCATAAGAACAGAATGGGCAATGTAGGCCTTGGCTCCCAATTGGCTGTCGTGCTGTTGAGTTTGAGAAACATGGCTTTGTAATGTCAGGATATTTCTTTTCAAAGAAATATCTTTCCATCAAAGGAAAAGTTTAATGAATAAAATACTTTAATTATAACTAAAAATATTTCTACTATTAAATAACCAAGCTATTCTTGTAGCAGTTTAAAGAAGACACAACCTATTATATAGGCTTTTGATTCCATAATTTTGTTGAAGGATAAGTAGTTCGCATAGTTTTTCCTTGGTTTTTATCGAACAAAATAGAGTACAAGTTTACAAATTTATCAAGTTGACAGCTAAGAAAGATTCTTCTGTTATGAATTCTAAATCATTTTTGGATCATGAAATCAACACGAATTTACAAATGAAGTTCTGTAGGAATTGTATTTTACAAAATAATTAATAAGCTAAGTAATTGGGATAATCATTCATATAACTTTGTTATGTGGTGGGGATTTTACAATAAAATTGAAATAAATAACAATGTTTAGTTCACAGGTTTAAGTATTATAATCAGTATAGAATCGAAACAAGAACTGAATCCCTCATATTTGTTATTCATCATGTATCCGGCATCTGATGGATTTGGTACGTTGATCTAGACATTAGAGTTTTGCCATATTTATAATGTAATGGAAAATTCAAGATCATTTACTCCATTAAAGGGTTATCGGACTTTATTAATAAAGTGGATGACCCGAGCAACTGGAACTAGGAAACATTGGGTTTGGAGTTAATAGAACAAAATGCTGATAAAAGCAGAGGTGCCCAATGAAATACAAACCCAACTCTAAGAAAAAGAAGAATTATATAAAAATTTACAACTCTTTAATATCCTAGAAGTCTGAGAATAATGCAAGAAAGTCTATTCATATTTTTGGAGAAACAGTTCGTTAAGTTATTTATCACAGTAGTTATTCTCCAATTCTTTTTTGGCGCATTAATTTTTATGATATGTATTCTATTTAGTGATTTGAGAGGGAGATAAGACTTTGACATATATGTGTGTGTACAACTCTCGATATAATTTAAAAACACAACATAATAAGGCAGTTTATTGCTATGCTGCTAATATGCCCATAAAGCACTAAATAACGAAGGAAGGCTGGGAAATGAGAGATTTTAACATCAGATATTTGCTCGCGTCTAACTCTTTGTATATATAAAGCATGGTCTATAAGCAGTGGTCAAAAAGTCAGTCGGATTTAGCTTTTCGCCCCTCTTCGGAAGTCCAGCTGGGAGACTTTAGTGGATTAAGCACCACGGACACAAAGGCTTAATCACAATGGAAGCAGAGTGTGAAAGGGGAAAAGGTCTCCTTTTCAATGTGGGACTAAATTAGGTAAATGCTGCCGATTCAGAAGAGAAATAATGGACTCTATTTTCCTCTGACACAAAGAAGATTTCCATGAAGTTGCCATTACGGTCTCTTATCAGTTCTGATTCAACTGCTACTGAATCTAATGAATTCTCAGTGACATGGAAATCTCGTAGGGTGAAATATACGTGTTTTAGTTACCAAGGTCGATAATTAGGAAATGAAAATCTTTTTCTTGCTTACGAGAATATTTTTAATAATATTTCACTATAATCTTTTAGAACTTATGTAAAAGGGGCGCTTGCACTTCTACTTTTCTTAATTCATGATGCATTAGAGTTGGATATTTTCAAACGAAATCATCATTAGATTTCTGACGGCAAATTTTACACGCAATCAAAATGCAAAATAGATTACATTTATAGAATCAAATATGCTGACAATATTACAGCATTAGAACCTTTACCCTTCACATATCAAGTAGGAGAATAGGAATATAAACAAAAAAAAATAGTAGCTAGGTAGAATATAATACTCTTGAAATATACTTCATATCACTACAATAAATTCTTTTTCGTCCAATTTTTTTCGGAAACATTATTAAACTTGATTATATTAGATAAATTGTATGAATTATATAAAAATGTTCATTATATAAATAAAATATATATTTTAATTTTGGAACACAAGTCGTTGTAAGTAAAGGCAAACAATTGAAAGTCCATATTTGATTTCCTGTTTAAATTAATCTTCCAGTCATTTCCGTTTTTTTTTTTTTTTTTTTTTTTTTTGTCAATTGATTAACTTAAACAACGCTTGTTTTATTTCACTCACAAATATTTTTTTCATTTGTAAAATTATGTTTTTCAATTTTTCCACTAGCAAATTTATGCCAAATAAATGTAGGTACATATTTAAATTTATTATGAAAGTAGCAATAATTATATATATATATGTGTGTGTGTGTGTGTGTTGTTTTGGAACATTTATTCACAATTATTTCATATGAAATTTACGAAACAGAAATTAACAATGTAAGTAAAAGAGGTTGTAATAAGATGAAAAATTTTGCATTTTAAATCAAATCATTAAAAATGTCATTAAGACATTAAACTTTGTTCCATGTTTGATAAATTATTCCATTTCTACATTAAAAATCAGTTTGTGAGGATTAGAGTCATATATCAGTTATAAAATAACGATACACATTTTTATGGAAAAATACACCTTTTCATTACAGTTTAAGAAATTCAAGTACATTGTTTATTTTAATATGAACCAAATTTAACGAGTAAAAAAACTTGGTGCTTTATTCATCGAAAAATATACTTTAATCAGAACGAAAGGCTTTCTATAGATGATATATTGTGAACAACAGAAGTAATGCCCAAGATTCTTACATATTTTGAATTCAATGAAAGCTATCGTTTAGGAATCAAAAGTATTTTATACCTATAATTTATTTTGTAAAAGAAGTTCAATTTTATGCACCTGATTTTGTTTTATAAAGGTTTTGTCAAGAATTCCAGATCGGTATAGTGAATAAAGAGTTATATATAAATATGGACCATGATTGAGTAAAATACCTCGCAGCATGAAATCTTGCATTATTTTTTCCAATTTTAAGCAACATTCTGAAAAACACATCAATCTTCGATCGTTTAGCATATATTGGTTTTATCAGTAGAATGAACTTTTTGATCCATGTTAATTTTCAAGTTTGCAGATCATTATAGAATCATCACCTGTATTACAACACTTAAAAGTGTGATTGATATGAATAAACACATAAATTTTCATGAGAAACCATATTTGGTTACCACAAATAATTGGAAGTTAAATCAATATTGTTGGGTTATGTTATTGGGATGCCTCCCCGGTTGCCTAGTTTGTGTAATATAAGCCACGAAACACAACCGCACGTTTTTTAATTTTAATCCTCGGTTAAGTGGCATGGTAAATATTTGAAACGTTTCACTCTTTCTCCCACAGCACAGCATCACTGGATAGCCAACTGAGTTTAAAGTGAATTTTAAGTGTGTACAGAAATTTTTTTTGTATGATGGATTTGGGCGGGATCTAATATTGAGCTCGCTACCTCTCAGATACTAGAATGAATGGTGTTTTTCTCCAAATTTACTCTTATGCATTCTCTGGAGAATTTTATCTCAATCATAATTTAAAAACTATGACAAAAATCAAAGCTTTAAGTTTTCCCATTTGTGATTTACATATAAATACAATTTAAAACTAACCTACTTGCTTCATAATTTTGAACTATAATCAAGTAAGAAGTTCAACGTCAAAGCTTCCATTTCCAGCTCACAGATGTAAGACCAAGATTTGACCACACTCTGAATAATGTAAGATTACAGGTGTGTGAATCTAGAACAACGGAATGTCTAATTGAACAGTAAGAATCAGATGCTTCGATTTTGTTTTCTAAATATAAGTGCTAGTCCTTTAAAAAAAATGAATACTTTTATCACAATATGTAATGATATATATATATATATATATATATATATATATATATATATATATATATATATATATATATATATATATATATATATATATATATATATATATATAGTATAACAGTATATCACATAGTGAGATGATAATCATCAATGAAATGTTTTCCTGGAAGACATAGGTGTTTTGAAAACGCCTCACAACAGTTAATAACTATTAGATTTTATAACATGTGCTTCAAATGTATCATCTTTTACTCAAAATTTTTATGCAATATTTAGTGTATTGAGTCTCAATGGGGGAAAAACAGAATTTTATCAAAAACATGTGACACAATTGTTTTTTATCACACACATTTTAATGTTGCATGATCTTTTCACGAGAGATGTATGTAGCAGATAGGTTTTATGATTCTTTCAATGTTTTTGTTGCCCTTTTAATGATTTTAAGGAATTTCTCATCGGAAATCACTTTGCAAGGCCGGAGTTTTCTCAGAATAACGTATTATGCCTCGAATAAAAAGTAGAAATGCTCATAAGAAAATGCGTAATTCGGTAAAGGCAGGATTGTTGCCTATTGAGAAACTGAATTATCATTCCATGATATTATTACTCGCATTAGTTGAAATCCAATCAAAGTAAAGCAAATATGGTTGTTGAAGTTCATATTAAAAAGTATTCAGGATTCAACGTCTTATCCTGACTAATTCCAGTTCTGACTGACAAATCTGAGATCTACATTACACAACCAGGCAAATACATAACAGACATTAGTTAGAAAATGGGTTTGTTTGCAGCATGCTCAAGATCGTCTCGAACAGTGCGACGACGTTTGAAGCAACAAGGACAGTCAGTACGGCAATCATTACTGCAGCTTTCCTTGATAATGGAACAAAAATACGTATATTGACTCCAAAAAAGTCTTATGCTTCCAACGACAAAATTAGATACAGAAGGGATTCATGTCATCTTTTCAGACAGGCCTCGGTTCTACGTGCAGCATTCTGATGCCCTTTATCGTGTATGAAGGAAATATAATCATAAGAATCCTGCATTAGCATTGTGGTATGGACAATTATTGGATACGCGACACGTACATCTTTAGTAACTTCAACAGCGATCGGTACATTTCTTGCATTTTAAGGCTAGTGACTGCGCCCTATCTTCAAAACCCGTGAAAAGTCCTTATTCAACATGATATTGCAAGAACACTTGTTACATGAAGTTGTTTCAACTCACCTCAAAACAGAGGATGTTCGATTGTTATCTTTGTCAGCCTAAATACCTGACTTCTCAGAAAAGGAATAGTCATAGGTTGTGAAAGGCTGATCACTCTTTTCTAATTGTCTCAGTTGATGAACTATGCGTGAAACAACATGGAATTAACTGCCTATTTCTGTCTAAGTCTTATTCACTTCAAGTCTAACCTGGTTTAAAGCCTGTTTAAGCTCGTAAAGGTAGCAAATGTTTTTAATAATTTCGGACTCTTGTAGTTCCCAAACTGCTTACAAATTTAATCATTTTGTTTTCATAACATGTACAATAAATTTCCTCTTTTATTTGTTTTCCTTACTTATGATACTTGGACAAGCCAAGCTCTCTGTCTTGGCTATGCGAACTTAAATCAATTGGGTGCGTCTTTCGTTTAATCAGAGCATCAAGAAAGGTGAAAGTACTACTTTGCTCTAAGCTCCTCGATAGCTGCCACCACCAGAAGATCCATTCCCACAATTTTGACATTGATCTGAAGGGAGAGGAGATTTTCTCCAGACCATTGTACCCATGATAACTGCTCAACGACCGACCACTGGACTTTCGATTAACTAGCACGTATATCGCATGTATTTGGTGAGTTTCTGGCGGCATTGGGAATCGAACCCTGCCCTACTGGACGGAAAACCAATACCCTAACGACTAGGCTACCACGGCCTTTAAAATTAAATTAAATATAATGTAATTGGAAATAAGATAACATCAAATATAGTGGACAAAAGGAAACCTACATTAATATTTATATATAGGATACATTAATATTTATATTGATGATAAACATTTTTTTTCTCTTCGTGTGAAATTAATATTCCAGAAGTGTTTTATGATTCATATAGTTTAATAAATAAATTGTATTTAAATAACCAAATTAATACTTTGTGATAAAATTTATGACCTGATAAACAACTAAACGTATTTAAAAAAAAGTAATTTCTTAATAATAAAAAATCTAATTATATTACTTTTTATCAACGAAATTTCACAATATTTTTCTTTTTTTGTATAACAGTTTTTTTCTTATTAAATTTTAAAATATTTGTGCAAGAAAAAAGTTATCTTCGCAGCAACTACCAGTAAAAAATTGTAAAATTAATAACAATATTTTCGCAGTATTACGGAATGATGGAAATAAATAAAAGGATATCATAAATACACCTAATCTTTCGCACATACTTTGCATATGTCGAAATCAAAACCGCCATTTTTAAGTCAAGAAACTGTTTCAATTTTGAAACAACTTAAATTAAGAATTTAAAAAAATTAATAAAAACATCTCAAGACTGCTGTGTAAGTCATTTTTAGAAGAGAGTCAAACTATGCTTACCTCTTCTAAAAATGAACCACTTCAATCGTTTTTAAAAGCACTTACTCAAGCTAACAATGATTTATAGTTTGATATTATCTTAAGAGGAGAAATTATAGCTCTTAAAGCGTAGCTTTACTTAGATTTTACGGGGAAAGCTTTTCCACTTTTTGGTAAGCATAACAAGTGAAAACATTATTTCTTGTTGCTAAGCATAACAATGAATTAATTAACATTAGGTATTTGAAAGATAGATATTTTTGTGTTTCACTCCATGGCTCGTATTTCAATAATTTCACAGAACACTTATGTATCCATGCTTTGTTTTCTGTAACTAATATATATTTTATTGAAGAAATTACTAGATAAACATCATAAAAGACATACAATAAAATAAGCAATTATTAGGTCCATCCACATAACAATATTTTGAAGTTTACGTTTTGAATCCTTTTTCATATAGTTTCCGACATTAAGAAAAAATAAATTCTCTCCGGATGATGGGCAGCATCAATGACTAAATATAGGCGTTGACTCCCGATCAAGTTATTTTTGCACTTTAATTTAAGAAGTAAATGAAGTTTCCTTGAAATCTTTTCTCAAGGAACATCTGAAAGGTGATACATAAAATAACAGCGCGTGCAGTGGCGAAATGAATGTAAATCAAACAGTTAAGAAAAAACGTGAAAAGCGAAGTAGGTATGCAATCAAGTATTAAAATTAAGGACGTCACTTTTAGATATGAGATTTTAAATAAGTTAAAATACAGTTATTCATTCAATGCTAAGATATCAACACCATCAGAAAATTCTTAAAAAGGAATAAATGCAGCTATACTGTTTGCGAGATACGAAATCACGTACCTCAGTATGAGTATTACGATAATAAAATTAGTGTCTTGTCTAAAAAAAGTGATTATGATCAATAAATTATGCTACATTAAGATATTGTAACGCATTTCAAATTCTTTATTTCTGAAGATTAAAAACTGCTAAAAACGAACAACCGTAATTTTAAATCAACCTAAGTGATAAGGTTGACCCTAAAATGACTTCCTTCTCATAAAGCTACAGTACAAGAGGGAAATGGTATACATGAGAGAGAGCTTTTATGTTTACAGATACTCTAAGCCCAACAGTCTTATTTTGACTTGCTAAATTTCGATCATAAGAATAGCACAAATATATATATATATATATATATATATATATATATATATATATATATATATATATATATATATATATATATATATATATATATATATATATATATATATATATATATATATATATATATATATATATATATATATTAATAAAGTATTAGTTTATGTTTATAACACATAAAAACACTGTTTAAATTCATTATTAATACGTTAATATTGAATAAAGATTTGAATTTTTATAAAAGCATTGAATTAAATTTTCCAAGAAAAAGTCAACTACAATATCGAGAATTATTCATAAAAATGTTTTGCGTCCAATTCATTAACTGATATATACTCAGAAAAAAACAATATTTCCAGATGCATTGAATGAGGCAAAATATGTGACATTAAATTCATTAGCTTAAATAAAAAAAGCGATGAGAAAAGGGAGATTCTGCTACCGTGTAGGAAGCGGAACGTGCTGCCAGGTGGAGAGGGGCGACAGAATTTATGGCGACGCTGAATGCCGGAGTCGGCCAACAAGACTCCCCGGGTGTGTTTACAACTATTAAAGGCGGATCGAAATCCTAATAGTATCAAGTACTCACGGAACATCATTTATCATGTAGGTTCCTAGGTCTTTTTTTAATATTTTTTTATCCGTCCAACTTTTTCTCGTTTATTTATTCTTTTTCACTTTGCAGCGTCTTTTTGTGTCCTTCCTGGCCTTCTTTATCGTGGGTGCTTGTGCAGCCTCGGAAATATCATTAATCTTCCCGCACTCGCATTTAGCCACGCAGTCTGGAAGGATGATTTTTCTGTTCGTGGGATCTCATGCGCGGCTTCTTTTCATCGCCGATTAGCGTTCTTCACGCTTTCCAGGCTCCACACATCACAAGCAAGGGTGTGCGTGGTCCCGTGTACCGATTTTCGATAGTTTGTTTTTTTCTGGAATACATAATATTTCACATAGCTTATTCGAATTTCATGCTTCCCAGTATTCATATGTTTATTTTATTACAGTACCGATGCTTTATTTTGTTGTAAAAATATAAAAGCTGTTTATACATTAAGCTACGGTATTTGAAATAACAATTTTCAGGGGAATATCTCCTTCTGTATTACAATAAAACAATGTAACTGAATTATTATTAGTCAAACATATATATCTATATACTTTAATTTTTGTATTTGTACGCTGTTCATTTATAAAATATTTGATCTACATTGTGGACATCTAGAAGTATATGAAGTGAAACTCAAACGCAACAAGTCAAGACAAATTTTTAAACATGAGCAAAGGAAGTGCAATTACGATCATCTTTCTTTTGAGATTCGAACTTAAACTAACAGGATGCTAAATTGGTATTGAATAATTAGCATCTGATTTTCAGCTTAACAATTTATGGGTTAGGCTTTCTTGGGTAGGGAATGTTTGTAGAGGAATCCACTCAAAGCATAAAGTTCTGGTTGAACAAAGCTTTCACTTTCTAAAAGTGATCATAGCCATGTCAGACAAATATTATAGCAAAAAGAAAGCGAAAGCCGTAAATAATGGTTAAGAAGATATTTTAAGGATAACTATTGTTTGGCTCACATTTTTTTTAGATAGATTCCTATTTCTGTTTAAAACATACTTCTGAAGAAAATCATTAATTATTTTCTGTTATAAAAGCATGTATAAAATTCTGTTATATAATCATGTGATTGATTTGCATTCAATAAAGATGATAAAAAAGGAAAACGAAGAAATATATATATATTTTATTTTCCTTTATTATATTCATTGAGAGTATCATAGTAAGCAAATTTTTGTTTTTGAGAGTATCATATTATATAGTAAGCAGATTTTTGTTTTTAATAAAACTTATACATCAGTTAATCCACGAAGCATAATAATAATCCCATATGAGTAATGAAAGAAAAGTATTAAATTCTGATCTTAAATTACGGCTAAAGAGATTTTACAGTACATTTATTTACGAATATCATTCGGCTGTGTGTATAAACAATTTTACCTATACATTCAATAACTGATAAAAATAAAAACACAAAATTTATGTAAGCTCTATAAAATTAAATTTAAAATTTTTTGTGTGATCAGTAAATTGTGTTGATAAAAAAATAATAAAATAAAACTCTGCGTTGTAATATTGAACATAGAAAGAAAGTTTGATGATAAAAAAAACTCGAGATAAATAGATCAGCTCATTGCCGCATTTTGAAAATTTCGCTTAATTGAGATTTCAGTAATTCGGATGATGTTACTCCTGATTATTCCATTATATTTACAGAATTAGGTAATAACTTTTTTTAAGATATTTATACAGAAATAAATAGCCAACAGAATAGCACCACGTCGCCCAGCTTCAATGGCCAGATAAGCTTTTTCTTATAAAATATTTCCTGATCATCTCAAAATTATACCAGCTGTTCAGCTGGCGGAAGTGCCAAAAGGCGATCAATCATAAAGTGTCAGAGATATCGACGCTGCCTGGAGAGGACAAATACTCTCCAGAACGAGACATTCCATCCATATTTCCGTCCTGCGATTTTGGATTCTGGAATCCTTGTTCCCGGATTCCAAGAACTCCAACCTCCTGTGTATTTCTCTCCCAATTTCAATCAATGTGAGGAATTCCTTATGTTTAGGAGTTTAGAAACAATATTTAGATTTTTCATAACAAACATGCATTTATTAGTTTTCTTTAAAAAAATTCCCGTTTATATTAGCTACGGTTATTGACCTTAGTTTATATTGGTTTCCAGAGTTAATTCCAATTACTCATAAATTGAATAATTACTGAAGTAATTGAATACTTTAAATTTATGTTATGTTTTATTTTCAAAGGATGAAAGGAAAACTGTTAATTTTAGAATAGAATGGTTTTATATAAAACTCATTATTTAAACTGATCTACTTTAAAAATTGTCAGAACAAATTGCGAGCAAAATCAATGATTTGGAAAGTTGAGTAATAATTTGCAATAAGAAAAACAGACAGTTTAAAAATATTTGCAGTAATTATTAAAGTTCTTGTCCATTAATAAGCATATTTTATATTAAATAAATATGATTCCCCCAGGTCTCCCATAGTTGGTTTTAAAATAAAATTAATATTTATTTTTATTTTTCAAGTTGTATTTGCAAAGAAAATTGTATTTGAAATGAAAAAAATAAAGGCTCTGCTCTGAGTTTGAAAAGAAATTTTTTGCCTTGAAATATACTTACTTTTTTCTTTTGAATTTACTACCTCTTTTACTGTAAGTTTTTGAGAATAATTTTTCTACTTCTTGAAACTTTTCTTGTTACTAAGTATTTTTAAATTATAGCTATTATATACATTATACATGTATTAACTATGTATTCAGTTTCAAAGACTATAAGATTTATTATCTAACTTATTTTACTGTACATTTATTCTTTAATTCAAACATGCATTCATATTATGGTTCTGAAAAAATAATTTGATTGGGAAAAGTATCATATGAATTTTGAAGCAGTAATTTTTACAATTGATTCTGAACATTATTGAATAATGGGTGATTAACCTTACATTTTATTCATTTATTAAGGATGGTGTTTGGTAGTCCTCTGGAATTTCTCCATAGTGACTTATAAATACGACCCTCCATCTATGAAAATTTTAATCTCAATTTGAACTATTTATTTTCACCTTTTCTATAATTCATTTGTGTGATTTTTGATATTTTTTCTTCTGAGAAAATAAAGACAGAAATTGTTTGCAATATATTCTTTTCAGTTTGAAGAAACATAGTATTTCCAAAAATGTTACAAAAAAAATTGATGAATAAAAGCTTTTCATCGTTACATTTCATTACATTTTTATTCCTATTCTCTAATTAATATATTCATTTTATAACAAAACAATTTCCGAGTTTGAGTACTATAGTTTCTTCTTCTTCTTCTTCTTAGAATTGGGTTTGTATGTCATTGGGCACCTCTGATTTTATCAGCATTTTGTACCATTAACTCCAAACCCAATGCTTCCTAGTTCCAGTTGCTCGGGTCTCCCACTTTATTAATAAAGTCCGATAACCCTTTAATGGAGTCTAGGTGTAACTCTCTAGTATGGATGATGCCTAAAGAGGTTAATCTAGGGAGGGCAAGAGCCTCGCATTCATAAATGATATGCTCTGCCGTTTCCTCTTGCGTATGACATTTCCAGCAGATAGAGTCTTGCTGAAATAGTCCTATCTGGTCAGAGAGTCAGTCATACTAGGGATAGCTTCCTGACTTTCACCAGAAGATGGTTTGGAGGTCATTTCTACCTCAAGTGAAGGATTCATTACTGCCCCTTTACAAGTCAGCCTCTGAGTTCACTTGTCTTTTTCAGCAAGGTCAACTTCAGAGGCATCACCTGTAGATGCAGAAAGGCTTGTTATATCTTGTGTCTTTTCAGCCACAAGATTACAATTTATAAGCTCAGGTAATATAAGTCCACCCAGCATTGCCTGAGATACTGGGCAAGGCAAATTACTCTAGAAGTTTGCCAGGCAACTAGAGGCTCCGTTAAGACACCAATACCGCGGTGCCAATTAGCCCTAGGCACGGAACGCATAACACCAGGGTTTACGGGAGCTGGTTCGCGGCCTCTGATTCTATATTCAAGGCTATCCTGTCATTCCTACAGGACGTTCGGTGATCCACCGCCTACCGACGCGCCTGGTAGCTGCTCAGGCCCCAGGGTGCTATAGTTTACTTAACACACAATTGTCTTTGATATATCTTTACAAAATTACTACAGAGGCATAAATATAGCTATATTATCTTGTTTCATTGTGTCATAACTTTTTTATTTAGAATTTCAAATTTTTTCTATATATTGTTTTTATTTCTTATTAGAGATAAAGAAAAAAACAAATTCATATTGGGATGTTTATTTTTTCATTTTCATTAGTTACTAGGATGTGCGCGCGTACTATATAATAGACTAAAGATATTATTCTTTTACTACAACGTATTAAACTGTTATAGAAATATTGTTTAAAGTTAAACTATTATATCTGTTTTGCTTGCTTTCATACAATGTTGAATCACTTAATTGTATTCAATTTGTTACTAACCTTTACACTCCAGGGTGGATTTCTTCCAACAATTTGAGAATAAATATTTAAAAAAGGATCGCATCGTAGAAGCTTAAGATAATCGATAATTTGACGATTCTTTTAGAACTAGATTAACTAGAAATGATAAGAAAATTTACAAAACTTCTCGCTTTGAAAAAAATAACTAAGCAAATGGAAAATTACTCATATAATTTACCTAAAATCAATTAAAAGTTGGAAGCACCCGAATGCAGTTATAGTGATGATCTCCTTCCCCCCCAAAAAAAAAGAAAAATAATAGAAATATTGAATTTTAAAAAAAACAGAGCATCCATTTTATTTATTGAGCACAAGATTCTTTATGGCGACAATACTCTACAATCATAATTTTAACAAATAAATATTTCAAAATATATCTTGTTACGTTAAAAGAGTTACATTATCATTTACTAACGTATAAAATAAGCAAATGTAAGTAAATTAATGTAAGTTATTTTCATGGTCTCAGATATGAGACGAAAATCATTTAAAGTGCATAATTAATATTAATAATCACCCTTGTATGAATTTTGTTTTAACTTTAATCCGTAAGATCATTTGTTCCCAAATTTCTAGCTTAAGTTTTTCATTTATTTTTTGTATATTATTCAGGTTATCAGAATGAAATACTTATAGCGATATTTTATATTTTTAAAAATAATTTTTTTTTTCTGGGAGACTCCATTTTGATACTCCCATTTTTCACATTAATTCTTCGACTTTTCATTTAATTAATTTTTCATGACTTTCTTTGAAATATTGTATCTTCATATTTAAATCGGAAACATTAATATTTGATTATCTTTTAATATCATTTGACTTAAATTTACTTATTTTTTATGAAGAAATAATTCTTATTTATTTATATATTTGCGAAATGTAATTTTTTTCATCTAATTTCCTTAATCTTAAATTAATTGTTATTAACGAGAAATATTTTTTATTATCTATTCATTGTTATTATTTATATGAAGTATAGATTTATTAAAGTTTTTCTCGCATAATGCAAATTGCTGTGGAAAATAAAATTATAATTTAGATATTAAAGCTTAGACAAAATTATCAATTTTATAATTCAGTCTAAAATCATGGGAGCATTATGATCAATCAATAGATGGAGCCACTATGACTTCAGATTGCTATATATATTGCATCTTCCGCCGTTTATAATAATCTAAAATAAAAAAATATATAGAAGTGATGCTGAAATTTCCTTTAGAGATTTTTATTTGTTACAGGAACAGTAGAATTCCTCGCGTACATATGAAAATATATATCTAAATCACTAACATAATATTATACATGATTTTTGTTCTACCATGACAAAAAATAATCGAAAAGATAAAAAATAAAAAAGTTGTTAAATTTCTTTTAATAAAACAATTTAATGATGACTGAAGGATTCAAAAAATGTCTTTTATCATTAATTATAAAGATAGAAAGGATTTAATAATATTTCATTGATCAATTAGTTCATGTCTTACATATGGATGGCACTATATTTAAGTACTAGAAATGATTGAATAAACGTTATCTGTTATAGAAGAGCTCTTATAAATAGTGGAAAATTTTTGTATAATATAAACAATAATAAATTAAATATAAAAGAACTTTTAATTTTCACTTTTAAAATTACATCAAATTGTTTTTTCTGAAAATAATAATAATTAATTAATTAATTGATGGCAGAAATATTTTCTTCCTATTTTATATATTCCATTTGAAAATTATTTAATAATGTGTAATTTCTCCAGTGTGCGAAATTGACTTAGCTCTTCATTATTCTACATTTTCTTAAATAAATTTATTTTTCAGAATAGAAATATGTATTAAAATTTTGAAAACTTATTTTTTCTTTCTCATGAAAGGAAAATAAATAAATAATTATATTTATTTTTTAAGGAAATTGCACTTTTGTGTGTATGGGGGGATAAATGAAAATACGTATTGATAGAAAAGAATAAATTTAGTATTTACATAAGAATCTAAATATGTACGCTTTCCTTTTAAGAAAATTTTTTTTAATTCATATTTATTTTTTAATATTATCGCAATATATATTATTAAATTGGATTTTAGTTGAAATCCGTGTTTAATTTGTTACTTAATGGTTAACATAATTCAAATTAACATGATTATTTTTTTCATAACTGCTGAAACAAATAAAAAAGATATTTTTTCAGAGAAAAAATTAATTATGAAAATACAGAAAGATTGACAGCTTAAGAATAAAAATAAGAATAACACAGTCCCCTTGAGGCGGACGACCTGCCAAATAAGAAACGCTCGAATAAGATGGGGGCGTTTACATAGAATAAGAAATAAACAAATCATTACAAACCCTCCGCCTACTGTCTTAATTTATAGTTATTTTGTTTGAAGTCAAGAACTGTGAACGTGTAATTTGACGAGTAAAAAATTAAACTTAATTTATCACTGAAACGCAGAAACTTTTGCTTCGGAATTCAGAACATTACCAAGATTTGTAATGTTTCATTTGTATAATTTGTATCCTTTTTCAGAATTCTTTTTATATTTTTTTAGCATGATTATGATGGTAGTGGATATGAAATTGTTAAAATTCAATTTACTTTGGTAATAAACAAGAACTTTGTCAATGTCATATAATTTAAGTGTAAATATTTCATTCAACTTTCAGGAAAATAAATAAATTTTTTTTAATTATTTAAATCAGGGAATTTCTGGCTGTGAATTTTCAATATTTAATTATTTTGCATTTTAAAATGTATTTAACAACAATGTTTCACATAACTGAATTTCAGTTTTACTGCAGGGATAAGTAATTGATAAAAATAAAATAAAGCATTTTAAAATCTTAAAAAAAATATTTAAAAAAATAATAATTTAGAAAATTGAAATGTAATTACATTTAATGTGATTGTTAGTTAGATTAATAATAAAATCAAGCCTTTTTTTTATCTATCGTTAGATTAAACTAAATTAGTATAATATCCAAGGTATAGTTAAACTATAAAACTATAACCAACCGTGAGATTGAAAGAAAATTTAATATATTAAAATTCAAGAAGAATTAAAAATGCTCATTCAATTTTCACAATTTGATTTTGAGAATCTTTTTTATTATATTAGTTTTTGTAAGAAATTTTCATAAATTTGATCGATTTTATTTTATTATAATTATTATTGAAAAAAAATTATGTTTTTCTACATAATTTATTTTGCTGTTGCACTTGATAATTAGCTGCTCAAAACTGTTATAAAATTATTGTTATTTGAAGCAGAGTTGCTAGTTATTTATTTGCCATTGTTCACAACATATATCAGTATCATATGAAACATTAATTAAAACTGTTGCATTTAATAATAAAATGTCCCTCAGTAGAAATTTATACAATTTTCAGTTTCAAAGTTTTCATTTATGTAAAATATAAATAATTTATGAAAAACTATGATGTAAAAATTGTGGCAATTTGATGCCAATCAATGGAATTTCCTGATTTAAATTGATATATGAATTAAATTTTAATATCTTGAATTAGCATAATACATCAATTCAGTAAAATCAAATTAAAATAATAATTTTGCCTAAGAAATAGCCTATGCTAATTTCGAATAACAAAATTTGGGATGTGCGTGAAAGGAAGAGTTTGATGCTCTAGTGATTCTGATATGAAAAATAAATTAAGGGCTGAAGAATATCAAATCATAATGTAAGATACAGCAATTTTGGGCACAAATGCAAGTAACATACTTTAAAACTTTAAGATAATTTTGATTCTTTAAAGAAATTGATCAATTTCTGTGGAATCAAAAATGAAGATGAATCCTGTTTACGAAAAAGTTTTTTAAGTCTTAGATTTTAATTTTTAGTTAGATAATTTTAATCAGGTTACTCTGGAACATTATAAGGCCAGCACGAACTGGGAATCATATTATATGAAGATAACTCTGATATTTTTAGTTACACCTGGGTTTTATTTACACATACTCTTTTTAATACTCAACTTAACCAGTTAAATTACGTAGAATATCGAATGGCAAGCTATTTTTTTTTCATAAATGCAATTCTTCATGCAAAATTTCATCTACGACGGTGGATACAAAGTTAATTTCCTTTGTGTGTGATATGGTAGATACAGCCATTATCATTGATTAATATTTTCACTATAGCAAACATATTTTTCGGGTATTACCGAGGGACTTTCTTATGTGTTTTTCATCGTGAAAAGAAATGAGACCTTTATAAAATTCTGTAAGCCATATAAAAACATTATCACCATATGAACTTTCATTTCCAAATACTGAATACAGACACTGAACGCATTGTTTTTTTATTTAATTCAACTTTGAAATAAAAACAACGTTCTCTTGTCAATTCAATTTTTCCATCTATAATAAACTTTTCTACTCTAAACTATTTGCAATTAAATTCATAACCTACGTGTAAAAATTCATGTTTTGAAATTCAACCGTTAATTTTTCCTACCATTTTCCTTCTGCATGTTTTTCAAAAATTTCATATCAATTCCCTTATGCAATACCCAATTAATAGTTTTTTTTCACTTACTGAATAAAGTATGGACTTTGATGAGTACTTAATAACAATGCGGATGTCTTTAATCTAAATCCTCAGGTAAGGAATATCTTTACCTAAGGTCTTTACCTAATCATAATGCTTTTAAGGGATGCGATGTGTTATTTCTATGATTTTAAAAGCTTATTGATATAAATTTTTTGCAGTTCAAAATGGATAGTTAATTACGTCACGAATGCTTTCACCTCTGCATCACTATGTTTCAGAAAGAAAATTTAAGAGACTTGCTATTTACAAAATCTCATTTGTGTGACGAAACCGAATCACAGTATTTGTAAAACAATTTTTAAGTGCAGTACCGTAAGTTTGATAAAGCAATTCACGTGATTAATACAGGTAACGCACACCTACTCCTTTAATTTTTAATGCCAAACAGAGAAAAGCTACCAGACATCGATTTCCTATATTCTGGCATATTTCCAATACAGAGTAACAGTAATTTTTGCAATCAGTCAAACCACACAGCCTTTAGAAGATCATGTAAAGAGTGAAATACATTCATAAAAATTACCTTTCCAGAGTATTTACTTCTAAAATTTCGTAAACATCTGTTAGTTATATATGATAATCTCATAAGTTAAAGTCCATCCATAAAAGTTTTCAGACTTTATCATAAAAATAGTGAAACATAAGCCAATTATTTATATAAAAGAATAAAATATTGAAAACTTATGGAATATATATTGCAGCATATTAAAGATGCAACTTTCAGTCTTATTCAATTATACAGAACTCTACTTAAGATTTTCTATATGCATAGATTAAGCCAAAAAAGATATGCATTATACCAAAATGTTTTCTTAGAATTTTATCTCAAACTCATGTTAATGTGCAGTTTTAGGAAAAACCAATGAAAAAGATAGAAAAAATTAAATAGATAACTTTGTCATTTTTTTAGAAGGTAGAAATATCTTGCTTGAAATGCTGTGAATTTGTCTCTTTATATATGTCATGTAAAAATGTAATATAAATGAACTACTTCATTCATGTATGTAAGTAAATAATTCAGTTATTATCAATATTTATTCTGTTTGCCCATCAAATTTTTGTCCTGGGTAAAATTGACAAGGGCTGCATGAAATGACAGTCTTTGGTTTATTTAAAAGAAAAATTATTTCCTTTCGAATTACAATGTTTTTAAATAATTTAAAATATAATTCTAAATGCAGGCTAGAACAGGCATCACCTTATCACATCTTGGACTGGACTGGGTGAATATTTACAATTGCCCACTTCTTGTAACTTCCGTAATGTCAACGGTTTCGTCGATCTGGTCTGACTCCAGCAGAGCAGATAAGAGATTAGAAACAACAAAACCTAATAAATTTGAATTGCCTGTAAAGTTTCTTATGCCAAAATGTAATTAGTTTAAACGAGATAACACTCTGGAATTTTTATCGCATAAGTATAAATACGTATATTCTTTTCCTCTTTTTAAAATTTTCATTTCCATTAATTTCTTCATTTATTCGTTATTTCTATGAATAGAAAAAAAAAAATTAAATTCATCGAATCTAAATTTCTTGCTTTATTCTCATTTTTTTAAAAAAAAATAGCAATATTTATTATTTTTATTTTTGATATGTATTGTTTTTTAAAAAAATAAAGTTTGTTTTCTTCAACAAATGTTATTTCGCTTTAATCTATACGTCACTGATTAGAAACAGGTTGAAACGCGGATGAAAAAAATCAGACTTCAATATTTAACTAAAGTGAAGCTAAAAATTTTCTGGTTACGAAATCATAAAATATTGAATGAGTTCTTAACTAATTAAAATTGAAAACTTTCTCAGTTACGAAATCATTCAATGTTTAATAATTTCTTAAATAAAGAAAGTTTTCGCGCGAACGTTATACATTTTATTCGTTATGTTTTTAATTAATCTATACATGCAATTTCATTCCGAGATTCACTATATCGTTTTGAGATTCTGTTAATTAAATTAGTTGATATAGTTTTCAATTTTATGTTTAAACTGTGAAATTTCACGTTTAAATGGTAATTTTAGATAGAAGTGATGTTGATGATCATTGGTTTTTGTTTATTTTGGTATATCGAGTAAAAAATATTTAATGTAAATTATGTTCGTATTCTAGTACATTAATTTAATGTTGGTTTTTTTCAGTTAATAATGAGATTAGACTTAAAAAACATGCTTACCATCATTTATCTATAGTTTTCCTTAGCAATCACTCTGTTCAAATATTTATTTTAAACAGAATAGCAAATAGCCAAATCAGGCCATACTCAAACTATTTTCGCTTGATATTGTTGCACCGTTATTAGCTTTCTTTTTTAAATCATTCATTATATGAAATCCTCATTCTGTTTGTTAACCGATTCTATACTCGTGATAGAATGACTAAACAGGGAATGGAATAAAACTAATTTAGGTCTGTTGGTACATAGATAACTTAAGTGTTGAAGTTTTGCTTACAGCATTTGTAACTAACTGAAACCAGAATTAAAGAGAATTAGTAAAAATGCTTTTTTTTTTGTCCGAGATTGAGGGAGGTCTGTAGCTTTCCAGCCATGTACCTCATTTTCTGATGAATTAGAGTCCTTGGATAGTCTTGGCCTGGTGATTAAAAAATCAGAAATAAAGATACAATAATGAATAATATAAAAATATAGAGGTAAGTGCTCCCACTAGATGCACTCTGCATGACTTGTGTTTTTGGACTAAGTTATTGAGTAATCCTAGTAATAGACATTTGGATGATGACAATAATTCTTGGTACACATAAAATTCCTATAAAATTTTTTACGAAGAAAAATATAAGGATAATACACAGGATGATTAAAATTATTCTTTGAAGCACACAAATTCCGTTAAAATATTTACAAAGGAGTTACAAAGAAAAAACACAGGTTGGTGACAATAATTCTTGATAAACACTCACAAAGTTCCATTCGAATATTTACAACGGAGGACAAAGAATGATACATATCCACAGTTGTTTAAGATTAAATAAAACTGGGATATTTACAGGATCCACACGATTTATTTAAAAATGCTTATGCAGCGATGTCACCAATTTAAACGATGTAACATAACCACTTCGAAACAGTGCGTGGTTCTTTTCTAACTTTCAGAATTTTCATCTACGCATAACAGTTGAAAATAGAGCGAAAATATTTATCTCATCCTCCCAATTTTCTATAATCTCACTAAAGTTTTCTTTTCTTTTTCTTGTAAGAAACAATAATTGCATTGCATTTTTATTTTAATTTCTGAAAAAGAAATTTTTTTTCTCCTATTGCAGTATGTATGTTCATATGTTGCACTGTATGTCATTCACACGAAATACATTGGAACATAGATAAAAAAAAAAATAACTTCTATTTCAAGATTTCATAGCTAAAATTTTCAAACTTTCAAAACCTTATTTGATATATTTTTAGCTAATCTGCATGTGAGACTTCCCTTCGTACTGCAAAAATTTTTGAAGCGAAATTAACACATTTAATCGACTTCAAAATTTCACATTAACCGTTAAACTCTAGAATTGTATTCCGTAACATAACTTATTTCAGGAGTGATTTGATTAAATTTTTTTTAAAAACTTATTACGATATTGCATATAGAAAGAGAAAGCTAGATTTGACTGTGTGGCTGTTTTCATTGCATTATTTTAATATTTGTCTTTACAATTCATAACTAAATTAAAATTTATTTATGATCTGAAAAGGTTCGTCTCTAAATTAGACGTTACTTTTAAACTGATAAGGTTCATAAATAAATTAAAATTTAAAATTTAGTTATGATCTGATAAAGGTTCATGACTAAATTTTAATTTAACTACACATCATAGACAATTTAATTTTATAATGTGTACACTTTTATGTGTAAAACTATCAAACTTCATGTTTTCCCATTTAAACTGGAACGTTTGTCAAAAATGACTTTTTTAATTCTTTAAATTTTTGTTCATTTCTATATGACTAATAAGCAAATGTTTTAATATAAGTTAAATTTTTCTAGATGATAACATTCCGCAAAGGATTAAGTACACTTTTCCCCCAGCTGAAATTTAAGTAAACATGCGATAAGCCAGGTGGGAACTATAAATTCATTGAACCTGGGGTAAAATTACTTAAATGGAACGCGGCGCAGCTAGTACATTCAGATAGCACTTATAAGTAATTTTATTTGTAAAAATAAAATTTAAAGAACTTATATCTCAATTTATAATCAGATATTCCTTTTATGCTATATGTTAAATAACAGAGACCAAATCAAGAATAGAAATCATATTATGATGACATTCTAAGGTGTGGTTAGTGTGTTAAAAAAAGTAGAGACTGTGTACAAGCTACTCATGCATTCAGAAACGTCAAAAAATAAATAAAAAGTTAAAATAAAAAACTTTTGTAAGGAGAATTTGCAAATTATTTATAAGTGATTTTTCCCAATTACAATAAGTGTACTTGTGTTTTTAAGTGAATAATTTTCAGCATATTAATTAAAAAAGAAATAATATGTATTTAAAAAAATGTTTTAACTGTTAAAACTGTATTTCAGAAGTTGCGATGCTTAAGGTTTAGCTATCGACCTCGACCATAGTTTATAATTAATAAGCGACTGACAATGCTCAGCGACTTGTAGTAAGATATCAATAGATTTGTTGGGCTCAATGTGGAAGTTATTTTGGAAACTTACTATAGTTATTACATAGAAAGAAAAATTGCAAAAATAGTTTATTTGTTAATCATTAGTGGACGAAGACCAATTTAATTTGAATTTTTGATTTGTTTTAACGAAATGATACTAACAAATAAGCTAACAAAAGTTTTTTTTAAATTTAACGCATCAGTTCCTAATGTTACACTAACCGCAAGCTAAGCACCTCATCAATATCATATGAACCAATGGTAATGGTACATTAAGCAATTTGACACACACACACATTAACTGCAACTAATAACAATTTGACACACATGAACTGCCTCTTGAAGATGGATAGTGTCGCAGTTAAAATCTTTCACGTGGCTTTAAAGGTGACAATGTTTTTGTGGTCTTAAGTAGAGGCACGCGTACTTGCTTGCTGTGTACACAGCTGAAACTTCCGGTAAACAATCGCGTACGGGTAAGCACCAGATGCCGGAAATTTGAGATCAATCACTTGCTGCTACAGTTAAAATTTCAAACTGATTGATATCCCACCATGGGTGATCGATACCACATGTTAGTGGCTCTAAGAAAAGAATTCCAGTTTTACATCTTCAGTGAACCAGTAATTGCTGAAACTGTACTTCTTCAGGGAATACTTTTAATGATCCTACTTTTTATGCCCCCTTTTCGATCCCTCGTAGGAAATTTATTACGAAAAGTTAATTGTTTGTTTTAATAAATAATTATAAAACCCAGTTTTACCAGATAGATCTATAAAAAAGGGAATAGAATTTCGAAATACTTTCTTCAATAGTCTCATTAAAAAGATAGTAAATAAATAAAATATAAAACGAAATTTTCCCATATACTTAATTTGTAATTTGTGTTTCACAGCAATATGAACATGTATAGTAAAAACAAAAATTTATGGAGGGAATTCAAGCAGATTTCATTTTTTCGAAACATAAATCTTGAAAATATAAGTTCCAACAAGAATTAGATTTTTTTCTTAAAAAATACAGTTTGATAATTTAAATCTTCTGATGTCATTTTTGGTGTAATTTTAAGCAGTTTTTTAGGAAAAGAGTTATAATTTAAATACACACAAGATATCACAAGAGATTATTAACGTGAGAAACGTTCTTTTGTGTAAAAGGGAAATACGCGTTTTTTTTATAACTTATTGTTTATAAATTAACTGTAAATATATACAATTCCATTGTATTTTCCATATTCTACCCGTTCGCTTATAAGTGGATTGCGTTATAATTGGGTCTAGATATATTAGTCTCAAAATACAAGCTGAAAACTACAATGAAAAATATATGACAATAGAAAAAACAGAATAAAATGGACTATTATTAACATAGTGTTACAAGAGATTATCAGTTTGAGAAACTTTATTTATGACATTTAGGGAATAAATATGTCATTTTAATAAAATGATTGTATTGCTAAATCGTTGCTGGGAATATATACTATACAATCAATGCTTTGTTTAGTAGCATATTGGATACTTCCAAACTTTGTTAGGTGATAACAAATGCATTGCATTATTATTAAATTTAGATATTTTCATAATAAAACAAAAACGAAACCTGATATAAAAATATGTGAAGATATATAACATACAGCGTAAAAATAGAATGGAATGGAGTACTATTAATATTAATTACAAACAAATGCATCACTGCAGAATATATAAAATGTTTTGTTAAATAAGCTGTGGCAAAATAATAAATAAAAATATATTCATACGCTTTTTTGATATTATAATTGCTTTGAGAAACCTAATTATTTTTTTAGGACATTGCTAGTGTTATTTATTATTTTCACGAGATTTTTGTGATTTATTTGAAAAATAAAACATACTCACGCAAAACTTCAAGTAAAAGGCAACATATACTATTTTCCCCACTTCCAATTATCACACAGAAAAATGAAGCAATAGACTTGACTCTCTAGTATCGAAAATTTTAAGGTTAAGAGTTTTTAATTATATTATTAAAATAAAATGTTGTAAGTAACTTAATTTTGATTGTCGCTCTTGCAGCATTGTTCAAAACTACTATGTTAGTTTGATAGAGTCTAATTTAGAGTATGACATTATTTATTGTTGTTGTTGTCGTGTGCCAGCTAGGCTGGCATTATGGGGTGCGCTGCTCTCCTTTTCCAACTGAACCATATTTAGGTGTGGAGTCCGACTTCCTCAGTACACACATGCCCGTTTATATGGTAGGCAACCCGTTTATATGGTAGGCAACTATTTACAACCCGTTCATACATGGAAAGGACAAAGACAGGATAGATAGATAAAGTACATCCATTCTCGAACTGGGATTCGAACCCAGGACGTCCCTATCAGTAGTCAGGCATGCTGACCACTAGACAAGTTGGGCGGTGATATTATTTATTAATAACAAAAAATAATCAAATATTTGTAAATAAACTAGACAAAGATTGAATGTTTCTAAAAATACAAAAGTAAAAGTAGAAAATATTTTAAATATTTCAAATTTAATAAGCAAGTTATATCTGATAAAGAAATATACATTGAGCAGCAGCAAATGGCTTAAAATAAACGCTAAACTGCTTATAATTGCATCACTTTTCGTGAGACTGTTAGTAAATTTTTAACAACAAATAGTATCTCTGTAAGTATCTTCAGAGTTAATTACCATGTTTGAAATAGTGGTAACTCATGGCCTTGATTGCAGTATCCTTGGAAGATTATGTTCTCTTCCATTTCCATATGGGGGTTGAGACCTGTTTGATTGAAATGCAAAGCTGTTCCCAAATATCACGTAATATCTCTCTTCTGTTCCTACAACTGCGTTAATAATAATAATACGAAGAAGAAGAAACAATGGAAAGCAAAGGAAGAAAAAGTAACCTCTGGTCAGGTCTCGGCAGAGCTTGACATTGAAACAGAAAGTTCCTGGGAAGTGTTGTCAGGGAGTGTGCTTGATTACAGGCCTCAGCCAAAGCGAAGTCATTACAAACACATCCATCACCGCTGCGTTTGGTCGTGGAATGCAGCAGGCAAGAAGCATGAGACACGCTTGCTTTTTACAAGGGCTCCACTTCTCGGCAAAGTACAAGAGAAATAAAATTCCACGATAGGCGTCAACCTCCAGGGTCTCCAGGTTTCTTTTCTCTAACCACCAGGCACTTGCAAGCTATTCTCTTAATTATGAACTTTATTTTTTTATTCTTCGGTCCTATCGCATTTCTTTCTTAGATCATTCCGAACACATTTTACTTTTTTATATGAATCCTTCAGGAGGGGTTTTGACGGATACACCCAAATTCAACAGGCTTCAAGCTAAATTGTTGGAGCACATGCCGGATCTGAGTGGGGGGAGGAAGGCCAGTGAAATTGCTTGCATTGAATAATAAATTTTAAACGTGGCAAAATCAAGAATGTAATAATTTTTTTTTAAATTGATGTTCAAATAAGAAATTTTCAAATAATTACAAAATACATCATCAATACAACAAAGTGGCATTGTTAAATGGACATAATACATAATATCTTTATTTTGAATTCAAATCTGATATTTTGTTTATTCAAACTTAGTTAACATGTAGAATTAATAGATTTACGCACTATTTTTTCTTTGAGGATAAAGCAAATATTTAGGCACCTTGAAGCGTTAAAATTAGGCAAATGTTAAAATAGTTCACGAATATTATGGAGAAAGTTTCTTTTGAAAGTTATTTTCCGTCAATTAATAGATGTGTTTGCTTGCAGTGATTTATAATTTCTTCATTAGAACTGATCTTATATTGGAATGGTCACAAACAAAAGTGTTTCATTACAAAATAAATGTAGTTGTATTTTCGTATTTAGTCTCTTATCATGAAAACAAAATGAAAATTGTTTTTAAGGTATTTATTAATGAGAGATATTAAAACTTGTATTTAAAAATAAGAGCTAATATAAGGCTACTATTTTAGCTAAATGTGTGTTAACTCTCATATTGAAATACATTGTATGAAATTAAAAAAATATTATAAGATACAAGTATGCGTTAAACGACTTGGATAAAGTTTCTAAAATAAAATCTTGTATCTCTTGGCATAGTTAATTTTTAAAAATTTTGTTGCAAAATTTCCTTTTCCAAAGAAAATCTTTAAAAAGAAATATTAAGTTGAAGAAGGATTTTTAAATTAAAAAATGTTTAATAAAATTTTTCATCGTTTTTTAAATTACTAATACTTAAAAAATTTGCAAAACATTATATAATGATAAAGACTAATAAAAAGGTATTCTTTAAGTGTGTCATTTTATTAATTACATTGTGCTCACTCTTTAAACAATACGGTATTTAAAGAATAAAGAATGATCGATAAAAAAATAACACACTTAAAATTTCAAACTTAGTTTTTATCACTAAATTTTTAATTCTCTTTCTTTGATAAGACAATTACTTTTCACAAACACACACAAAAACTCAGATTTTTTTTTTTAACAGAAAAGGAAAAATAGAACATGATTTATTTGTCCTAAAATATGTAATACGAAACGTTAAACTATTCACTCACTCATTTCTTCATATTTAAATTTTATATATCGTAAAGAATTACAGAATTATTTTACAAAAATGTTTTTCAAATATTTCGATGGTTTTTTTTCAATCTTTAGACACACTTTACTGCCGTTAGTGTTGATGCCTTTGCAAATCAAAGAATAGCAAATTAAGTTGAAATTCTCTAACTCTATTTTTATTTATTTTCATATCCTTGGACAGAGTTTTAAGAACTAGATAATTTGATAAATATTTGCTAGCATCAAAATGATATTAATTGCAATGAACATAAAGATATATTTATATTTCAATAGTAACGGAACAATTTTTGAATACAATATCAGGGAAATCGATATAAAACTAGTTAAAAGCAATCCTCTTTAAACATACTGAAATTACGAAAATGTTATAAAATTCCACACGTTTTATGCCAAGAAAAATTATAAAAAAATGTTTTGAACAAACAGTGTAAAATGGAAGAATACTTAAGATTTTATTTTAAGTATTTATACCATTTAAATATTTCAAATTTCAATTCTGAGAACAAATATTAATACTAACTAAATGAAAACTGAAGTACAAAATTATAGATAAAAAGATCCACAATGTAAATTTAATACTTTATAAAAAGAGAACTGAATTATTAAAATAATAAAAAACGTAAAAAGTTGTACTAATAAAATACTTTTTGATTCATTAATTTACAATGAAAATAGTCCTTTTAAAACTCATATTGATATTTAAATATATTCGTCTTCTCTATAGAAAGCAAATATTCCTATATAAACATGTTCTCTGGAAATACTTGCAATGCACGACACGGCTATTATTCTTTTATTTTAGATAGACAAAAATATAAGTAAAGTATATCTGAATTCAAAGTCTAGTCATTGATCATTTCCCCGATTTTATTGAAATTAAAAATGTCCCAGTAACACATACATTATGTGTTATAAAAAAATAATGTATACTTTTTCAGCAAAACATCCTCATTACTTTTTCATCGATTTTTATATGGCAAATGCATGAGTGGTCAATTTTTCAGATAGCATTTTATTAGCAGATTTTATTTCCAAAAATCATCCAGCATATATAATATTTTATTTAACTAGTTAATAAAACAATTATCAATGTAAAGAAGGTATTTATGATATATAACTTGAATAATTAGCATTTACAATATTTTCCTCATATATTTAATAAATAATTTGAATAATTAGTATCTAAATTACTTATATTAAGTCGAAAATATTTTATGTAGTTTAAATATTAATTGATATGTAACTCTTTAATTGACTGTAGAATTGATGGTTACCTGTGTACAATGGTTGTCTTGTCGATTAATTTACCGAGTAATAAAAACAATATTTTATTGAATTAAACTATTAAATTTTAATAGATTTAATATTTTATGATTGCTATAAAAAAGTTATTCGTAAAGCTTTCTTGAAAGGCAAATATTTTTCAATTTTTATCTTATCTACTTTATCAATAACATTTTCAAATTTTAATAAAGTTTTAAAAGAATAATACTTATTAGATATAATTGAAGATCCAGTAAATGAGCTAAAATTCATTAATACATTTCTTAATCAACTTTTTTAGTTTCTTTTGCCTATTACACATTAGTTTAAAATTTAAAACTATTTTTCATTCAGTTATTGTTGTCTGGTATCTCTACTTGGCCTAGCCAGGGTAAAAATTATTTTTTTATATTTTCACATTGCTTATTTTTTTTCCAACTTACTTCATTTAAATAAGATTTCTTTTTATGTTTACGTTGCCTTCATATCCACCACTTTATGGTGTATGAGATCTTGAAAGTTATTTTTTAGGAGAAAGCATTTATTTTTTTAAACCAAAAGTTTACTTTGAGGACGACATAATTTATTCTTTCCTATCCCTTTTGACGATTCGCTTAATTTAAGAACTGCAGGAAAATGTAGCTTTGAAACTATAAATATCTTGACTTTTCATTTCCTTTCTATCCATATAAATAATGGCTCAGAATGTATTTATCTTAAATCGACACGCTTTTCCAAACGCTGGAAAGAGTGTATATTTCCTCCATTTCAATCTTTTTAACGTAAACACTTATCTTTTTTAACAATTTTTTTATGTTATCTCAGGTATAATTAACGATTATTTTACTGAAAGGCAATCAAATGGAGAAAAAGATGAATAAAATAAAATTGTACAATCAATTTCAAAAAAATGAAATTCAAAGTATTCAAGATATTGCATTTGAGAAGAGAGAGAGACGTTAAATATAAAAAAAATAATAATATAACTACAGACAAATTGCAGAATGGAATTAGTATATCAGTGCTGTAAATATTCTAATTAATAATTTATGAACAATTATATTTATAGAAATTATGTGGTTTCAATTACAAATTTCATAAAAGAATAAAAAAGCAACATCTATCTAAATGATTTCCATTACTGGGGACTCAAAGTTTCACTTCACACAGGAACTGCGAATTATATCATACCCTATAAAGTACAAAAATGGAATAGAAAGAAATAAAAAGAGAAAAGTTGCATGAAATATGCCATTAAATATATTTTTTATATTTTAAATGGCTTTGCTGTATATTCATGATGTTTGCTGAATAAGTAGATGATTTTTATAGAATAAAGGAAAAACAGACAAAGTAATTATTTGCTTTGTTTTTCATGTATTATGAAAGAGAAAAAATTTCCTAAGATACTGAATCTAAGCAATCATTAAAAACAGTAAGTGCATTCACATATTTTCGGGGCCTGAATATGTTTTTTAATATTTGCAAGAAAATAACAACGAAACAAACAGGCTGAAATCCCATTTTTCAGATTGAAAAAACTTTTGTAAATAAATTTTTTTACAATTGACTTCAAGCAATAATTTAAATAGAGTTTCTATAAATTTGTCCGTGTAATTTTGGTGTGTCTGCAAAGAACATTCTAATATTTACATGAAAATAATAATGTAATTGGTATAAGCAAAAATTTTCTTTCAACAGGTTTAAGAACTTTTTTTCAGAATAAAATGAAAGCCATTTTACTTATAAAAATAAAGTGATATTACTAAGAATTTTTTAGCTCCCCCAACTATGTTTAATTTTGAATAACTATTTCTTATTGAATTGACAGTCGTAATCAATAAAAAAATCTTGGATGAGAATCCTGAAAATTTTTGGATTAAACAGAACATAATACTACATTGCGTGATTTTAAAAGTTATAAGTTCAATAATTGTATTTGATGCTAGATTTCTCGAAAATTATTGCTTAACCTGAATCATGGTATAAAAGTTACATGTTGCACTTTCTAATTCTATTATTCTTTTTAAGAAAATACAAAATAATAAAAAATCAAGTATATTTTTAGTTGTGGTTCCCTTAAAGAGTAAAAAAAAAGTCTGGATGAGTAGCAAAAATCAGGGCTTGGTTTTATACTAGAAAGTCACCAATAGATGTAATTTGCATTAAAAAGTAAAGGTTTCAAATTTAGGTGAAAGAAAATCTTTAATTAAAGTTTTTATTCTTATCTTACAACGTACTTTGAATTCAAGAGTTTTATAAAGACATAAGCAATTATTATTGAATTTTTTCAAAAGAGATTAACTTTCCACTTTCACAATATTCGATATTAAAATTACAACTTTAAATTAATAAATGGTGGTTTCGGATGATTAATTGGCTATTAATATGCAGAAAATTAAAAAATAGGAATAAAAATATTCACATCGAAATTCAACTTATCCGATATGAAAGATGACTTATGATCTAACATACATACATGTCCAAGCCATAACATAATATCAATAAAAACAGTTAAACTATTATATTGATTATTTTTCTACATACTTTTATTTTTTACATGCCTTTAACTACCCAAATTATCAAGATTGGTAGCTAGAGCTTCTCTGTGCAATTATCAAAAAGAAATGTCCCACTTTTCATCGATGCGAACGAATCAGGCAATACACCAGACTGTAATATCATGTGAGCTCTATACAGACAGTTGATAGTATGATGAGCAGTTTACAACCTAAAGTAATTTATTGGAGAAATGGTTGTGGAACAGCGTGGAAGAATGTACCAGTGTAATTGGTTACATGACTATAGCAACATTATATTAGGTTACTAATGCATCGAGAATGCAAATTATCCACTTACTTTGTGCAGCACTACATCACACAATAATCCAAAGATTTGGATCGACATGGCGTTCCCCTTCTAAAATTTGTTGATGTTGTTAGTCACGAAATTTCCAGAATCATTTCCGACTCTCACTGGGTCTAAAATGGAAATGAGATTCATCTCGCAAAAAATAATCCTCCATTATAACTTTTTTTTACACAGCTACGCATCATACAAACCTTTCAAAATGAAGATTTTAGATCGATGGAATACCAGTTGTTATATATAAATGTTTGGCGGTTATACTATTGCCGTAAAAACTTCTGGAGAATATTATGACCTTTTTTCGTCGTAAAAATGATTTACGACGAATAACTCAAGACAAGTTATTCAGAAGATCATTTTATAATTCAACGATTAAAGTTAGAAGTGCTTTTTGGCATTTTTTCTAGTCATTTGTGTTCATCGTCGTTTCAACAATCATTGAGATATGCACACTTCGATAGAATATGCCTAATCTTGTAAACACATAACAATTTGTAGGAAACTTGAAATTAGCATTCAGTCAAGGATTCTATTCTTTTTTTTTTTTTTAGAAAAAAAATAATTTTAACTAATATTTTATCAAGCACTAGGCTTACACAATTAAAAGAGAAGCCTTAATGTGATTTCTGAATCTTTTATAAGAGACGAAAGGTACATCCACAAGTGCTCTTTTATGCCATTTAAGTTATTTTCATGAATAGTATTGAAATTGCGTTTGCAAATTAGATTATCTTAAGCTATATTTACAACTTACTGAATTATTGCAACTTTTTGATATTTTCTTTTTGCAACAAATTTATTAGTAGTGTGTGTTCAGTAATTTTACACTTGCCGCATTGGGTGACTTCAATTGATTTGTATGCGTATACAAACAATATTGTGTATATTTAAAGAACAAAATACAACTATATTTATTCTTTTATTGCGTTTTAATCTATTCTTATACCAAAATGTTTTACTTCATTGTAATGAAATTGTTTTTACTTTAAAAATTACTATACTTAATAACACTAATTTTATTTATTTTTTGTTAGATGAGACTCCCGATATTTAAGATTTTTTAAAACAAATTTTCGTAAATATGGACAATTAGTTTAATGTATTAATAATGTGTTACATTTCTGAGAAACAAAAGCAAAAATAATGTATTACTCACAAAGTAAAAAAATGAGATTGAAATTTAAAAAAAAAATTTTGAATATGAAATTATTTTTGGCTTTAATAAAGAGCAAATTTTCAAGAAGTATTCATTAAGATTTTTCACAAAATTAATTTTACGAGAATATTTTCCAGTTTACAGAGGTATTTTACTAGTTTAATTGAATAATCCTTACATTAATAATCAATTTATGGCTGTAATAGTTATCAAATTTTGATATATATGTAGAAGCAGGATCTTACGTTCACCACCATAGCTATTAATACAAGCATTTATATTGATAGAACTGTGAAATTTTCATTCTTTAAGAAATTATTTTTGTAGATGTTAAAATAAAATAAAATTAAATTAAAAAAATTTTGCTTATTCTTTAAAGTGATTTTTGTTGTTTCTTAAATCGCAATATTTTGACTTTAATATTTAAGAAATAATTTTTGTTTTGTTTTGTCTGACTAAGAGAACTAAGAAAAATTAAAAATTTTAAGTTAAAATTTCCTAATTTATATTTACTAACAATTCTTATTATAATATCCATTTATTTTAATACGTCTTTTATAAATTTAAAAAATTTGAGTTACTTTAAGGATTTTTTTAATTTTTTCTCCGCATTCGATACTCAGAACACTTAAAAGGATTACATTAGGCTACAGGTTACTTTTATTCCCGATATATTTTAGTCCGAGCCTAAATTCTATTTCAACGTAAGTAGTCTTCTGTATTGGATAATTGAAATATTCATGGCTTTCATATATAACCTACAACGCAATTTATCAAATATCTCAAATTTAGTTTAAATTCGTTATTGTTTGAAAGAAGGGAAAAATTTAAGACGTAAAATAACTATAAAAAACACTTGTCAATTTCATACCGCTTTTAATCTCAACAATGAACAACTTATTATCTGTAATTATTAATTGTAATAGTTTGAATTTACAATGCAATCTTATGTGAAATGAACTCTTGGCGCTTCAGTGTATCAAATGATCTAATAAATCAAGATCCTGTTAATAGCGATCGATCTTATTTATCACTGTCATGGCACGAAATAAAAGAGGATTTGTCGATTTTTTTCGTATGATTGATTGCAATATAAAATAGAAAAGATTGATAACATTTTTCACTCAATGAACTCACTGTACTTAAAGGTTGTCTTCGACAACATTGGAAAATAAACACTATTTCTGGTAAATGATATATTTTGTAACTATTGGTAATGTTTCTCATGTTTTATTGCAATTAACAGAGTTAAGTAACTCACAAATATAAGAACTGACACCATATAGATATTTTAAAAAAATAGTTGTTATAAATATGATAAATTCGATTTCTATTTCATTAGATCCAAAACACGTTGGCGTAATATACTTACTGTTCATTATTACAAATAAAGATTTGCATGCAGCAAATCGGTTTGATTGACAACCGAAGTGAATGTTTCTGATTAGTTTAACAAATAACTTCATGAGTAATGGATTGTTTGTTGAGACCACCAGTGATTGAAGACTAGAATTCCTTCACGCAACGCTAGCATTGGAATACAGCTGGGAAATGTTCAGAACTCTTCGCATATCAAGAATTTCGATAAATGTTTTGAGAAAACCCTCTTCAAGAAATTCAAACTTTTAATTAAAACTCTTAGCAGAAATGTTTCAAACAATTGCATTTGTTATTAAAGTAGTAATTGAATTGGCATTAATATGCAATATTAAATCTAATGCATTACACTTCCAAAATAAAAATTTATAAATCGGCCACATGAATGCCAAAATATTAATTTAAAATCAAAATTCTACTATGGAATACTATGGCTGGGTTAAAATTTGGGATAAATTTTTTTTGGCTAGTTATATCTGGCGAGTTAAGTCATGAGCATTGTTACACATTTAGTAATTTTAAATTGACAAATGACACAAGATCATCTCCTGTTGTGGCTTAACTATCTTAAGATATTTGGCCATTTCACCGTATAATCAGTTATTCAGTTCTTTACTTACTGGACATAAAAATAAAGACTTTAATTACCAAGGTTACCATAAACAATGCTTATTGTTAATTTAGATTACCCAGTGAAATCATACTTCCTGGATATCTTGACATTTTAAAAAGCTGAAAAGCATGTAATTGATAAATGATTTTAACTATTCATCATTATCTTTCACTTATGTTTTTACAACAATTTTCATTTTTAATATGTTAAAGTTTTGAATCTTCATTTTTATTCTTGATTAATAAGTGAATAAATGTATTCAATTTAATATTATCTAATTAACATAATGTATGCAGAAGTCTTATTAGAATACAATAAATAAAATAAAATGAGTGTTAACATTTAACCTTTCGGTGAAACATTAACATTTAACATTTCAGATGAAATGCGATTCATTTTCAAGAAAAATACGATGCTTAAATTATATCTAATTAATCATTGTTTTCAATTATAAAACTGTATTGATATAAAATAAAAATTTTATAATAAAATTAAATTATAATACTAGATCATTTATAATTTTTATAGTAAATCATAATTAATATTTCTTATAGAGGGAATACTATTTACAGAGGAAATACTAGAATCTTTTATTGATTCTGCGATATTTACTTTACAAATTAAAATATTTGTAAGATGCTTCGAAATATGTAATTAGTTAGTGATATTATTATAGCTTTGAGTTAAAAGGTGTTTATATATTATAAACATACTTCATTTTTCTTGACCACTGCAGTAAGAACTCATCCCACTAGTTTTTTAATTAATATTTCTTAATTAAAAATGCTTCGAAAAAACAACAGAATAAAATTTTTCCCGTTCGGTATTTTCAACGGAAGTTAACTCATAAGCTTTCACGAAATCTCACTTTCTTATACAGAAAAATTAATGTATGCAATTTCCTTTGTCATTGAAATGCATCCATTTTCCTAAACAAAAAGAAAATAAGTTCTTTCAGCAGTTAAGCACTAAAATAAGGTACCAACAGTTTCCTGTCTTTCTTGAGAAGAAAAATACTGGCAAATGCATTTTACCATTCTCTTTCTGTCGTCGCTGCCACTTGGACATCTCAATGTCCGTTTAAATGCTGGCCTCGCAATCCTTTATCTGACAGTTCATCGGCATGTCACTAATGTTCTTTAAATAAAGACACAGACACGTCTTTTACGGATGTGACATCGGATGATGAATAGCTCGGCACTCGTCCTCCAAGGTGAATCTTCACTTGAACGAAGAACTCGTATTTCGATAGGTTTCACAGTCAAGGATATATTGCTCAGTATCAAATTGCTTGATTCGTAAGATTTGCTGATGGCTTTCGATTCAACCAAACTTTTTACTCAACATTTCCTATTAATCAAAAAACTCAGCTTTGATTATTAATTTTTACCATGTTGAAATAAATTTTACTTAGAAAATTTCAAAAATTTCATGAATTGAATTACATTATGTGAATTAATTACAAAAGTATCCGGTAACTTAAATTATTTTTATTAGCAATTTTTTCTTAAATTACAGTAATAGTACTATTTTGAAGGGGATTTTATGACACATTTACTTGTAAATATTTTATCATATATTAGAATTAATCAAAAACTGAACTTTAATATTTAAATTTATAAACATGCATTTTGTAATTTTTCTTTTAATCTCAATCGCTTAATAGTCAGCAGTATCAACCAACAAAAATTCCGTTTAAAATATATAGCTCATAAGTCTTAACGTTTTTTGAGAAGTTATTTTAAATAAGCTTTCTTAAGGTGGATAGCTTTTATTATTTATCTTAAAATTTTGTGTTAAAATTAGTAGTTACATTTTCTTAAGCTTGTAATTAGTCCTTTAACTGTCTTAATTACTCTGATATCTGTTGATGAAAATAATCTGGTAATTTGAAACTGAAATTTTCCAATTACACTTTTAATAAAATTTGCAGAAGAATTGAACAAAATATTTCCTTTTTTGAAAATAGTTAATTCTTGTGAAGTTATACTGAAATTCCCTATATTTTCCCAGTGATAAATCACTGATTCCATAGCTCCTAAGTTTAGCTGATAATTATGAGTATAAATTTATTATATAGATAAATTGAGAAGTTTATTTAATAACGCTAATAATTTTATAGTAAATTAAAAATAATGTGAAACTATTTTTCAAAATTTAAATTTTTACTAAGCTATTAGTCTTTAAGTATAATGATCTCTTAAATTTTCACTTGTATTCTCTGTTGCTTTGAAGTTGACTATTTACGTTTAATTACGATGAAGTGAACCCTTGCGGTGAACTCAAGGATTACCTCTGAAGTCGTTAACCTGATCTATGACTATGATTTACCACACCCTTTATTGGTATTTAAGCCAAGGATTGTTACTTTGTAAAAAATAATATATACGAGTACTCGTATATATAATCGAATTATTTAATTGTTTACCAAATTTTTTTGGGAATCATGCTTTTACTTATATAGAATGTATAAAATTCGATATTTGAAATAATTGCACTTAAACTATTTAAATAAATCCAAGATTTTGTTAAGTTTCTTAGAAAAAATTCCATTGATAAGAATTTAGATATGAAAAGTCAGTGTAATATCGCATAACTTAAATTTAAATGAAATGAAAATTTTTTAATAAAATTGTTTTGGTTGAATAGTAGAAATTCGACCCAACATTTAAAAACTCTTCCTGTTAATAAATAGTAAACACTTGTCAAAAAATTTAATTTAAGAAGTTTCTAAATCTAATTAAAAATCAAAAGCAGACACATATAAATTACAATTTTATTTGTTTACAATTCGGCCGGCACAATTGTTGAGGTATATTTGAATCATATATATATATCGTACATACATATATATAGATTTCTCTATTTATTACAAAAATACATTTTACAATACACATCTGTAGTTTGATCAGCAATATATACAGAAAAATATTTCATAATTCTCTCTAATCTCAACATTTTATTGAGATCACGTAAAACAGTATGAAGGAATTATTTGCAGTTAATTTATGTACGAGTGATAAAATTTGCTTTATCACACTTGAGACAAATGTGTTTTAATAACTTCAGTACAGTTTCAAACCAGAAAAAGTTTAAATCGTAACAGGTATCGGTACCAAATATCAACAAAAATATATGCCGGTTATTTTTTCGAATGTAAACAGTAAATACAACAAAAATCACACATTGAACACACTTCTAAAATATCTTTTTTTGGACTTAGATTTGCAATATTTTTCAATTTATTTTCCAATATTCTCAACATATGGATCCTTTGTATGAAAATTCTTGATTATGTTAGTATATAGGATGATCACAATTGGAGAATTTTGAATTAAAATCCTGAATTAATAAATTTTAGTCGATTCTAAATTTAAACATGCGAAGTAAGAAACATTTCAAACGTAGGGAAATTACTTCTTGTCTTATAAAATGAACTGAAAAGGCCAAGTTTGCCTTATAAATCAGTGATAGCTTTCATGTAAAATATAAATTATTTGGAAATATATTGACCTAAAAGACAAGATATTGCAATAAAAATTTCTTCCCTTCAATAATCAATTGATTGAAATGAATTTTATTAAAAGATATAATTATGAATCCTTCAAAAATTTCTATTTTGACAGTTACTTTGCTTAATTTAAAACTTATAAATTTATTTCTTTAATTTAGAAACATAACGGGATGCTCAACAAATGTAGTTTAAGCTATAATTTTATTTATAAAATTTGAAAAGAGATATTACTTAGTTTCACTCGAAATTAATTTCTTGCTTTACATAACTGTTGATGAAATTGTGGTGGGAAAGAATATAGCAAACTGAATTTTTGTGATCTGACAAATACAACATGCACATCGACAAGATGGGGAACAATCACATATTTAAATATAACATAATTCAAGATAAAACAACAAAGACTTAAGTAGAAGTATTGCAACATCCGTTTATAAAGAGATGGGAACTAATAATAAATAATTACCATACTTTGATATTTTATTTACTTGACACTGGGACTTATCCTTCTAACTGATTGGTGCACAGTCCAGAGTCCCATTATATCATAATAATGTAATATTATTTACATATATAGTTCACAAACATCAAGGCATTTTTCATTGTCCATGTCACTGAAGAAAAGTTCTTTTTTGGTGTCATACAATAGCCAATAAAATGGTAACTTGAACAGGCGCTTCAGTTTCTTTCTGCTGAAAGGCTGAACTGCTTCACCAAATAGGTTTGCAGCCTTGTTCCGGAGATGTAAGCGCTTAAATCGACGGAATATAAGTAATGATATTAGGAACCCTAGCGCCATTTAATCTAGGAACAACCTTAAATAGCAGTTAACTTTATTTTGCCTGTTCAACAGGTAAAATTGCCTTTCAAGTTTATGCAGTTTCAACTGGACGAGCCAATCATTGGCTAAAGTCGACACATGGTGACGTATTGTCACTGGTTCGAGTCCTTTGAAGACAAGGGTGATGTTGAAGCACTCCCTGACATAGGCATTGGATTCATCACTGGTAAAGAAGCTGATGTAGGTAAATTGTTCTCCTTAGTAGATATGATGTCCGCTGAAATTACTGCATTACTTTCTTTTATTCGTTTTTTCTGCTTCATTCGCCTGTTCTGGAACCAAATCTTAACTTGAGTTTCATTGAGTCCCAAAATTGTCGCAATCTCTATTCTTCTGGCTCTAGTCAAATATTTGTTGAAATGGAACTCTTTTTCTAACTCTGTGAGCTGTTTTGTGGTAAAATTTGTCCGACCTGAACCAGATACAGTTGCTCCAGAGCCTGAACCTGGTGAACCGGCTGAATAAGGAATGACATTGCCTCCAGGTCCCGGGGTCACGGCACCAGGAACATTGCCATATTCTACTTTGGGAGCTAAATAAAAAAAGAACGATAATTAATGTTTGTTACGTTACTTTAGTAATTCCATAAACACATTTTTATGTAAAACGTTATTCCAATACATATGGGTGAACATCTATATTAAAAAAAGTATTTTTTGCATTTATCAAAGTAAACCCTAGAATAATTGATCAGTAATTATGTATCATTCACACATTTCTATACATAGTCCAATCATATTTCTTAGTCATTGACTTTACTTTAAATAGCATGTATGCATTCATACTTTACCTAAGTATGAATGCATGTATATTTAAAGAAGGAACAGGAACTTGAATTCATCGCAAGAATTCATGTAATTTTTCCTTAAATTGCATGGGTTTTTGCGAAAAGATTTTATATTCGTTGATGATTGTGCGAAAAAGCTACATCAAATATTAAATTACAAAATAAAATTAATAAATATGAGCAAGTCATTTCGAGCAGTATATTATTAATAGTATAAATTGTATTCGTGTACGTAAACACAAATAACAGTTGCTCCAACTCTTAAATTTTCAAGATTTTGATTTATATTATTGAGGAAAACATTAATTACAAAAGTATAATCCATGAACAAATCAAATCTTTTCTCTAATCAAATCATAAATTACATTATAGTAATAAATACCTTTTCTTTTATTTAAGTAAAGATGTATTTCAAACTTAATATATTAATATTCAAACGATAATTTAATCGAAACGAATAAAAAATCGCAAATTTTTAAAAATCTAAATCCCTTAGTTTTAAACCTGGTATTAGATAATTAATAAAATGTATTATAAATCCTTTAAAAATTTATTTTATATATGTATCAAAATATGTGTTTGCGTTAAAGAGCAAATTTTATTGTTTACGTTTTACCTAGATCATATATAAATATTTAAATATTACGTACATAACGGCTTCTGTATCATTTATAAGCTGAATGATTGTTAAAAAGTTGATTTTACTGTGATTTGATAGTCGTACCATGATTATTTAGATATAGGAAAATAAATGCATTAAATTTTAGCTACAGAAACTTTACTGTTGTCTAACAAAGATAATAGTTCAGAGTAAAGAGTATTTAGTAGGTAGTTTAAAAACTACTAAGTGTTAAGAAAAAAGTATTTTTCGGTATTTGAATCAATCATCCTTATTTTTCCGCATATTACCTAGATATCCTCCGTTTTCTGTATTTTCGTGTGAGCAGAAGTTTTAAAATATTAACTTACGAATATTTAAAAAAAATTTAAATGAGTTTTTTTTTATAGAGAGATTAGAGAAGCAGTTCTTTATGTGAATTAGTTGTTCTCACATTGCTATGGAAATCAAATAAATATGCAGCATAAATCATTTGCTATATAACTATTTGATTTCCATATCATATCTAATCCATTCTGCGAGTGTCTATATATATATATATATATATATATATATATATATATATATATATATATATATATATATATATATATATATATATATATATCAAATTTGTTTGTTGAATAAAACATCAATTAAAATTATATCATGATAATCTCGCAGTACTGTAATATAAAAGAAAAAGATGCGTGATAGAAATAAGGAACAATAAAATCTCATTGTATTTTAGTGTGATAGAGAACTGCAATTTCTGCATTACACACTGTTAAGTGTTCAACATTTACATTTGAATACATCCACACCATGAGAATAAAAAAAAACTTTAAAGTTCCGAGAATGTATGTTTTTTTAAATTACTTAAAACTTATACTAAAATATAATCAGTTGTTCACTACGAATCATATGATGTATAATCAGTTTATAAAATTATATCTTTTAAAAAAAATAAGAATGTAAAATTAAACAGCATAAATTTTAAAGCTATGTGACCAAATCAATGATTTTTCGGTAACTTCGGTTATTTAAACAATTACTTTGAATTTTTATTAGCAGAATTAAAAGCTAAGGCAAATAAGGTAACTTACAAGCATTGTCTCAAAATCATTAAATATCTTAAATAATCGTTTACCACTCATTCTAGGAAGATATAAAGCAATAAGGGCAATGCCCTAGTAATGGAATTAAAGTGAATGTAATAAATTGCAAACTTGAAAACTTTATAAATAGGGAATATAGAGCTTGCAATATAGAAAGAGTCAAAATGTACCTTTGACTCATCATTTTTACTCATGAAAAATAAATTCATCTTAGAGAAGAATGAGTTTTAATTCCCAATATCAGTTATTCTTTGTTTAGAAAGATAAAAAAAATGGCATTAGGTGCTAAAATTTATTTTGTTTTTCTTAATTTCAGAACAGAATTGTTTGAAAACTGAAGAGCAATTATTAAACTATTAACACAAAACTTTTTTTTCTGTATGTAGAAACGTTATTTTAGAAACAAGACTTGTGTAACTTACTAATGAAATGTTAATATTTCGAATCATTGGCAGTTATTATCATTTACACATCATTAAAGAGATCCAAAAAAAATTTCAGGTTAAATTACCTGTTTTACTGAATGAATTAAATTGTTTAAAAGGATAACTAGGCATTTTTAGCGAAAGTTTCCAAGATTTATTTATGGATAATACAACTATAAGTACTGAAGAAACTAGATTGCATTCAACATTTAATTCAAAAATTTATAACCATTGTATTAATGTAGTCATTTAAAAATTACTCTTTAAGTTATTTAACATACAAAGAAAAAATACTTTTTTAAAAGAATAAATTACTCAGTTTTATTGATAAAGATGTTAAAATTTATTAAAAGTAATTGTATTTTAATTTGAAATATGATTGGAACGTAAAATAATACCGCGATGATAATGTAAAAGAATTTGAAGTTTTAATAGCTTGGTTTTAATTCTCCTATATTTCTACTAAAATATAAATTTTATGTAAGCCAAATTAACGCGGTAACTATTAGAGATAAAACCAATGACTTTATATTTCCATAAAAGCAAAAGAAACAGCTAGTGATATAGTTAAGTACAAATATAAAAATTATTTTTAAATTTCAAGGTACAAAAAACATTCTAATTTTGGGAAAATGCGCTGTAACAATATTGTAGTATATTATTTGGTCATTATATGCATTACATTTGTGTGCATTTTGTGTCTTACAATTATTTTTCAACTTTACCACAAGGTAGTGGAAATTTGGTTTCAGTTAAGTAGAAATATTTACTAAACCTGTAAAACCACTCAGTAACTCAGGATTTGTTACTGAAAATAGAAACATGTCTTGGAACTAATTTTTGCACATGTGCGTGTAAAATCACACCAAACCATGTCGTCGTCTCCCCACCATGTTTGCTTCCGGTCAGTGCACCCCAACTAGTGTCTAATTTGTCGTGGTCAATGATTATCCTCATTTCCTGTTTGAAAGCACACAAGAAGGACAGCAACCAAATGATAGCTTTTTCTGTCCAGGATCTACTATTTCCTCAGGGTTAGGGGTCTTTCCTCTAGCCCTGCTATTGCCTACAATGGTGACTGGTCAATAATTAGAAGAGGTACTTGAGTAATTCTTACTTGAAAGCTATTTAAAGAAATGCATGTAAATATCGAGTTTTTATTCATTTCAATTTGTTTTTCTTGAATGGAAATAAAATCGTTGGCGTGATTATTGGCGAGGACAAGAAATAATTAGTTAGTTGTCATCATCAGTTGAAGTGATTGATGAATGCGTATCAGTCACGGAGTTTCTCCAAACCGAAACATGGAAAGATAAATGAATGGAAAGAAATCTCTTTCATTCGTAATAGGCCCGTGATCTATCACTTTGCATTTTTATTTTCTACTGCTTCTTTCTCTTCTTTTAAATCTCGATTTATTTTCAGTTATTTTTTCTTTTTCTTTTTTCTCGGACTCGAGCGGATAAGTCATTGCTTTCAAAACGAAAAGCGTTCTTTTCGTACCCTGTTCTTGTGAACTGATAAAATTTTTGATGCAGTTTTTCCTCTTCTGGAAACGTGTGACTGCTTATGCTAGTGTATATTGTCAAAGCTCTACTTAAGATTGATTTGGTGAAAAAGAGGGAAGAAAACAGCAATTTCGTTGATTTAGTTTGTTTCATAAACATTTGTCAATCTTTTTTTTTTATAACAAAAGAATTTAAGACATCGAAGTTTTGTCAAGTTTTTATATTTTCGATTGTTTCAGAAAGTTAATCAAAATCACTAATATATTTTTTAGTAAATAAGACAAACCTTTTTATCAGGTATGCATGCCATTTAATTTAACAATTAAGAATCACTAGGATTTATATTTAGTTACTGATACACAGCAAACCGAATAATTAATGTGTCTATAGTAAACATTACTTATAAAAAATCAACTGTTTTTGAAAGGTTTATTTCAATAAATATGATTTGTCTTTGGGAAAAACCAATGTTAAAAATTGTTCACCACTCCTTAAAAAATCCTAAAATCAATTGCTTCCCTTGCTGAAAAATTAATCTGAATGACACATCTTAGCTTTCTGCAGAAACCTGCATTTTAATATGAATTTGCTTGAGAGTATTTTGAATTTAGCTCCATTAGAAATTATATGCATTCTTTACTAAAAAAAACTTAGAATTATAAAGTGACATCAAAGTTAAAAATAAAACTGGCCGTCTTTCTTCAAATATGCGTTCGTGGTAGAAAGTTAAATGCAACATAGTTCACTTCTGTAAATGTCCTATTTGTTTTGTGGATATTATTTCATAATTATTTAAGCTGAAGTAAGCAACTAAAATAAAAATATAGGAACAAGTGAAATTGCTATTAGGCAGAATATCACCAATTATTAAAAAATCTTACTTTAATGGGAAGAAAATAAAACAAATCCCTTGACACTTGTTCTTTTATTATATGGTCAATGGAGTTTTAATATGATCTATAGAGATATTTCCTTTTAATATAAGATTTTTGAAAACCTTATTCTAAAACTGACTACAGGTTTCCAACAATGTACTGGTATGAGAGGATCAAGACAATTATGGCTTTACTTTGAAGGTAATGCATTTCAGTTCTTTATTCTATTCAAATATGGAGACCTTATATTGAACAATCTAATATCAAAAATGTTTTGTAAGGCTTTTTTTTTTTAGTATCTACTATCATTACCTTAAGCATTACAGTGCTTCACACAAATACATTTTTAAAGAAAATCCAAACAAATCCCGAACAACCAGCTTAATATATGTAGATAAAAAAGAAACACAAATCTATTCCATTGTCAAAAGTTGCAAAAAAGCTCTTAAAGTGACAATGACTAGCTCTGCTGAAATATGATTTTTAATTAAAATATTTACATATAATATGCCTTTTAGCTTATAATACCATCAATAAAAATCCATATAGAATCTTTTCCAAATTTGACTATCAAAATTAAGTTTTTTTCGGGTTTATGTAAATATTTAACATTTAATATACACTACGTTTGCATTTGCAATAAGTTTCAATGAATTGTTTCGTAGTTTTTCAATGAATTGTTTCGTAATTAGCTATTTTACATTTTTATGAGCAGTATTAAATTTCTTTCTTTTAAAAAACATTATAAAGATGATTTATCTAGTGTTACAAATCCCTAGACAGGAAAAAACTTTCGATTAGAAGTCTACGTTTTCGGGATTTGTCGAAAAACAATTTCTTCTTGAGCGATAAGGTGGGGGGAATATAATTGTGTTTGCTTTTGTTCTGAAGTGATAACGGGGAAAATTTTTTAAAATCTTATTACTTTCGAATTTATTTTTAGGAAATTTAGTGAAATAAAAAAAAGCACTTGTGAAAAAGAGAGCTAAAAGTGTCTCACCAGTAGTAGCCTTTGTCATCAGTCAAAACATTTTAATCAAAATTAAATAATAATTATTAAAAAATTTTCTCGATTTACTTAGAATAGATTCTAAATAATTGATTCAATATCAACAATCATTTTATTCAAGAATTCCGTAACCGAGCGAAAATATGAAATGTAGTTTCTGCTTCCATATCTAATTTAAATGTACATTTTATATCAAAAGTATTCCTTCATAATGTTTATACCTATTCTATATATATATACACAGGCATCTTTATTCATAGAGGAAAATCTCTTAAGAGAATATGTAACATATATTCTTTAAGAATTTATATGCAAATTTTTCACTTTGTATATGGCGCTTCATGGAATGACATAATTAAATATATTTGCTTCAGTAAAATGACTAATATTTTTACGATGCTTTGCAGTAAAGGGCTTATGTTTACCTATAACAAGACACATTCAACTTTATTTTAAAGATAAGATGTCAAAATCTTTCCTTTAATTTTTTCATTTATAATATCGATGAATTTTATTTCTCATATCATGTTGACAAACCAAGTCGATAAGATAACAATTTATAATATGTAAAACAGCCGCGCGACTTGACAGAATTGCGCAATGCTAAAGCTCATGCCACAGGCAGTGTAAGAAAATCATGAATGCTATTATATTGCAGAATGTGTTAGATCAGGATAATTACTTAAAATTAGGTATGAAAATTCACGAATAGATTATAGCATTTATAAAAATATTTTTTAGTTTTAAAAATTTAACGAACTTATTCTGTAATCAAAATGTTCGTGGAAATGTATGATAATAAATTGGATGCTTTTGTAGCTAGTTTTACCTATCTTGCAGATAATGTTTTGGAAAAAAATACAGTGGATTTCCAAACAATATGCATGTAGCTAAAAATGTAGATATTTTGGAATTTCAACAAAATTGAAGATACTGTAGTATCCTGTACGTATATATAGAAAGATATAAATGTGTTACATACCAATCAATCATGGTTTCATAGTAAAAAATGTGTAAATGTGCAAATAAAAATTTATGTTGTATATGAAATAGCATTGTGCACAGTTACAAGAATAGTGGATAAAAAGGATTTCGAACTTCAATGTGTTTTCCAAACAGTGTTTCTTCGATTTGTAGAAATTATCGGTTAACAATCCAAAGTTATGTAAGCAATTCCAAAATATTTGACATTTCTTCGGATAAGTGTGTCCTAGAACTCAAGGGTTACAATTTCCACTGAAGATCGATAGACTGTTGAAGCTAAGTAGAATGGGATTACTACATCCACGAGTATATTTATTCTTACTGTAAGAGTAATTTAATATGCACTCAGTGTTATACGCACTGACAGATTATATTATAACAGACACTATAAGCGGAAGCACTAGCTTGTGTTCCTCTATGAAATGGACTGCATTTGATTGGGATAGTTGTTTCCAAATGAATCAAGGTTTATTCTTAAACTTTGGGAAACGCATTTAAGATCTGTTGTAAGCAAAATCTACCTAAAAATATCATGCGTTTCAAGGGGGAAGTATCATGATTTAACAATCAATGTCATTGGTGACATTACATTGCTTAGAATTACTAAGGCTGAATTCATAGACGTATGTATAATATCGAGATACCTTAGATCTCATTACAGGATTGCATGCTACATTTTTTAATGGGTGATAATTCACGTCTCTTTAGAAAGGTAATATTGTGTGTCAATGTCTACCTAAATTCAATTTGTCACTCGAAGATCAGTTTTGGAAGCTAAGGCTAGGCCAGGACCCTTATGTTTAAAATGGATTCTGAATCACTTCATCATCCAAACCCTAAGTAAGAATCGAGCCCTCGAACTATTGAACCAAAAGCCAGGTTGCTAATCTTTAAACTGCTGCTTGAAAGGATTACATGCACGCAGATGACATGTTCATATACTTTAATGTTATCTTATAGCTTACGAAAATCTTATATCTATACATCTTTTCTGTTTTACACAGATAAAAATGACATTTTTCTGCATTATATATTTTTTATCAATTGCATGCAATTTTCTTTTGCACATTTAAGCTTTTAAAGTAAATGTGTATTCATATCATTTTTGATTGCTACACCAGAAATTATTTCCGTTTTTAATTTGGTTGAGGAATTTCTTAGTTAAAATACAAAAAATATAAATATGTGACTAATTTAAACTAATGTAGAATTTGTATTGAATTATTTTAAAATCAATAAGATATAACATTCCAGGTTATAGGAACAGGTTTTTTTGGGACTTGTAAATTTAATTTAAAACATATCGAACTGTACCAGATAGGAATGAGGTCAACCCAAAAGACTTAAAAAAAATTAGAAGAATGAGGAAGATGTATGGTTGATTCTAAGAAAAATATAAATTTATTTCCGATCATTTAACCCAAATGTAAAAAAATACGTGAAATAAATCTTTGCATAAGGAAGTGAAACTTGTTTTCTTTCCCACATTCTTAGATTGCCTTAAAAAATTTTTTTTATGAAATACTACATGTGATTGAACCATACATTTTGCATTCATGAGTAATATCGTGGAACAACTATTTTGTTTGAAATACCAGGCACTGTTGTAAAGAAATTAGTTTCTAAATATTTATTGATTTGTGAATATTTGTGTTGAAAATGCACGTTTATTAACAATTTTCTATTATGAAAGAGAACTTTTCATAAACTGGAATATTATAGCGATGAATGTTTTTGTTTCAAAAAAGTAAAAGACATTCCTAACTTTTAATCTTAATAGTTTGAATTTTTTTTTCTTGAACGTTTTTGTGAATAAAATAAGGAATATTGTAATAACTTTATTGAATTATTTGTGGGGAATTCTTTATATTTATTATATAAAAGGATGTGAAATCAATCTGTTAATAGATTAAATTTGAATTAAAAACCGTACCGTATTAATGAATTGGTATGCCATTTAAATAAATACAATTGAAATACCTTACGTAATTACTAGTTAATGCACATCAGACATGCAGCTAAATGTTAATAAATCAATTGAATGTGTACGCTTAAGCAATTTTTATATATTTTCGAAACTAATTTTTATTAATTTAACTTTTCTGATTAAGGAAAAATGTAAAAATTTATTCATTACTTTTTCTTCTTATCGAAATGTAGTTAATAAAGTTCAGCAATCAGTATACAAGAAGTAAAACAAGAAAACTTGTTTACCAAATCAACACTTGGCTAGTTAATTAAATTAGTTATTTTTACATACTGTCATACACGATGTGAAATTAATTTCTCCGAAGTTAATGCAAACTAAATGGAGCGTGATAGAACACTGCACTTTGATGGTAATATTTTTATCAATAAATCAATAGAGGTCTAATCCCAGCCAATGGCAACAGCTCAAGTAATTTTCCTTGGCGAACGGACAGAATTTTTAAAAGTTAACAATTTCATATCTCGTCATTAACTTTCTTCAGGTTTTCCTCCCGACTTCAACTAGTTCTCAATGAGAGAGTACTCTTTCCATAAACTCTAAAACTTTCAAGAAGCCTATCAGAACTGAAAATTTACTTTTGGGCGAAGTCACGAGTGAGTTCAGTTCATCTGAGCTCATGCTGCTGCCACCCGGAGTTTTCAATAATCCGTAAAAACGAATTTCCTTAAGCTTTTCATCTCCTGTTCACTCCGGGACAAGCCCACCCCCTCATCACCAGAATCCCCCCTTTTAACATAAACCACCGACTTTTCGGCCCTTGCTCATTGGCTGAAAACGATAAAAGTGGCAACTCCGCACCTGTCATTCATATGCAAATGCGGGCACCCCTGTCGACAGCCCTAATTAATTAAGCTCTCCCTTCATTAAGTTGCCCCAAGAACAGCTCATTACGTTTTAGATCCCCTGAATTGGTAGCCAATTACCTCTTCAGGAGGGAAGGGGTGAGTTTTGAGGAGGGGAGCTAAATTCCTCAACCGAATTCCCCTTGAGAGAATAAGATGATCAACATATTTTCGTGGTTCTCCGAATTCAAAGACTGAAATCGTTTGAAAGCAGAAAATTTTGCTCATGAAATGAGATTCAAGTTCTTTTGAAAATAAGAACATAGTGCATTAAATTGTATAAGAAAGGTAAATTATCAAAACATTTAATGTTTTGAAAAAAAAATTCCGAGAGATTTCGGCTTTAGTTTTATCGGAACGTTTTATATTTTTAGATATTTGATTTTTTTAATTATAATGAATTACTTGATTAAAATGTTTAAAATATTTTCTGATTATAATTTTTTACTCAACGTTGCAAAAACTGTTTTAGAAAATTTAACAAAAACGAAACTTCCTTTGCAAAGAATTATTAAATCGGGGAGAATTTTTAGTTTTCTAATCCAATCAATCCAAGAATTTGTAAATTTATAACGCTGTAACCCATATCTAATCTTTTCTTGATTTATTATTCTAAAAATTTACAAAATTAATATATTTTCAATTGTATAATCAAAACTTTTAAATTATGCTATCATATAAAGTAGCACGAATTATTGTAACAGTTTAAATTTAAAAAATTATTAATCTTAATTGCTAATAGTTATAAGGAAAATTCATTAAATGATAAAATGTTTTGGCAGCTTCAACGCTAATGAATGAATATTTAAAAAAAAAATAATAATATATTTTACTTATTCTAATGATTTAAAGTTCATGTTTATAAAAATAAAATATTATGAATTAAATTGTACGATTTTTTGTGGCTTGTCTAAAACATTTGCCAAAAAAGTTTTACAATGTCAATAAAAAATTAACTTTCAAGGGTTTTTCTTATTTTAATAAAGATATAAAAAAGTATAGTACAATGATATATAAAAGATGTTGGAACTTAACGAATCCATGACAAATATAGTCGTTGCCAAAGAGATAGCAACTCATTTCAAGTTACCAAGAAATTCAAGTAAGGATGTTTTGAAAGACAATACCTTACCTCTACCCAATACTCTCTTACATTTTTTAGTACAATGAAAAATAGAAGAGAACGTTACGAAAAGAAATTCTCTTCCGAAAGAACCTGAATCTTGTCAGTGTTGCCAAAAACTAATGGGAAATGACGAACTCAAATCCCAAGGTAGAGGTAAAAAATTGAAGTTGCGAGGCCTGTACCTTCCAAAGCAAGGCATGTGTGTGAAAATTTTGTATTAAAATTGGAGAGCCCAGCTTCTAAGCAAACTCGCCTCGCCATCAAAGATCAATGTCTGAATTGTTTAAAGCTTTTTAGAACACTCTTGGTTCAGATTTTTTTTTCTTCCAAAAGTTGTTTACATGCGAAAAAATATTTCCCATCACTGAGTCTAAGTTTGGTTTCTGCTTATTCATCAAAACAATATGTGAATAAACAAAAATAAAATATTTTTCTTATCCTCTTTTTTATTTCTCTTGAACTTTGAAGTTCTGTAGATACATATCAGTTTTTGCATCAGTTTTTCATTTGTTATCATTCTTTATTTTCTTTATTGGTTACACTTTAAAATTAATGAATTTAAGTTATAATTAAAAGTTTGAGCTATAAATATAAATTCAGTAGCAAAAATAAATAAATATAAGCTGGATAAAATTAAAATAAACATGAGAGATGGAAATGATTATGTTTTTGAAAAATGAATATGTATAATTTCACTCAAGAATCAATGATATACAAATTTAAATTAAGAATACACTGTTTAAATTCCAGATATATTCAAAAGCAAAAGCAGTTTTGAATAAATAATGTTTGTCATGTGTTTTTAATGAGTTTTGTATTACTATTTTATTTTTTTAGAAAAACAATTCTTAATTAGTGGCGTATTTTAAGTTACACTCAACAAATATGCAAAAATGGAATTGAACACATAATCAACATAATTGCCTAATTAATAATGTTCCATTAAAAGTAAATAAGTTTCACTTATTTACTTTTAATGGAACATTTAATGAAATAAAATATATTGAAAAATTTTCTTTAATTCGATCCAATGTTTTAAAAGTATTAAAAGAAATTAACTAAAAAGAACTAAAGAATAAAAGAAACTTCTCGAAATTTATTCCACTGGTAAAGTTGAAACGATTGGCTATACATTGAAAATATTTATATTTTTTAAAGATCTAAACACTGAGCATAAATATTAGTGTAAGAGAATAAATCCACAATATATTTTTTTTTCAAATTGATACCATTATTTTAATAAATGAATGAGGAAGTTAAAACATTAATTTTTAAATTATTAAAATTATAGCAAGATCGTTACAATACACATATATAAACAGATCATTTTATTACACATTGATTGCTGTAGTTTTTTTTAAAAAATGAAAAGTTTAATGAATTATATGTAGTGAAAAAAAATTCAATGTTAAATTTAAAAATTTTTTTGTTTGTTGAAGATCTAAAATTATGTCTGTAAAAGGATTAAATATTTTGAAAATATATTTACTGAATAAATTTAAATTCAAAATATAAGATATAATTTAAATATGATACAAAACATAATATTAGTTATAAATAGGCTTACAATATATTTAAATTTCGTTAATTAAAATTATAACAAGCTCAACAAATCATGATTTCAATGGACTAATTTGATAATGATAATTATTTTTTTAAGATAACATTAGAAAATATCAGTCATTGTTTCCTTTTTTAAAACAGTTCCAAATTCGGAAATATAAATTCTTTCTCTTTAAATTAGTCGAACATTACTAACAATTAGTTTGCAATGCTTTACATACCACGCTATTCTTTTTGCTTACATATCTTATGAAATTTTATTACTACCTTGTCGAAAAGTTGAAAATGTTCAATGTATTTTTCTCTACGAGAATTACACATTCTTTTGCTGGGAGGGAAACAATTGCAAATTACTGCATATTTTCACGTTTTAATTTTTCTATAAGCGATACATATTATTCTACATTTTTTCAAAATCACAGAACATTTTACCAGTTACTAAAAGAGAAATTTTGAAGGAAAATTAAAATTCTTTAACGGAAAAAAGGTTAATGTTTCTGCAACAGAAAATGGTGCAAAAACATCAAATTACATTCAGAAATGTAATATCGAATATATTAACTGAAAAGTTTATAATCGAAATGAACACCTGACACTTTCTATTATAGCCAATCTTCATTAAAATGTTTGTCTAAAAAATTCAAAATGATTCTCCAGGAAAATTTTTATATGTAACAATCTCCTTAGATTTTATTAAACAATTACGTTATAAGAAGTATCGTAAAAAAGTCATTGTGAAGATCAAAATAAAGATGTCACACAATACATAAAATTATAAATTTGATAATTTAAAAATAATCCCTTATCTAGAAACATTATAGAAAAAAATATTTTGGAATGATCAAAAAGAGACAAACTATATTGTAGGGAAAATAATATTTTATATTGTAAAATTAATACTTATATAACTGAAAGTAAAATAATAAAATATTAAGTCAAAGTTTAAAATCAACAATAACTGGAAATCTATTGTGTAGCAGCAATATATGTGCTCACGCACATTATACAACATGAAAAATTCATTTTATTTGGCAATTCCTTTGAAAAAACAAACAAAAACACCCAAATCTGCAGCTTTTATTTACTTCTACCTCTGCAAAATCCTTTAAAGAGGATCCAAATTGCAGACAATTCCAAAAATCGCCGAGACCGTTTTACGAAAGCTCCACAAGTGGTTTTCGATGCCAAAACAAAGCGCTATCCCGCAGAGAAAGAGAAGAGGTCTTTCCCTTCCTCCAGCCCCATCTAAATGGGCTGCGGGACCATTAATCTGTCGGGGCCTTAAGCCTAAGCCGGGCGCAATCCCGCGGCATGAGTAATGGAGCTCCGGCTCCGGAAGTACCGCCGCTATAACGATTCCGCGTAGGACGAATAAAAAATAAATACCCTGGCCTCTCTGAATGTTACATGCAATTTTTTTTATCGGAGGTCTTTTTCACTGAGACATTTTTATTCCTGGGTTGACAAATAAGAAGAGGGCTACTATTAATTGCAAGGGGTTGTGGAAGGAAAGATCATTTATTATGAGCAGTTCAACAGGTGAGAATCATTTGTCATTGACCGTTTATTTACAGCCCATTCCCGCGTAGGCTTTACCGTCGTGTTTGACGATATAATGACTTTATTAACTTGACCTCAAGACCAGAACGAGATTTATGGCTCTCTTACTAGGGTGCTTATGTAACGATGATAGCAGTATTTGCTCACCGTTTGGTAGAAATATAAACATATTTACATTTCTGTTCTTTCCGACTGATTGATTCTAAAACAGTGCTTTTTTATATTCTAGTGATTTAATATATATATTTTTTAATTATTGGGAATTGAAGTTTGCATACATTTGTTATATGAATACCAAAGGAACTATATTAATTTAGAGTAATCAAGCATATTAAATGCATTAATTTGCTTCATAAATATTAACTTTCATACTGAAGAATCAATTTGGAAATTGTTTACCTTTCTGAACTGATGGTTTTATTATATTCCACTAGAATGTAAATCTAAATTTTAATCTAGTTTCTTAATAAGCTTTACGACAGAGACGATTCCTGCTCATATTTGATTTAGAAATTGTATAAAATATTTCTACCCTATCAATGTATGCAACACAATATATTTCAAAATAAATGACATGCCAATGTTATGATTCAAAAACGAATTTAATTTCGGCTTATGGAAACTTGAATTTTAAACAAGTTTTTAATGCATTAACCGATAAATGCAAATGGTGTTAGAGTAAACTTATGAAACAAGCTGCAATTTAATTATTTTATTTTCCCTATGTTTTCAAAATTTTGTTTTTTCTCATTCTTACACATCTAGATCTATTAGTAAAAATATTACTTTGTATTAGGATACCCTTAAATTAAGTCTGAATATTGTTTACTTCTATATACAAGTAAATTTTATATAAATGATGTGGTTACTGATAGATTTAAATATTTTACTTAAAAATTTATAGTAAACATTTATCCTGAATTTTATATGGTATAAATACTTAATTTTATCTAAAAATTAAAAATTATTAATTAAAAATAAATAAATAAATAATTATTACATCTATCCATATATTTTAATTCTAGCTATCCATTGTTTTTGAAAAACTTTTTAAATTTTTAGCATTCTAAACAATAAAAAAATCTTCTTGAAGATAAGTTTTTCTCTACAAAATCTTTGCATGTTGAATTGCACCATTTTAGAGTAAATTTTTTCTCCACAATAACTTTTGTTTTGCTTTGCTTTAAAATTAAACTGCAAATTGTAAAAATAACAAAGAAAAAAAGTAAATGCAGGTATAACATGTAACAAAATAAAATGCATGCAAATTAAAAAAAATTTTTTTTGAATATGTTTAATCTGAAATAAGAAATTATTCAAAGTATTTGTGCCCTAATAAAGATGAGCTTTGATATGTGAAAAATTTTCCTTTTCTTAATTTACTTCAGTAAGCTTTATGCAAAAACTATCTTTTTATGTATTAATATCATGAAAATGCATTGGAAAAGTTCCTTTTTATTAACGCATACTACAAAAGCAAAACTTATTGTTATTTAATACTTATTTATGCTTTCCTTATACTTTAGTACTTGAAACAATTTTTAACAGGAAAATTTTTTTTTATTTTTGAAACTCTAGAAACAATATTATATTACTTGTAATATAAAGTTTGAAAATGACTAAAATTAAATAATTATTTTAGTTTTTAAATACATAATGAAATTTTACATTACTTATTATAACAGAATATAAACACATTCAAGATAATATTATAAAATTTTTAATTGGAAAAATGCTAATTGAAAAGAAACACTAAGTTATTTTTAAGTAGTTAAAAATGAACCAAATTCTAATATATTTTTGATTAGAAATAAAAATATGATTTGGCTCTAACTTTTATTTTAAATGCAAAAAATTTCTTTTTCGAGTAAATTAAGTTTAAGTAATTTAATACAGGCAAAAAAAAAAAAGGATAAATATCCTTCGTTCTTTTTAATTTCGAATAGAAAGCCTTGAAAGTCTCAAAATAAAAATGAACATTTTTTTCCCCATAAGGACATGTTTTGAACTGCGAACGTAATGTATGCAATTTCCTTATTTTTTTTTAAGGCAACTGCATGCCTGCATTACTCTATTACTCCAGCTTCAAATTCAAGAAATATCAATTTCAAAATATGAATTTCAATAAAACTGGCCTGAAACGGGAGGATCTTCCAAAATATTCAATTATTTCCAGCTATTTGCGATGTAAGTGATTATTTTTTTCTAAAGTTCTGCAATAACAGCTATTTATTGTTTGGATCACTGTTAAAAAATGTGTAAAAAGTTTTTCAATCAAACGCACTTCTCTTTAGAAAAAAGATCAACTATTTCAAAACATTGGATTTTGAGAACTCTTTTTCAGGGACGTTTGCTGATATTACAATCAAAATATTTTGGCAAAAAGGCCCAACATTATCTATCTACATATATATTTTTTATCTATTTATAAAATGTTGTTGAGATGATTTTTTGTTCTATGAGGGATTTTAAGTGCGTTGCTTATTTTTATTCAATGTTTTAAGAAAAAGATGAATAGAAAATTGAATTAAACATCCAAAAAAGTCAAAAACATAATTCAAATATTTGCTTTTTTAAAGAAATAATCTAGCTTATGAAGCTGCTCTTTCAAAATACAATTATTGCTATTATTTTCAAGAAAACTGTTTAGTTTCCTAATTGCGTATTATTTTTACACATTTCACTTTAGTAAGAATTCCCTTAAAGCATACTTCACTTGAGTTGGATTTGAATAATTTTTCACAATTAAAGAAACTTAACAATTTAAATAATTGTTCACTCATGACTCTTACAGATGAATAAAATTTCATAAATTTACGCTTTCTTATTTGGTGTAACTGATACTTTCGTAAGCCTTTTCCACAATTTTTTTTAAAAATAATCTTTTATGAATAACATATGTATTATTTATTAATTTACATATTCTAATCTATTTTTGGTCTAATTAAATGAAAAAAAATACGAGCTTTCCTTGTTTTAGATATTTTTTAATGTTTAATTTATGTATGAACTCCAAAGATACTTTCAAATATCTATATATAGTTAAAATTTTTAATCATTTCTTTTATAGATGCACAGCTTAAGAAAATAAGAATCTCAAATGAAAAATCATAAATCTTTTTAAAAATATTTTCAACGTATTAAAACCCTAAAATAATCTATATTTAATATGGATGAGACACATAAAAATTTTATCATCATCAGATGAATTATCATTACATGAATGCTAATCATATAAAATACATTATTTAGATTTAAAAACAAATTTCGAAGAGTAAGCATCATTAACTATTTTTGATTAAAATCATTTTATGTAATTGCATACAAAAATAAATTGATTTTATCATTAAAATATTCCTAGAGTACAAGGGTTAAAAACTCATTACACCGCTTAGTCTTCATATGGTAATCATTTGATGCTTTGAAATTTTATACATATCCACACAATATACGCAACACTCATTCAACTATTAGTATGGAAATAGGGATTCTTTTAATAGGGATAATAGGGACTACATGTTAATTTTTTAGTAAATGAATATTTCATATATTTTTCTTACATTGAGGTTCGTTCATGCTATAATTATTAAATTAATAATATAATATAATTCATTTAACTATTTAATACAAATAGATGACAAGAAAATATATATTTCAAGTACTTCTCAGTTATAAATTTAAATTAGTTTCAATTTCATCGTAAATTTACAAAGCTCGAATAATTGAAAAACTTGGTATTATACATGAAGAAACTTAGTTTATAATCTTATAAATGGGAGTATGGTAAAGTATATGAAATTCTCCAAATTATACAAATATATGCGCATACTATTTTATTCAAAAAATATAATTAATTAAATAAGTTTTGCGTAAGAAACGTTCTTTAAATATCTCATCCCAATATTCAGTAAAATAAATTAACGCACATTTTCATATAAATACTATAAAAACGTGAGATTAATTAATGACTCTTCATTTTATACTGCTACTGAATTAAATCTCATCTGAGCCAAAAAAATTGCCTTAGACTGTATACAATCTTAACAAGAGCCCTTCCGATGAAATTTAGTAGTTCGTAATCTTAACTCTTATGGTAAAATAAATGATAGGCGAACTAAATTTGAGTTTGAATAATTTCATTATCAATTCAAATTAAGTATACACTGTTTAAATCTTTACATATAAATGATCATTCAATCTCTAGCACGTGGCATGTGAAACCTCCACCAATAATGAATCATCAGGCACCGTGGGTGGGGATTAATTTATCCCCACCATTGATTAATGGAAATCCAGTCAAACTGTTGTTACCTGGAAACAAATTGAGTGATATAACTATCCCCACAACTCTTCTATAATAGTGATTACAATTCACTAATGTTCTTATTTAATGATCGCATGGCGCTACAAACCATCATTAATCTTACCAACGAATATACCTCGTGCCCAAGTCGTTAAAAGACGCATGTTCTGGCTGCCCTTTTACAGAAAAGCAACGGTGGTAAAAGGACTTTCAACAAATACATTAACGGCTACTGTTTCCTCGACAGACCAAGATTTAAAGACTATAATTTATATTGTGTAACAGTGTTTTTTTCCCGCTGGACCTTTAATGATTAATAGAATAATTTATGACAACGATCTAGAAATAATGCTCAAAATATTTTGTTAATATATTTATCGACTTGTATTTTGAAATTTATATTAAATGATTTTAAAAAAATGTAACTGACGAGATCCAAATGTCATGATTGGGAAATGAAATGACGGGAAATATATACATATATATGCTACTTAATAAAATGTTTTTAGGCTACGCCTAAGTTCTATAAAACTTCAGTAATAGAACATATTATTTTGTAACTTTTTTCTTCTAAAAATGTATAACTGAAAATTTATAGAATAATTTTCTTAAAAGTCAATGTTTTATTTGATTAAATACTATTTTCAAAGCATTTTGTATATAATTACTTGTTCTGTGCCAAATTTAGTTTACTGTTGAGTTTATTCAAGAAGAGAAGGAAAATTAAAAATAAAACAGATGAAACGAATGAATAGTGTTGATAGATGCATCCATTGTTTGATTTCGACCTTGTCAATTTGGTCTCCTAGCTTTTGAGAGGAAGTAGAACGCATAAAAACTGAATCCAGAAAATATACACGAGACCATCAAAACTCGTATATTCATGCCTTCTTTGTGAAATTCAGCATTCTTTACTACGCTATACTGTCTATTTTCTTCAATAAAACAATGAGATTTCACAAATTTGGAATTTTCAATTTCAAAATAAATTTTAAAGTTAACATAAAATGATTTGAATAGCATAGTTTAAACAGTTAGTACTGAATTTATAATAGTATTCTGCTATATTTTTGTTATGAAGGGATTTGTTGAGATTTGAGAAAATACGATTAATTAGATTTAAATATTAAACTACTCAGAAAAATCATAATTAAAATAATACATTCAATGCACGACGATTATAACACACATTTATCCTTATTCTATTATGAAGTAGTATAATTTTCTAATAGTTATTAGCATTAAATTAAGGATTTTCCATTATTTCTAACATTATAAACTCTGAATGTAATGAGACAATTTTATCTAAATACACAAATCAAAATCGCTCTTAAAACTGTTTGTGAGAGAGCATGAAATATTTCTTTTTCTGTCAAGCATAAACAAATTTAGAGAATATAAGCTCATCGGTTCTACTGAATTTATATCTCATTGAACATTTATTATACAAAAATTACATTTAGAAATTTGGAAAATAGGATTCTAGATATTTAATAAATGTACAATATTTAAACTAAAACTTAAAAATATTCTGAAAGCATATTATCCAACTGATTTAGATCAGCTGAATTAGATTTTTTTAAATTTATAAGTATTGTCAAAAATCAAATAAATCTTGATAGGTTAAGTATTATTCCAGTTATAAGAACCAGACTTATTCATTCTGCGATTAAAGCGGCTTGTTTTAAATTTTTTTTTTTTGACCATGTACCTTGTTCTAATTTCAAATACCCTTTTCCATCTAAAATTATCAATATATTACAATGTTATAACTGAACAATAACCTGCAAATCATTTAAAATTAAGTTCTATCATTAAATTTATTTAGAATCATGATATTTCTAGTTCACTAATATTTAAGTTTTTAAAATTTTGCATCTTTTTTTAGAGTTTACTTAAATTTATATTCTTTAGATTTTTCTTAAATTTCAATTTCATTTCTTTCTTGAGATAGTTCGTTTGTCGCTTGACAATTACTTTTTTGCACACAAGGATTAAATAGACCTAAACCTAAGATTTTGTGATGGTAAACAGTTATTCTATTAATCATCGCGAAGATTCACATAATTCGTCATAAATATAATACTTCGCAACTTTAAATTGCAATGAATAAGAATTCTAATTTAAAAACAAGTTTGCATAATATTATTTTTGATATAAACTGTTAACCAATAATACATAAATTAACAAATTAATACATAATACTTAGTAAATTAATACTGCAGATATTGAAATGTTTTGTAATATTTCAAAAATCAAGAATTCGAAAACTGAATTATAATCTTAAAACTTAAATAAAAGTTTCTTGGATAAAAAGCAAATCTTAAAGCTAGAAATAGAACAAGAATAAGATTTTGAAGTATCTATGATTTATTTATCTACTTTGAAATGGTAACAAAACTGTAAAACCATAAGAAATATATAACAAGCAATAATAAACATTACTATTCAAGACAGAGTAGTAAACTTACTAGTTACACAATTGAAAAAACTTAAAATAAGTTTTTATTTGATTCTATGGTTTTAAAATTTTACTAATAATGCAATATTTATGAAAAAATTAAATATTCTGCGTGCAATATTTAAAATAAAATATAAACAAAATAAGAGATCTAGAAAAGTATCAATAAATAAGACTTAACTATTGCAAACATTAGCTACAATAATGAATGAAATTTGATTAAAACAAGTAATAAAATATCACTCTATACAAAATAATATGCATACTTTAATTAAAGTAAGTGATTTATGTTTTAATTTTACTCATACTTGAAAATAAGCATGAGATGTAAACATTGTATTTTTTATACTACATTATTGCAATTTTTTTGCATTAACGTTAATTCAAAAGATATCTACGTACGAACATCCATTAAAACAATAGCCTTTAAAAAATTTTCATTCTATTAGTCTTGGTTAAAATATCAAATAGTTTTAAACGCAACTCTTAAAATGAATAATAAAAATGTATCAATGCATATATTATTTGGAATTTAATTACATTTTTTTCAAAATTATATTTGCTAGTATTTATATTAATGAAAAAGAATATACTTACCTTGTCTCTGCGTACTTCTTTTGATTTGCATCCATTTGTAAGTTGGTTGTTGTTGCTGCTGCTGCGGCTGCATTGGCATCGGCCGCTGGTGCATGGGCCCGGCGTTTATAGACGGAGCATTAGCGCCGGGAACATGATGTGGTTCGTATCCTTCCACTGGATATCCATGCGGGTAAGAACTATTATTACGAACCCTGTTCATCGGATATTGCTGAGGCATGATGTTGCTAAGTGCTAAATTATGAGATGAGCTGAGATAATTATGATTGTTGTCGGCATGGGCCCCTTGGATCGCTTCATAGTCATATTCGACAGCGGTCTGATAATAATGTCCTCCCGAGGGGGGCTGGTAATAAGGCGTATAACGATGGGAGAATGGTTGCATGGGATCGTAGTTGTGTCCGGCATCCAAATTGGTGTAACTCAGACCATTCTCTTCGCTGATGATCGGGTTAGGTAAGTGTCCAGAAGGTGGTTCGGGTAGGTGCGGCTCAGAATACATGAAGTGCTGGGGACCTGGGTCCGGGTAGAAAAGTTTGGTGTCCGTACTATTTCCATCGTGGTTTTCCAATCTTTGCGGCGGGTAAACATTCCCACCGTACGCTGTACCGTTCATCATCATCTTGGTATTCGTTTTTTAAAAACGAGGTTTCTGTTATGATAAATTTTTTTTTCACTCTAGAATAATGAATTGCTTTTCTTTTTCCCTCGACACGCACTGAGGAAAGCAAAAAGAAAATAATAATAAAAAACAAACCACTAGAGTACCTCCGACGCAAAAGCCAGTAAATTAGCTGTCTAGCTTGGCGCAGATAAATCGGAAAATAAATGGATGAGAAATCATCTCCCCGCGACCTGCGGTTGACAGAAAAATATGGGCAGAGAAGTAGAGAGTAGGGGGGCTGGTTTCGGTCACGTGATAGAAGATCTGGCCAATGGCGATGCTGCCGCTTGATAGATGAAGTGACAAGTTTTTTTCCCTTTTTTAACCCAACAGTCTTTTTTTCCCCGGCTGGTTCACTTTTTGAGTTCGCCTCTCCGCCTTCCAAGTTCCAAGCGAAGCAAAGGCTGGCCGTTTCCAACCACGAGTACTGAAGCGGACCTTCCTTCTTCTACTCTAAGCACTTCCTTTTTCGAGTAGTAATCGCATGCAACTGACCGTTCGGTCTCCAGGTTTCCCGCTTGAAGGGAAAAGGTCTGCGCGCCACCCCGTTGTTATGGCAACGCCGAGAGGGAAACTAGAGGGGGGAGATGGGATGGTCGGATGGCTATTTCCAAGTCAACAACTCTCCACTCACTGGACAGCTTGAACTGGATTTTTCTTTTTTTGGTGACTACCTATAAGTGGCGCCGCCACTAGTTTTCTGGATGTCACACTGTTTCCAGCAAAAGAATTCCACGAATCACGTTAAGGGAATTCTGTTACCGAACTTTGCTCCACTTAACAATCCAAAGGTAAGAAAACCATGTTTCTTTTGTTTATATCGACATTACTGAAAATACAATTTTAATAAGGAAGTATATCGATCTGCGTTATGGCTACTTTTTAATTTCCTGTGTTTTAGAGTAAGTTTCTTACCACTGATTTTATACTTGCATCTTTTTTAGATTAAAATATATGCCTAAAATAAAACTACGTTCAAATAAATAGCTTTAAAAAATCAACTCTCACCTACAAAAACCCTCCAAAAATTTTTTATCAACTCTTAAAACTTTGGTTGTTTTGATGTAAAATATTAAAATACTTACAAAACTGAGTGAAAAATCTCAGGACACAGTAAACTTGATAATATAGGCACTGTTCGTTTCGATATCACTTTTTTTCCCGAGAAAACTTTTAGTCGTGTTCCTATTTCAATTGCAACGGTGGTTAATATATGTTCATAAGACATTCGAATTTTTCTCTTTTTTTTCCAGTGCATTTGTTGACACTAACACTTTCCACCTTTTAGTTGTTTTTTCATGAACGTGAGAAAACTCTATACAGTACCACGGAAATTGTCGTGCCGAATGAAAACAATCAGCAAAAGGACCTTATATTACAATTTACTTTCCAACAAGCATTATACTCGCAAAACAAAGCCGGCACGAAATCAATAAGCGCTCGTGTAACGCTACACCAAACACATTAAACTTATTTCTTTTTTCTCGTCTACTGAATTTTGCCACAACAAAACCTCTACTATTCGCTTCATAAGTGCAATATTCCACAAAATTTACCTCGTATCCTTGCTGCAATAAAAGAAAATGAAAACGATTTTTTTCAAAAAGAAACTGATTTTACTTGCGCTCAAGTGGCAGCATCGGGAATACAAAGCAAACTGTCCGATTCTTGTTTTTGTAAGTTTCGTTCATGGAAAAGGGGTCGATGGTTGGTTGCGTGCTCATGGTTTTATCCAACCCCGCATTGTCGATCCCCCAGTTTGATGAATATTAAACAAAGTGAGGGCAAAGAAGGAGGTGCCTGGAAGGAACGAGGGGGCAAGAGAGGGGATTGCTTGCCAACATTTGCTGACGTTATAACCTGCATAGCATTTTCATTGAATTATAGATATTTTACAAATATTTTACAGAATTGTTGTTTAACAGAACTGTTAGAAATATTTCATATTGATTAAATAATTTGATACATGAAAAATTAATATTTTATGTGGTATTTACAATTAATAACTATTATTTACTATAACTCAGAATTTTTTAAATATGTAAAAAAAATATAGTAAATATTTTGCTTAAAATATTTATGCACGATAAACAGTAATATTGACTTTTAAGCATTTATAAATATTATTGTTTAGTAGTTTAATTAGTGAAAAAAGATTTAAATTCTAGGTAGGAATAATAAAGTTTATTGTGTATATATTTTTAGTATAGATTGCAGGGATTTTGGAAGAAATTATAAATAATATACACTTTGTACTTTTTCGCTTACTTTTTATTCATCTTTTGATTTTGAAATCAATACGGTTAAGTGTTTACATAATATCTTAACAATATTCTTTAAGTAAATATTACTCATTAAATTTCAACATGAATATAATGCAAATGCATTGACATTATGTAATGTGATATATTTTAGAAAATATAATTTTACAATAATTCCTCATAAATCTTACTATTATGTAATTATGCTAAAAAAGTATTTTCCCTTTGATAATGATAAATTAGCATTTTTAACCAAAAAGCACTCAAGTTTTGCTTTAGTATGAACTTAAGTTTAAATTTTAGATTTTATCTATATGAAAATAATTAAAATATGTATCATCAGACACATAATTTATGAAGATCAGAATTATTTTTAATATTAAGGTACCAAAATCTAAAGAGAAATATTTTATATAAATAAGATAAAATATATATATATATATCTTAATGTTAATATATATACTTCTAGATTTTAATTTATTTTTTCCTTAACTTACAATTAACAATTTTAAGAAATTAAAAATTATAAAAGTTTAAGCATCAAAAATACATGAAAGATTTAACCAAATGCTTATCTATCATTATAGCCAACTGATTAATATAAATGTAGAAGCTGATATATAATCAAATTTATTATAAGCTTTGATAACATTCACCAAACCTAATCATAAGTCTAATCTATTTTTAAATAATAAAGTTTTCAAATTCCAAATGAAACAATAATTGCAGCATTTATTAGTTTATAATCAGTATGTATTCAGTAAAAAAAAAATAAAATCAGAAAAATAAAAATTGGGTTATTGATATTATATTATTTAAACGTAAGTTTCAGCTTCGTTTATTTTTCTTAAGTAATTTAAATTTTTCAAATTCTAACTTTACTTTTATTTGACATCTTATTCAGCATTTCCAATATGCTATCAATTATTATATTTTTTTAACTAAAAAAGTAACGTTTAAAATCCTCTTGCTTTATAAAAACAGAAATTTCAAATGTGGCAGTTAAATTGACTTATTTATCTTTAATTTTGTCTAAATCATAGTATAATTGAAAAGTGTAATTGTTGCATTTCAGTGTAATTTTCAGAAATCTTCTCACATTTATTGTAATAATTACGTTATTGATCAAATTGAATTAAGTGAAAATATATCTACTGCAAAAACAATTATCAAAATTTATGTCTCCAGAGCATAATATGAAAATAAAAACCTTAATCAGTTTAAAATTGAAAGAATAGGTTTTAACACATTTCATGTAAATCACTTATGAAATTATTTATAAATGAAATCATTTATAAAAATTTTAAATAAGAAAGCAAAATTATAGATTTTTCAAGTTTTGTCAGCAATAATTGATGAAAAAATTCCATTATATTTCCATTCTTGTTTTTTCCACATAGATTATAAAATATTCAATTAATTATAAAGAATATATTACTTCTGAATTAAATAGAAATTTTAATTTTAAATTGCTTTATAAAAATTTTCAAACTATTTTCATCATTTTAGAATCGTTTAGTTCCCACACATAAATATAGAAAATCAGTCATAAAAAATAAGTAGAAAAAACTTATCAATGTGTGAAATTACATAAGAATTTTAAAATCAATTATTGGTTTGATATAGGTAATTATGAAGTAAAATTAGTTTACTGTATTGAATATCTTCTGCGAATTCAAGTAAATTAAAACAATGTTTAAATATTTTTATTGATTTCTGAAAAGGAACTTCAATGGAGTTTTGTATGGTTAAATTGAGATGGAATTTTTAAGTCTGAAATTCTTGCCCATCAATTGCAAAATGAAGTACAAACAAATAATTAACTGGTGTTAGGTATCACCAGAATAAACTAGAATACTTTTAGACAAATTTTTGTGTTGTAAATGTATTGTTTAGTTGATTGTTTTTCAATTTAAAACGGTAATTTGTTAAAACAATTGAAAATTTAAAACGATCAGAAAATTGCACAGACTAGTAGAATCTAATTATGTTACCTGATTAAAATTATACCAGTATTATTACAGAAAAATTTACTTTGATTTAGACAAAAAATAAATAAATAAAAAAGATTAGCTAAAAACATGAAAAATATTTTGAAAAAATACATATTATTTGGTTTAGTATCTTGGGTCATGTGTTGATGAAACAAATGACTATGCCACATAGGCACACCTTTTACCTAAAGCAAATTGTAGAAAAATCGAGAAATTTTTATTCAGAAGCAAAGAAAGAATATAAAATTTTGGGACTTAATATAAATAAAAAATTATGAAATTAATTCTTAAAAATATAATGCAAACTTTTTCGAATATAAACTTTTATTCTATATAGACACTTTCATTCTAAATATATTCTGTGATGAATTTTGGACTATAAGCAAATCAAAATTCAATCACATTTAGTGAATTATTTTAAACAAGATGTCAAAAACTATTGATATTTTAAGCAAAATTTTCGAGTCTTGCAAAACATGAGCCAAAATTATTACACAAAAAATTCCAAAACCAGAGAGAAAAAATAGCAAAACATTACATATTTTAAGAGTTAAGATATTTACGAATAGCGTTATAACTTTTTCCTTTATTATTGAAAATATCTCAACTAATTTATTTTAAATTATATTCTAATAATTTTATGAATCCGGAAATGCATCTAAGAAAATGGGCAAATTTTTTCTTTTCATATTTAAAATAAAATTGTGTGAAATTGTTTCGTACTAAAATATCTTGTTAAGTGTTTTTGTTAATAAATTAGTAAACTTATATGAAACTAATTGGGTTAAATCAATTCAATTTTATGATCACTTTCTGAATTCAAGGATAATTTATGAAGGACATCCAATTAAAATTTCGAACAACAACAAATGCTCCCCCTAATGGTGAAAGTGCAAAGCATGAATTGTTGGTTTGGCAGCCAAAGCGGCAACCATTCAACTCATTTCGGTCTTTTTAGATTAAAAAAAGCTTAAAATATTAATTTTGATCACATTGAAATATTATAATTCAACTTATTGTTTCAAATTTTCTCGAATGACTTCATTAAAATTCATCTTCAAAACTTTCTAATAAATATAATTTATTTTAATAATTAAATTAAAATTAGTTATTCAGGTTTTGGAATGATAATGAACTCTTCATAACATAGTTATCTTATCCACACATAGTACAAAATTGTTAATATATTCACACAAGAACTAAAATGTACTATCACTGTACACACAGTTTTATATTCCTTTTTCTATCATTATTTTAACTTTTTATTGAAAATAAGCGATGCATAAATAGGTAGCTTCCTCTAATCTAGAGAGAAATTACTTTAAATTGTGTCAGTTAATATCGTTTAAGCAGATTAGTTAGTGCTATATCATCTCAGATAACACATAGAGTAACTTTATTTTAGAAAAAATATCATTTCCTACATAGATTAGAAGCAATGTAGCAAACATTTTATTCCATATGAGGTTATAAAAGTTTGAATATCTTAATTGGATCTACCGAACAGATTTCTGCTGACATCAAAATGCATACAATTATAATTATCGCTTAAACTTCTATAAGTGCCTTCAGGATCTAAGTACTTATACTCCTTGTCAATCTATATTTAAATCATTATATATTGCAACGGCGAGATATCATGCTTCATTGACTCATCTCTTTTTGAGTCATTTTTTTACCACAATGAAAATCTAGCAGCTGCATGTTTGATGCCTCTGGCCTTCAATTCTACATCTTAGGTTTGATTTTCACATTTTAAGCATGGAAGTCTGGAATGGATTGTAATGCACTTAAAAATGTAAGATCCGATCAAATTAACATTGTACACAGGTGACTGTAAGTAGCAAACAATTACCAATTTCCCCTTTCAAATTAGTTTTTATATGAATCAATATATCCTGAGTAACACCACAAATGTGTTGAACCTTTTATTTTCAATTTTTTTTAAAATTACAACAATTCCTGATTGCTATCTTCTGAAAAATGTTTAACAAAACACTGTCTTCCTTATTCATTAATTTAATTACTTTTTTAAGGCACAAAATTTTGGTTTTGATTTCAGTCAGAAGAATAATTTCACCATTCTGTTGTGCCATTCTTTTCTTTTAAAATGTTAAATATAACTAATTTTATTATTTATGATTTTTTTTTTGCTCAGGATTAGAATTGCAAGTTATTTATTCACTACCAAAATTAATCGCGTGTCTAATAAAAATCTGAGTAAATAAGCTATTGTGATTTTTTAATTAAAATCATATGAAGGGGTTAATATCTAAATGAAGAATATTCTTTGCACGAATTAACTTTAAATATGAGCCATTATATTCTTATATTATAAAGATATTCATAAATCGCAATGAATTTCCGATTGAAAATAATTGCAATGTTTAAAATATCATTTTGATAAACATGTGATTAAATATAGTTATTATGACTAGTAATGATGTCAACTAATAAAGTCAGCATTTTAGCAGGAAACTTCTCAAATTTTTAGTCATATCAAAAGGAAACGTAAAGCTGAAAGCAGTTCTTCCTATTAAGAAAAGAATAGAACGTTCTCTAGTAGTTAATAGTTCTTAAAAAAGAAAATTTTGACTCAAGAGAAATAAATCCTTTTCCTTATGAAGGGAACTAGAATGCTTTGAAGTGAAATTATACCGAGATTTATGTAATTAAAGATTCAATGCAAGTCTTGCTCAAGATAAATTTATAAGAATTAAAAATTCACTGAAGTAATAGCTCATATATATAATATAATATAATATAAAAGCAAAAAACGGAGAAAAGAATGTAAGATATTATTTAAGTAATAAAAATCTAAATACATATTTAGAAGTAGATCATGGAAGCATTTTTTTTTCCAAAAATTCAAAGAATCGAACTACAAATGGAGTAAGGCTTTCACTGCTAACTTGAATTAAAATTTGATCCAATAATTGAGCAAAACTGATGGCTATGTGTTATAATCTTGATACGGACACAATGACTATGCTGCATAAGTTTTAAAAATATTTTAAAGAAAATAAATAAATATTATATATATATATATATATATATATATATATATATATATATATATATATATATATATATATATATATATGTTGCTTATTGAATATGAATAAAGAATTAATTTTTGAACTAGTTAGTTATGCTCGTATTCCTTCGCTCAGAGTAGATTGCTGGCATAACTGCTTTACTAATAGTATTTAAATTGGGAGAGACTACATCTTCAATAATTTTTGTCTATAAACATTTTAACACTCCAGGCTAAAAGGAACTGACAAAATTGTTCTTGCGAAGTTAATTCTAAAAAATGTTTACAAAAATGACTAATAAAGTTCCATAAATGAATTCGCAAGCAGATTCTATGCCTAGATCATTGTAATGTTTCATTTTTAGAATTTTTTTTTGTGATTCAATCATCTCCCTGAAAGTTAATTTTTCAGAAATTAAACAAATACAGTTTATTTTTATAGTTTTGAATCTTACATGAGATTATTTTATTTGATTATTTTTTTACATATTTATATTATATAATTTTTCTCTAGTACATCCGTTTAATAGTTTATTGTAAAATAGTTACATTAATGTAAATTGATTAAGTAATATAATATAAATCATATAAAAATTAAATGCTTTTCAAAAACTTTTTTTAAAAATCAAGATCATACTATCAATCTTCTAAAAAAAGGAAATAACAATGATTATTTTGAAATTTTGTTATGAAAATTTACTTATATAAATATTATATAGTTAAAGTAAAATTTTAATATTTAAATTAAAAAATATATAATCTTTTAGAAATATTAAGCATATTAGATGAAAACAAATAACGTTTATTTCTCAAATTAGAAAAATTAGGAAAACACATTTCTAATAAGAACAATAAGAAGTATTTAGAAACAAATGAAAAACTAGAGTGATGATGGAAGAAGTAAAAATGGAAATTGCAAAGAAAGAAAGCAAATATTAAGGAACGACAGAAATAAAACCTGTCCCAACTCAAGGGGAAGGCGTTTAGAATTCATTTGTGTGAAGATTCTAAGAAATAAGCAAATACACAAATGAACTGTTCCGGATGTCTACAAAAGAAAATTTAATACCAGTATGTTAAAAGTAGAAAGTAAAAATTGAAATTTCACCTACAAGAATGCAATCTACATACAATTTATGTACATATATTCATGCCTTGCGATGTAAAATGCTTAGGAAAAATGTATGCAAATATGCAACAGTGTAATTTATAAATACAAATCTAAAGACATAGAGTAAGATTAGGAATTAAAAGTTGTGAAAAAAATGGAAAATCAACTTACTTGGGGATGATGAGAAAGCAAAACTGTTCTCGTAAAGGAATAAACAACAGGAAAATGAAAAGGCTGTTGCCAAAATATTGAAGCAGATTACATATAAAGTTACAGTTTAGAAAAGGTGAAATTTATTGTATTTAAATACTAATTAGAATATAGTTTAATTTTTTTAAGCATTTTTTTTACTTTGCTTAATATTACTGCTTGTCAATTTCGCGAAATCAAAATGTCATATTTCAGTCAAAAGGAGAAGAGCAAAAATGTTCTTTCTCTTTTCTACTTAAATAAACCTCCAGTGGACTTCTCTCTATTAAAAGAAACATCAGAATTTGCTTATCTCTTGAAAACGGCTTTCATTCTTTCGGCGTGTTGTAGGATAAAAAATAATAAAAACAGTCAAAAGTAGGAAAGAATAAAACAAGTTGGTTGTGCGCCAAGCTTTCGAAGGCATAATTTCGTGTGGTCTCTCGACTCAACAGGAAATGTCAGATTCAGATGTCACTTTTTAGCAGGAGTAACCGTTTTTGCAGTAAATTCATTTCTCTTTGTCGGGGTCAATGCGATAGTTTCTGAACTGAGAAAAAGGCTCGTCCACGTTCATGTTAAGCAACTTGGACGCTACGCCTGTCCTTCTACTATAATGAGATTTCATTTCTGATGTAAGGCGTATATCAAAAAATAAAGAAAATATACAATGTTGTAAATCGAGCTAGTTTGATTGTGTGTCTTTTAGTCGCTTTCTTTTAAAGAAAATGTGCGTATATCCCAATGGACAAAAGATCTGTGGAAGGAAAATTCTTTTAACAAAATTTTAAAGGATTTCAGTTTTAAAAATGAATTTTTACTTCCTTTGATGCTGGAAAATATCATTCAAGACACTTATGGTACTTATGGATAAAGGACATTTTTAACTAAGTAATAATCATCAATAAATACAAACTGTAGTAGTTGATATAAATTAAAATTTAAGATAGGTTATTTTTCAGATAATATTATTACATGCAATTTTAATAAAGGCAATAAGCATTTATGTTTATTTGATTAACTGAACTTTTATGTTGTATTCTGTGAATAGAGTCATTAAATTCTTTTGAATAATTATTCATGTGGATTCTGTAATTTAAATATTTTTTTATTTTCTTATAAGCAATCATTTTAAAAACGTATTGAAAAACTAATGATTCGGAAATACATTTCCAAAGAGTTGTAAATTTACAATAAACAGCATTCTGATTCTTATCTATAAGGGTTTAAAAAAAACCTAAATAAATCAAAATATATTTAAAATAGTCATTGAATAAAAAAGAAGCATATGAAATATAAACTTATAATTTTTTATTTAAGTATGAAAATACCCATCTATATTCTCATCATTTTAATTGCTTTATAATATATACATAACACTATAAAATGTTATGTATATATTTATGGAATTTTATGATATTGGGGTGAATTTCTTTACCACAAAGTTAAAAAGTTGTTATAATATCAAACTATTTGTGTGAGTTTTTTTTGTGCTATAGAATGCACTTTGAAATTGCAAAAGTTCGTTCAGTAATACAATCATAAGTACTGGGCAGCGTATAGGTATAGTGCCTTATAAATTGCTCATCTATAAATGCAGTGGGTGGTATTTCCCCCATATTTCATTTGTAACGTTATGGTGGAGCTCCGTGGTTGAAGGGAAAAATGGATGCAATTATCATGACTCAAGCTAATGGGTTATTGAAATCCTTTCTACAGTTGTTCTTGAATTTCAAATTTAATGATCTTAAAACTGTTGCGCTTGTTAAAATTTAAAAAGGAATGAAAAATCTTCATTGCACAAGATATATTTATTCCCATCAAGTGTTAGCACTTATCCTTAAGTATATAGTAATTCATATTTTATTTATTTATTTTACTGATCGATATGAAATTTTAAAAATGCTTTCAACAACTTATGTTTTAAAGACTTAAATTTAAGAAGAAAATACTCATATTCAAAATGGGATATTTTTTTGAAAGTTAAAAAATGTAATTGTTTATAAAAACATTTTAGCAGAGAAGATACGAACTTACTTCTTACGTGCTTCATTCGCATTATTTTCAGAATAAAATTTTATAGAAAAAAAGAGAATACGCCTATACTAAAACATATTATTTTGATATATATTTTTATACAATTTATTTTCGTCGTTTAGATTGACTTCTGCAACTTTACAAATTTACTAACACTTTTATCTCTTTTAACATTGGTATCTAAACCTATCGAATTAGAAAAATAAAAATATATATCAATTAAACTTATTTATCACAAGAAGTAAACATTAGAAATTTTATTTACAAGTTCTTATCTGTACAAGTTGTTGAATAAATGGGAAACTGAATGTATAACACAATAAAAAGTGATTTACAGTTCATATGTTCCCACACCTTGGGTGTAGATTTTTGTGGTGGTCCAAAATACATTTTAAGATATCATTCCTCAAGTGAAAAAAGTACCTATTAAGGGGCAAACTAACAAAATATAGAAGTTAAATTTTGATATATAACTCATTCAGTCATTATGATTTATGTATGAGCAGTTTGTATTAGTGACTTTCTTTAAAATAACCTGTTTATTCCTATCTTCTTTTAATTATATTTACCTTAAATAATAATTAATTAAATATATTAAGAAATAGTTCGCTAAAATTTTGATATATGCATATATTTTCAACTTCAACATCATTTCTTTTCTTAATAAGTGTGTAATGATAAAATGTTACTCGAATGAACATAAAACAATGTAAAAATGAATTATAATGTTATTAATGTTCTACAAATAGTAATTCAGTTATTTGTTCCTTGTATATGTGTATGTAATAAAACCTTTTGCTCACATCTATTTAAGAACTTGTAATTAAAGAATATAATATTCCCCAGCAGAATTAAAATATTTATGTATGTATGTACTTATATGTATACATATATGTGTAATATAAAATGAAAAATTTTATTAATAAATATTAAAAACAATAAAATTTATTTTTATTACAGTGTAAGTAAAATGATTAAATATGCATCAAAAATACACATAGTTCATGGATTTGAAGCCCATTTTATCGAGCTTTAATTAAAATTTCAATTTTACTCTGCAATCTGCGAAAAACAGAAAAAACATAAATGAATTTTATTAAATAAACTCTCACGGTCACATTCTGCAAGATATAATTATTTTCGAACCAAAAGTAATAATTATTTTAATTTCCTAAATATTAAATTAACTTTTTTTTATAAAAGCTTATTTCTAACTTCAAAGACCATAGAAAGGGCTGGTACATTTGGATTTTCAAGGAATCTTATCTGAGAAAAATTATTCTTTGATTTTATTTAGAAGTTCTTTGAAAATATTTTTCTAAAAAAAAAAAATCAATTGGTGCAATTTTAGGTTATTGAAATGGTATGTAACTTTAACTTGCGATGTAAGCATGAAGGAATTTTATGAATGTGTTGATTTAAAAAAAATTGATTAAAAGACTTATTTATATGGTCTGTAAAAGACTACAAAAGACTTATTTATATGGTCAGAATAAGCTTTTGAAGCCAATGAATTATAAATTCAAAAAATAAATATTTCAGTTTTGAGCTTAGCTATCATAAAATTGAATCAGTGTAATTTATGTTTAAATTTATGTTTCAAATTTACTTATTTTTACATACGTACACACTCACACACACACACACACACACACACACACACACACACACACACACACACACACACACACACACACACACACACACACACATATATATATATATATATATATATATATATATATATATATATATACACACGCCCACACAATGTGTGTGGCTAAAAACTATAAAGTTAATGGAGATAATCTTTTTGATTGGTTGGTGTCGTGTCGTGCCATTTGAAGTCAAGTCAAATTACTCCAAGTGCCAAAATAATCATGGCCTTGGCAATGTGTACACTTTTACCATTATAGAGATTTCACTGAAAGAGAAATTCGTCAATGGCCTGTAAACTTCTTATGACAGAATACCTTTTAAATGAGTTTAAAAAAACACTTAAAAATAACTCAAATATTTGACTTATTCGCTCGTTTTACTATTAAAATATTAGAAATCCCTTTGGACACTACGCATACATTTTTACAATTTACTAGTTATAACTACTTATGAAATATACTCTTAAAAATTCTTTTGAAGAGAATGCTGAAAATTCAAAAAAATTCTTGCTAAAATTTAAATGGTTTAGTTTTTTATCATGACGATGAATGTGCTATAAATTATTTCTTTCCCATTTATTAAAATAAATAGTTTAAAAATAGAAGCCACAATTGTGTCAACAGTTTTCTTCAAGATTTTAACAAATACCACGTTGTTCCCACGGTAACAGTGGTGGTTCTAACAAGTTAAAACAAATCTGTTTATCTCAAATAAAGGATAGTTGTGATTGATTGTGTCTAACATTTGTAATGGTAAATATTTTGACTCCTCTATTTACTATTGTATAAATAGGTGTTTATAAAACAGGTTAATCACGACTGTTAACAGTGGAAATAAGAGTGAATTTCTCTATTTCCTATGCTAGTTATTTTCTTATATTTTTTTAAGGAAACTAATAACGTAAATTTTTCTGTAAATGGAAACTTTTAATATTAAAAAAATGCTGGTTATGTGACTGAAATTTGCTCTATTTACACACACACATACATATACATATATATGTTTTTTTTTTTTTTTTTAACAAAATTTACTCTTATTTACTGACAAAAACTTTTTAGTACGGAATTATTTTTGATAGTCTAGTGTACGTAAGTAGAAAGATCACAGTTAGAAGTTAGCATTTGTAAATATTAGCAAAGTTAAAAGATAATTTTTTTCTAATTATATACTAAAACAATCTTTGATTTATTTTTTAAGATTTTACTTTAACCGATTGTGTAGATGTTTAATGAAAAATTATTCAGCAAAACATGAAATTATTCTAAGACAAACAACTATTGTATTAACTTAACAACTTTTATAAACTATATTTATAAATTTTCAAGAATTACTTAGGTGTTTAAATGAAATTTTAGAAAGGCTTAGAAACTATAACTATAAACATAAGACATTAGAAAGGTACTTAAATTCAAAGAAATGAAAATCAATATTTTTAAAGATTTTAATAATTTGTACGATTTTAAAACAATATTTAAGAGACAAAATAGATATTAAACTATTTTCTGTCTCGAGTAAAACGTATTATATAACGCAAAATAACAAAACATCAGTGACATGATTTCATTAAATGAATTATCACTTTTTAAAAATAAATGTAATATTAAACATTTTAACTGTAGGAAATTTTTAGAGTTTCTATTTTTAAAAGCAATTTGTTTATGAAATAACTACATCTACCCAACATAAATAGTTTGAAGATAATTTTACATAATTTTAATGTGCTTTAATCTTAATATAGAATTTTGCATGGCTTGATGCTAAGTATAAAACTATATTAATTTTAGAAAATAAAATCATATTTTTTTCACATTAATTTATCTATACACATTTAATTTTTCACTTCAAAATTATTCAATAATCAGTAATTTTATTCAATAAATGCAATATTTTAAATTTTGCTATTTTTTTTTATCAATCTATTGTACATTCAATAACCGTAACAGTCTTATTTGCAAATCAAATATAAAATATTGTTTTACCTGTTTATGTTCAGTCGGACAAAAATAAGATTTTTTTGTAACATTTCCACATATACTTTAGTTGATAAATAATATAAAATTGTCGCTATAAATTTCGTGTTTGATTGGATCCCTATAACTGTTAAGTACATATTTTAAAGCATGTAGAAATTAGAAATACGTCCTTTATTTTTTATTGCTTCATATTGAGAGACAATGAATTTAATCTTTTACAAGTGAGAAGCCTAGTTTTTTTTCAATCATATACCAAGTGAATTTTATAATATAACCTTAGTTAATGACATAATAAATTTTTTAAGTCCTTTAACAAGTAATTAATAAATATAATAATATATTTATATTGAAAAATATTTTAATAAGCTTCAGAGTTAATCTAATTAATGAACAGGTCTTTGACATTTAAATAGGTGCATGCTCTCTCTACCTAATAAATATTACAGAAATACTAAATTTCTCGAACTAAACTATGCACAGGCAGGAATACATTCAGGTATTGTAATCGACTGTGAAATTTTCCAGGAATAGTCTACAGCGAAAGCGAAGAATATACACAGCTTACAAGCATGGATATATGTTTATATAGATTGAAATATCGAAATATACAAACGATAGTGATTTCAGTATTGTTGCTGTCAATCCTTCTTTCCCCAGTGATTCTGATAGAAAGGGGGGAAATGATTTATTGCTTTGGGTTAATGACCACCGGGTAGCCATTGTCCACTATTGGTCTTCCTATACTTGACAGACGTCATAGAAGGGTTCAGATTTCAATATCTATTGTTGATTTTCGAAGGATTCTTGTTTAAGTTTTGCATGCAGGTGTTGGAGGAGAGGAAAGAAAATGTGCTTCCTGGGTTTGAACTGACACAGTGGAGTACCCTTATCTCCTTCAACCAAAGAAGATGTAACTTTAAAGAAAAAAAGCATTTTTTAGAAGGAATATTTGTTGAGAAAGGTTTAGTTTACAGTAACTTTAGTAAAAAGAGGTGTAATCAAAACCAAATTCTTACGAAAGCAAGTCAGTTATATTACATTTGATGAGGCAAATCACTTTTATTTTAAACTT